>JAPJBO010000358.1:0-213219 GCA_030068145.1 Diplonema papillatum
GAGGGATCACCGAGGTCGAAAGACAGAAAAGGGAAAGCAGGCGTGGCCGGCTTGAAAAGCTGCAAGCGCGGAGAAGGCACAGGTACAGAGCAGTCCACATGCAGACGAGCAGTGAAGCGGCCCACATCACAGAGGTCTATCACACTGGCTCCGGATTACTTAGGGTCCTCGCAAAATCCAATGAAATTGCTTGCCCAATGGGACTCCCCTTGGGCACATTTCGCACTGGGGACTAGTCCCCAGGAACCCGTATCAAAAATATTTATCGGAAACAAAAAATATTTATCGGAAACAAAAAATATTTATCGGAAACAAAAAAATATTTATCGGAAACAAAAAAATATTTATCGGAAACAAAAAAATATTTATCGGAAACAAAAAATATTTATCGGAAACAAAAAATATTTATCGGAAACAAAAAAATATTTATCGGAAACAAAAAAAATATTTATCGGAAACAAAAAATATTTATCGGAAACAAAAAAATATTTATCGGAAACGTTCCGATAAATATTTTCCCCACTTAAGTGCTTCCGATATGGTTTTGTCTCAAAAATATTTATCGGAAACAAAAAAAATATTTATCGGAAACAAAAAAAATATTTATCGGAAACAAAAAAAATATTTATCGGAAACAAAAAAAATATTTATCGGAAACAAAAAAAATATTTATCGGAAACAGTTTCCGATAAATATTTTCCCGACTTAAGTGCTTCCCTTATGGTTTTCTCCGAAAAAAAAAAAAAAAAAAAAAACGCCAAATAATTCTGCGAACTTTCACTCTCAAAAACGGAGACTTCAAAAAACCGACCGCGCGCTTAGTACAAAAAACAGTCTAAAAAGGAACCCTCGAAGACCACCCGGAGACTTCAAAAAAACAATCCCGGGTTCTCAAGCGAACCAATAACAACGACCCCCCAAACCAGCACCAATAACAACGACCCCAAACCCAGTACGTATTACCTTGAAAACAGCCCATTCGACGAAGGTCGCTCGGAGACTCTAAAATCCCGGAATGTTAAGCGAACTATAAATTGCTTCTCGCTGTCGCGACGCCGAAAACAGTATTTCGGATGTAATCCGTCTTCTCGTTTTCCGGGAATTCAATGTGTAAGTGTGCAAGTACGGCTCTTGGAATAGTCCTACCTTCTTTCCCGGACGTGTTTTGTCTAGAGAAACTGCAACTCAAACTATTTTAAGAAGGCCGCTTGAACAAGCCAGATAAAGAAACAAAGAGGACGGTGCTGCGACATGGTTCGCAACCACTGCTCAACGAAGTAAGCAGACTTACGTACGTGCATGCTAATCCATGTGGCTCACGTGCGCAAAAGAACTCCGAACCAACAAACTTTGCTAGCCGTAGTTAGAGTGTGTAATTATGCCTACATCCCTCACACTACCCGACTCCCAGCCTCAATGGTTAAGGTCAACTGGAGACCCTAAAACACTGAACCTCGAAACCACAATAAACGCTTGAAAGTAGGGGCCTCCGTGGCACTACTACGTCCAGAAAACCCGTAAAGCAACAAACCCTAAAACACCGAACCTCGAAACCACAATAAACACTTGAAAGTACGAAACCTCCGTCGCCCCACAGTGTCCAGAAAACCCGTAAAGCAAAAAAGAGAACACCGTCACTCAAAGGCACGAGCAAGATGTTGAAAATAGAAAGGGTTTGTCGCACAGCGAAAAGGAAAACAAAAAAGTAAGGTATGTGGACAATGGCCGAAACCACCAATGACCAACGACCAAGGTACCCACCGATCCTCTTACCTCGTGTAACCACCACTCTTACGACACTCAGAGCACAAAGAATATCTTCCCTTAACGACGAAGGGCACCCGGAGACTTTAAAAACCCGGAGTTGCAAGCGAACTTTCACTCTAAAAAAGAGAAGAAAGCAAACTGACGCACCCTCCTTCCTGCTGAGGGCGTCTCGCAGAAAGGACAGGAGGCCCTCTCAGGGCTCCTGGTCGTCCTCAGCGCTCTTGTTAAGGATCAGCCACTTTGGCCGGATGGCCGGATAAACCAGACCCCCCCCCCCTCTACAGTGCAGTTGCCTTGGAGGCTGGGTGGTCAAATTCTCTAAGGTGAAATGGTCAAAATTCCCTGCCAAAAGTGGGCCCACAAAAATTTTCCAAAGTGTGGTATTCGGGGTATTTGGGGCAAAAAAAAAATTTTTTTTTCTGACCGCCCACCGTGGTGACCACCTTAGAGTGTGACAGGTAGCGTCTCCCCCCTCCACAGTCAAAATAGCCTGAGGGGGGGGGGGGGGTCAGCCGGCTGATGGATGGATGGATGGTTCTTAACAAGATGCCTGGTCGTCTTAGGTCCAGACCTGGGGGGTCCTCAGCTCTGCTATGTACACTACGCGCGTGCGCGTAGGCCGCAGAGTAAAGCCTCCAAGACCCCTCAAGAGCTCCTGACCGACGTTACCCCCATGCCGTAAGGTTGGTCGACGAGACACAACAAAGCACTTTTGCGGCAGTCCGCTGCGCGCACTCCTCCCAACTGTGGAGTCCAACTCAAAACGCGCAGCCGTACGTCTTTCGCTATGTTACCTCGAAGAGTCTTGCGGATGTTATCCGTAGCCATTTTCAAGGCGTATCATGTACTACGACCACACTTTCTGTTCCTTGAGGGCCGGTGCATGTCAAGTAGAAGCACGGTGGGTGTATGGAGTGTCCAATCTCTCGTGAGCTTCGTTTTGCCTAGCAAACGCGCTCAGTCAACGAGACACAGGAGTCGTCACGCCCCTTTCGGTAAAATCGCTGCCGTATTCTTTCCCTACCTGCAGAAAACAGTTTCGCGGATTTTATCCCGGTTCTCGTTTTGCAGGATGCAGCACATACGACACGTCCCCCTCCCTTCGTCATCCCCATCGCACGAAAACGTGCGACCTAGTTTTACTGAGGGCGGCTTCGAGGTGAACCAACAGGGTCTGCCAAATCCCTTGCAGGTCTCGCCATACTTGTTGCCACGCTACGGGGTCGCTTACTCGGTTGACCAGCGGTACAAAGAACGTCCTCGCGGCAGTTCAAGTACTCCTCCAACGTGTGAATCAGCGACTCAAAAAAATTGCTGCGAATTTTTATATATACGGCCCTGCTGTCGTCGTGGGGGGGGAAAAAAAAAACAAGGCGTTTGCCGTATCCTTTCGCCGTGGCGCCTTTTTGCAAAAAAAAGACAGTCTCGCTGGATTTTATCCGATTCTTGTCTTTTCAGGGGCGCGGCATTTTCCGACACTTTCCCTTCTTAGGGGCCGAATAGGGCCTGTCCAATCTCTCGTGATTTGGTTTGCTGTACGCGCGCTTGCTCAACGAAACCCACCAAACAACGCTAAAAAAATCACACCAGTTCGGTGCTCAGCGTTTAGAGCTTCCACTCATACGCAAGAGATGCCGTGTCCTTTCCGGCCAAGATACCTGCAGAAAGCGGTCTCCCGGGTTTTATCCGAATCTCATTTTGCAGGATGCAATCATACGACACGTTCCTCTCCTTCATGACCGCTCGAAACGTGCAACCTATATTCACTGAGGGCGACGTCAAGGGTGTACCACAGGAGTCGGGTCTGCCTAATTTCTCGCGAGTTTTGCTTTATTTGTTGCCACTGAGCCGGTCCATTCCCTCTTGATAGACCGTGATCGATAGACCGAAGAATACAGCACCGGGCAGTTCGATGCAGCTCTAGGGACTAGAGATGGACCTGATAGACCGTGGTGGACCGTGATTCACTGTGATACCTCGATGCAGTTTCAAGAGATAGGGACGGACCGGCTCAACCACGTCGTGTAAGCGGGTGGTCAACGGAACGAAAAAAGCGCTCTCGCCGCAGTTCAGAGCTCCCCCAACCCTTTAGATGCCCAGCCAAACTTCCCCTTCTTCGGATGCCTGTTGCTAGTTCGAAGTGTAATTCTAGGTTGACTCAGGGACTTCAAGGTGAGCCAACAGGGGCTTGTCCAATCTCTCGCGAGTATCGTTTTGTTATGCCGTAAACGCGTTGAATCGGTGGCATATATATGAGACGATGCCAAAACCCCCCCCCTTTGCACTAATAAAAACCTTTTTAACATCACCCCATACTGGCCCCGAACCCCCATCTGTGTGGCCCAAAACGAGTCCCAAACGGTTTTTGACGGGCTGAGTCGAGGTAAAGGGGTCTCCGAAGGCCCACGAATGGGCCCAGGTGGGCCCAGGTGGGCCCAGGTGGGCCCCGGAGCGGGCACTCAGCGCGAGGGGGAGAGCCCCCAAAAATGGGGTCGTTTTCGGGCCTCGCCACTACTCAAACTAGTCAAACACCTTCTGGCCTCCAGCGGGAAACCCAGACTTCAAAACGACAAGATCGGCTGTGTTCAGCCGTAGATAGCCACCAGCGGGTCCTCTTGAAGCCGAAGAATGCTCTCGGGGGTCACAGTTAGCCCCATGTGTGCAGCGCCAGCAGTGGGCAGGCACACGCTTAGAATGTGTGGTATGCAAGTGCACCCTGCCTAGAATCCGGCTTCACCCGCTTTTGAGACACAGTGCTTACAAGGAAAACGCAGAATATAAGGTGGAAAAATGCAAAAGAACCAAGATGACGACTGTGAGCCCCCCGCCAACGCTAATCTCGGCAGCCTTTCCCCGGTTCTTTCAGAGATTGTCACCCACGACCATTCCAACAGCCCTGTACCGGGCACGTGCCCAGTCCAAACCGCTCACGATGCGTCGCCGGCTCGCCTCGTCGTCAAGGCTGTTGAAGGCTTCTGAAAGCCTACCAGAAAGGCGCATCCAGATGGCAACCTTCTCCTCCTCTGTCATTAGGGCGAGAAAGAAACCGATCAGGTCCTCACCAGAGACCTTTTCGCAAAAGGTCCTGCTGGCTACGAGTCGTCTCTGCAAGGACTGACCACGTCTCGTTTCCTCATGAAACGGCGACAACTTCTGCATTGCTCTCACCGATCACTCCACGAACTCCAGACCCGTGATCTTTGGCATTTTCTCCTCTCTTAGTTTCCGTTTTTCTGGGTCAACCTTAATTCTTAATTAGTATTGCTGGTAAAGCCGGATTCTAGGCAGGGTGCACCTGCTGCACCCACTCTATTTACAACGTGTGCCTGCCCACCGCAGGCGCTGCAGGCGGGGTGGCCAAGTAGGGCTATCGGTGACCCCTGAGAACATTCTTCGGCTTCAAGAGGACCCGCTGGTGGCTATCTACAGCGGAACACAGCCGATCTTGTCGTTTTGAAGTCTGGGTTTCCCGCTGGAGGCCAGAAGGTGTTTGACTAGCTTGAGTAGTGGCGAGGCTTTGAAAATGACCCCATTTTGGGGGCACCCCCCCTCGCACTGAGTGCCCGCTCCGGGGCCCACCTGGGCCCACCTGGGCCTATTCGTGGGCCTTCAGAGACCCCTTTACCTCGACTCAGCCCGCCAAAAACCGTTTGGAAACCGTTTTGGGCCACACAGGTGGGGTTTCAGGACCAGTATAGGGTGACATCAAAAAAAAATTTATTAGTGCAAAGGGGGGGGGGGGGGGGTTTTGGCATCGTGCCATATGGATCTGGTGCTCGGACCAAGTCCGAGCAAGGAAATAAAAAGCACAACCCGATGAGGGGCCGGTAGAAGTACTACATTACTACAGTGACCACACGAGCAGTACGGCAGTACCGGTTACGCAAATACAGTTGACCCGCATCAAATGCCACAGTCTCGGTGGACAAAAACGAAGTTACACGGATGCGCAACCACATGTGACAGTAAACAGTAAAGCAAAAGCGACACAAAGTACGTAAAGGAATGAAAACACACTGCCCAGACCCTGCTCTAACAGCACAAAAGGAAAACCCCCTCGCCTCACAAGTCAAACGGAGACTTCAAAAAACCGACCGCTTACTACAAGAAACAGTCTAAAAAACAAAATGCCCTCTGCCGTTCAGTATTCTTCCAACTGCGTTCCAGCTCAAACTCGCTGCCGTATCCTTTGCTACGTTGTCACCTGCAGAAATCAGTCTCCCGGATTTTATCTGATTCTCCTTTTCCCAGGGTTTTCCATTTCTCCCTCGGGGAAATGTGACACGACGAAACGACCTGATCGGACCTCCTCTCTCTCACGCATTGTATTGACCGCGCCGTGAAGCGACGAGGCGTGCCAGTTCAGTGCTTTTTTTTGACTGATGGCAGCAACTCATAGTCGCATCCCGTGCCTTATCCCCGCGCTATGAATACTCGAGGAGCTCCCGGATCTTATCCGAGTCTCGTGTCCCAGGGCGCAGCATTTACACATTCCTGGTCTCAAGGAGCCCGTTGCTTGACCGAATCACGAGGCGATGCCACTAAGAGGGCCAGATCCAGTGATCTGTAAGGAGGGGTCCCACGGTCGAAAGAAAAAAAACAAGAATCCGTCGGGGAAAGCTGGTAGGGCCGGGGGCCCTTCCTTTCGGTACAGCTTCTGTGGAGTAAAAGAGCGTGCTTATCACCTTGTGTAAAGTTCAGGCGCTGCTAAGTTTCGGTAAAGCAAAGTTTCGGGCGACGCTAAGTTCTGGTGATGCCGAGTTCGGCCGATGCTAATTTTGGCGCACCCGGTCACTCTGCCATTCCTATGCAATTTTGGCAGGGAGTAAAAAGCTACTTCGCTTCGCACGAGTCTCTAACCGCCAAAAACAATACACTTTTCTCACACAGAAACGTGGGGTTGGCTCGAATAGCGGTTTTTCATATTGCATATTTTTAGGACCTCCGGTCTCGAAATATTGCTCAAAAAAAATAAAAAAACGTCTGCCGAATAACATGAAAAGCCTCTCGAAGAGTGTGCAAACGGTGGCTTGCCATGCTACAGAGCCTACCTGCCAATCAGCGTCTCATGGTTTACCGACGGCATCTTGAACAAATTTGCGGGTGTCCATGCCGAGCTTCCCAACATGAATGTGCAACAGGTGCTGGCTTTGTCCGCCTGTGAACTGTTTGCATGCAAGGCTTTGTGTTGCGCACATTCCACAAATAGTGTCGTTGCTCACTGCTATGTGCTCCGCTTTCTAGTGTTGGAGGCACTCTCCCATTGCGTGCTTCCTCTTTCACGCCGCCGCGGAAAACCAGTCTTGTAGCCTGTGGCGCGCGCGTTGTGTGCCAGTCAACACGTCGTGGTGCTTTGTCCAGGCATTTCGAATGCCTGGAAGTCACGTTTCTTTGTAGTTTCGGGACGTGCTAACGACCATTGAGCCCACCGATCAACTGCTCAAAGCTTTCGTCGGGTGGGACACCAGGTTTCTACTCGTCGGGTCTACCGCACAGTAAGGTGAATCGCGTAGCCGGTGTACTATTTGTGAAAGCAGCTTCTTTCGCATCTTCGGTTGTTCACAACGACAATAAAAATCACCGCCTCGGATTAGCTTGAATTCACAACGCACTGTCTATCGGGCATTGAGAGCTACTAGTAGTAAGTGCGGAAGAGCATGAGGCAGGCAAGCTGTATAACGCTCCCAGTAGGCAACAAGTTCCCAGAAACTCCCCGTCCTCAGCTGTGGTGCTGCTTGCCTTCATGGCACTTGCACTTTCTAGAACTCAATACTCAGCCCGGTTCCTGTGGGGGAAGAGTCGGGGTGGCCCACCAAAAAAGCGACCACAGTTCTGCATGTTCAGCCGCAAAACACAAACCGACGAGTAATCGTAACTTATTCCTGCAGAACTGGCTTTGTTGAATGACGCTCGTGACAGACAACTGACCCCCAGCTTTCGTCTATCGCACAGTAAGGAATCGCGTTGGGAACCGCATTCGGAAAAATATTGGACCGGAACTTCTTTGGACCGGAATCTTTTTGGACTTTTTAGAGTTAAAGTTTTGGGCTTTTGGAGGTTCTGAAAGTTTTGGACTTTTCCCTGGGGTTTTCAGTTTTTGGCGGTATTTTGAAGTCTGACCGAAGCAGCTTTTGCACTGTTTCATGTTTCCGTTACACCAATGATGGGACCGGCAGATTGTGCGAACATTCCAAAGCTTCCCGAATTCCGGGCCGCAAACGCGTCCAAATTGGTTCAGGTTACCTTTAGTTTCTGTTCGTCCTTAAAACTCGTGGTTGCATGATCATGACTATGGGCGTAGCCTGGGTCGCGTAGACAAGCAGCTCGGGTGAGCATGGCGGGGCGACTCATGAGATTGCCCCCGTCGCCGACCACGTGCCGGAACACGACGTCCGGGACCGGCTATACTTGATCAACTCCTTGAACGCCAGCAGCCCGCTGTCGTCGGCATCCACCGTCAAAAACGCGCGTGACCGCCACTCGGCGGCCAGGACGTCGCCTTCACTCAGCGACGCTCGCTTCACTGCGAGCTCGCCGAGGTCGAGTCCTTCCGCGGGCGTCTGGCTAAAGTAGCGACCTCCAAGTTGTAGGGCGCTGTTAACGGACTTGGGCGCGCCCTTGACTGTAGACACCACATGTATCATATCTTATCGTATTCTTGGATTCTAAACTTCCTTGTGGGCGTGAACCCTACTGTAAAATATTTGAACCGGAACTTTTTTGGACTTTTGGGGGTTTTGAAAAGTACTTCGACTTTTTCCCGGTCCAACATTATTCCGAACACGGTTGTAAGCGCAACGGTAGGGTACAGTTGTGCCGTGGGACCCTCTGAAATCTACAAAATAGCCCAGATTTCGGTTCGGAACAGGTGGATTTCTACTAGGACACTAGTCATTTTGACTAGTGCACTAGTCATTTTTACTAGTGTTTTTACTAGTGCACTAGTCATTTTTACTAGTGCACTAGTCATGCTTTTTCACTAGTAAAATGACTAGTCAAAACACCTTTTTCACTTTTACTAGTGCACCGTGCATGCCCCCCCACGCTGATGATGGTCCGCCTTATGTGTCCGTGGCTTAAAGGACCGAAACACGGCGCAGACGGGACCAGTGCGGTGTTGAGCACATACCCATTCCAAGCACGTTCTTGCAATCCCCCCATTCCAGTAGGGTACTTCGCGTAACGCGACTTGCTGCCCTCAGCACGCAGGATTACTTCCTCGCACTCTTTTCCTTTTGGTACTTCAACCATTGGTGCTGCACACGGCAACCCCATGTCCACTGTGCTCTGCGGAGTTTACTTCGCAGATTGCCACCGTAAAAAGAAGACAAGTCAGTGCTGCCTAGCGAGTCGCAGTCACAATCAGGGCGAGTGCCCTGAGTTTTTTAACGGATTGCTCAGACACGGTTGTAGGGGCCTTCTCCCCGTGACGGATTCGCCTGTGCTCTAGTAGCACGGGTGGTCCTGGCTGTGACGAGCTACGAACAGCCGCCTGACAAACCAGACTCACACCGCAGTCCTGTCTGCAGACACTCAGGTTCCACGCTGATGATGGTCCGCCTTATGTGTCCGTGGCTTAAAGGACCGAAACACGGCGCAGACGGGACCAGTGCGGTGTTGAGCACATACCCATTCCAAGCACGTTCTTGCAACCCCCCCCCCCCCCCAACCCTCCTGATCCGTGTCCGCTTTAAAAGTTCCCTAACCAAGAATCGTGACGGGCGCAAACCGTTGCGATCCAGCGTAGCACCAATAACTTAGTGAACTGCACCGAAGCAGGGCCATAACGTTGGCGTAGTATTCATAGAAAGCATGTTAGCCGCTTACATATTTCCTTGTGTTTGCCACGCCTCGGGTACAACTCAATCATCATCACTTGTGCAAGAGGGCGACTCCCATTTGACGAAGGTCACCCGGAGACTCTAAAATCCCGGATTCTCAAGCGAAGTTTGTTCCTAAAAAGCAGAAGAAACAGTGGAAACCGAGAGGACCGAAACACGGCGCAGACGGGATCCGTGCGGTGTTGAGCGCATATCCGTTCCAAGCACGTTCTTGCAAGCTTCTGAGGCTGGACTTCACCGTGTAGAGATCCATTCCCGGCAGCTCTACAGTAGAGATCAATTCCCGGCAGCTCTACAGTAGAGATCAATTCCCGGCAGCTCTACAGTAGAGATCCATTCCCGGCAGCTCTACAGTAGAGATCCATTCCCGGCAGCTCTACAGTAGAGATCAATTCCCGGCAGCTCTACAGTAGAGATCAATTCCCGGCAGCTCTACAGTAGAGATCAATTCCCGGCAGCTCTACAGTAGAGGTGGGCTGGGATGTGCACCCCGGACCCCCTGCACGTCTTACCCCATTTCCGAAGTGATTCCGAAGTGATTCCACCCCTTTTGTGGCAGACCATGATTGTTTATTTGTATAAGCACCTGCTTTGTAGGAAATACGTAGGAGACTGCCACTTGCGAGAAAAAAGGAACGGAAAAAAACAAACAAAAAAGTAAGAACTACATGGTGACAGTCTGTGGCCGCGCTTGGTCAACGAGAATGTGTCCGTGAAGCGTAGCCTTGGCTAAGCGCCAGCTTGAAAGGAAATGCTCGACGATGCTGCCCGACAAAGAACAGAAGGGATCGCAAGGGCTGCAACTACCGAACCACGTATTGAAAGGACGATCTACCCCTACACGACAAATCACACATACACAACAGGTCAAAGTCCTGAGTGAGAAAACAACACACGGTGGTGTAAGCGAAGAACAAATCAGATTGTGTTTGTATTGTATTCGCCCCTCTACCTCTATATTTCCTCCCTTCCATTCGGAGTCGAAGCAGCTACGTCGATAATTTTCGATTCCTGAATGGCGATGCGCCGAACAACGTGCAGCTCGGTACTGTGCGTACTGTGCTTCCACAACTCTTCCCACATTGTGGTCAGAATAGCCACAAAACTTACCCATACATTGTGGCTATTGTGGCTGGCATCTTTTTTCCCCATGGCCCCCCTGGGAAATTGGGGTCCTTCGTCGCACGACACGCGGGAACGAAGTTCGTGGCGACGGAAATGATTCAACCCTAGCATTCATTATTGCCCATCTTCAACGCAGCAGCTCCGGCGGTTTCGGTGTCCAACAGCCATGATATCGACTCCAACTCGGGGCCCGCGGTCTTGTAGGCCTGAAAAACACTCGGGCTGCTAAGGTTCCAGTGCTTCAGAGCCCAAGTCGACCGCCCCTCCCACCCCCCGTCTCTGTCCTTCTGTTTCCGAGTTGAGCCGGGCCGGGCCAGTGTGGAAGAACATTTCCGGAGTTGGGGCTTGCACGATAAACGAAACAACGGACGATCAGCACCTACCGACTAACGGTGATGAAAATGATAAAGCAAAAAAGTTTGTCGTTCCTCGCGTGTACGGGTATAAACCTCTCTGGGGGGTTTTCCTGTATTCGCACTTTTTCGATGGCTTCGTTTTCTCTTTCATGTGCAACCGTTGTTCCGGAAATGTTCCCGTCTGTTCAGATGTACTAATAAAAAGCGCAGAGAAAGGGGAAGGGGAAGGTAGAGGGGAAAAGGAGAATGAAAATCAACGGAAGGAGAAAAAAAAAATGCTACCCCAAACAACTTCCGCCGGTAGAGTAAACCTGCCTAAAGAAAGCAACAGGCTACAGTCGACGACCGTATGCAGGTGGGTGGAGGCCCTGGGACTGCGAAGGCGTGACCACCCTATAAGGAGGACTCTATCTTGCGTTATCTCTCTGTCCCAGTCGCCATAGCAACCTTATCCTCGGCCAAGCATCATCCTGCAACCCTGCTTTCAGGATGGCCATCGTGCCTCTCATTTTGGTTATCAACCTTACTCCTCGCTCGAATTGCCGTCTTCGACCGTAACTGCCCTGGTCCTGGTGGTTAGGGTTAGCATGCAAAGAGCCTGTGGCGATAATCTGCATCTGCTCTCTTTCGTGACTACCTCTTCGTGCCACCTCTCTTCGTCACTGGTACCTTATCTTGCAGCGCTCTGCCCGCCGCGGAGTGCACGTCTCTGTCTTCGATGATGGCGAGTCCTTACACCGCCGCTTCGTTGCCAGCGGCCGTCCTGGTGTCGTCGCCTTCTGCGGCGTTCTCGATGGCGGTGTTGACGCCGGCATCCGCCGCTTCCCTTGTGGCGCTTTGGGCCGATGGTCGCAGCTTGCATCTCGACTTCGGTGTCGCTTCGGGCGTCGGGGGCGAAGGCCCGCTTCCGTCTCTTCGCCTCATCGGCATATCGTGCTGCAGGCATCCGTGGCACGTCCCGCACTGCGTCGTCCTGTGCTTCTCGCAATACTTCACGGCGAGGCCGTCCCCTGCCGCGTGGTGTGCCTCGGCAGCAGCGCGCTACCTACGCTTGCCGACGTTTGCACTCTTCGCATTTCACTTTGTGATGTCTCGTGCACACTCTCTTGTCCTTGGTGGTGGCCTGAACACGCCTACTTCCATGCGCTGGGTCTCCGCCGCCCACTAAATTTACCCTCTTCTGCCCCTTCTTGCCGGAGGTGCCGTCTTCGAAGGCGTCCCACCAGCACGTCCGATCCTTTCCTCCCCATACGTGGAAAATACGTCCATCCCCCAGACCTCATCATTGAAGGCGTGCCTGTTCGTCTCCAGCTGCGACTCGAGCACGAGCATCGTCTCTGTACCCGCACGACCTCTGGTGGAACGGTTCCTGCTCTCCTTGCCGCAGCGGATCCTGGCGCTACCTGTGTCAAACAGTGTCAGCCTGTACCTCCCAGTCTGTCCTTCCTTCTCAGCCTCTATCGTCCCTCTTGTAGCCACTGTGCTTTCCCACAATGTGGTCAGAATAACCACATTTACCCACAATTGTGGCTAGAGTTTTTTTTTCCCCCCATTTGGAAAGTTCGTGTCGACGGAATTGAATTCAACCACCCTGGCATTTTGATTGTTGCCCATTTTCAACGGGCCGCAAAGAATGGATGAATGTAGCTTGGCCCACCTTCTGGTGGGGGCCCACCAGACGCTTTGACTGGATTTGCTGTGTCACACCCCTTTTCTTTAGCTGTCTACACGAACCCCGTCTACTATACTACTATATTCCCCCCCTCCTTTGTTCTTGAATACGCGCTTCTATGTCCTTCAATGACGACAACTGTCAGGATGCAATGCCTTACGTTCGCGTTGAGAAGGACCCTCAGCTTTATTTCGATTTATTCTGTTTTCTCACACGAAAAGTCTCTGAGCAAACCCCCGTTTTCACATTTCTTTCAGTGGAAGCTGTATTCATTCATTGGGAGGACAGAATCCTGGAGTTTTATGTCAGCTAAATCCGACCAAAGCCTTCGTGGGCTTCGCAATTCGACACAAACAGGAGTAATTCTCGTTTTGTCCGGCGAGCGCTTTAGCGGAACTGATGTGAAAGCGAGCACGAAGAGGACGGATGCGCGATCTGTCTAACCACCTGCGAACGTAGGCGATGTCCCACCTGCTGCGTTGAGAACACTCCGCGAAAAGCAAAACGGATGCCCCACACGTGCTGCGTTGAGAACACTCCGCAAGAAGCACGTCTGGATGCCCCACCTGTTGCGTTGAGAACACTCCGCACACGTCGGATGCCCACCTGCTGCGTTGAGAATACTCCGCGAAAAGCAAACGGATGCCCCACACGTGCTGCGTTGAGAACACTCCGCAAGAAGCACGTCTGGATGCCCCACCTGTTGCGTTGAGAACACTCCGCACACGTCGGATGCCCACCTGCTGCGTTGAGAACACTCCGCGAACACGGAGTTTCAAGCGAACTTTCACTCTAAAAAAGGTTCGCCGCGGAATTTGTCAACGCAAAAACGGAGTTTCAATCGAAGTTTCACTCTAAAGAAAAGAAGGTTCCCCGGGTACAGCAAAGCCGCTGTTGGTTAGGATCTGGTTCTGACACGCACAAACAAAACGAAGCGCCTGTCTTTTTGTGAGCACCTGCTTTGTAGGAAATACTTGAGGAGCTGCCATCTCAAAGGAGGTAAATGTAGTGTGGTACTCATCGGCAGGCCGATGACTCCCCACTATCGCAACAATATTCCAAAGAAAGGAGGAAAATGTGCTGTAGCCCACGCGACACACATACCGTAATCCGATTCATGTTGAACTGGACTAAAGCTGGAACGGATTAATGACGGACCGGACACCCAGGCCCATTTTTGAGGGGGGTGTTCCAGGTTTAACACGGTTCAACATTAATCTAATTACGGTAGCTTGGAAGTCTGGGTTTAGTGGCGGGCGTTAACGTTCGATACAAAAAGACTACGCTGATGCCCAGCAAACTGCCTTGCAACCTGAGCTCTGAACCAGCATTGGAATACGCTTTTGATGCTGGCACCAGACTTGCCCACCAATTGTGTTCATTGACAGGTTTAAAATCATCCATCGCTTCGGACGTACTAAGTACGTGTCGATGCCTCAGCAGTGTTGCTATTGTGCCCCTTTGTAGTTGTATTGCTGTTCCCTTCCAGCCTCCTTCGAAATAAGCACAAGGCAGCCCCTCGGGAATTTTGCTAATTGGGGGAAGGATGATCAAATGTCTGGCTCTGAGAGTGTTGTTAGCACTTTCTGCCAATCCCTTGACGAATGCACTCCTGTTGAAAATCCTGTATACCGTGAATGTCGGGTTGGAGGGTCTGTGGAGTTCCTCGGGGGCGCATACCCCACACGCACAGGCGTCGTACTTTTGCCAGATCTAATCTGCCCAAGAACACCACCCCGCCCCCTCCCCCAGACGAAGAACGAGGTGCACACAACACCGCGGTGAAAAAAATACAGGGGGCTAGTCCCTCAAGGTTTCATTCCCCACTTTGGGAGCCGTACACTCCCCTCTTTACAACTTTCTATTTTCTATTTTGCATCCCTTTCCTAGACGACATCTTCCTCGAAGAAGACTTGATGCTAGCATCAACCATGCATGAGAGGCAGTGCTCTGCCTAAACATTAAACTAAGATTTTCCCCCTTGCGGCGGTGTGGACTCAGGCCGATGCAGGCTACATGGCAACCCCTGCCAAACCAGACTCACACCGCAGTCCTGTCTGCAGACACTCAGGTTCCACGCTGATGATGGTCCGCCTTATGTGTCCGTGGCTTAAAGGACCGAAACACGGCGCAGACGGGACCAGTGCGGTGTTGAGCACATACCCATTCCAAGCACGTTCTTGCAATCCCCCCATTCCAGTAGGGTACTTCGCGTAACGCGACTTGCTGCCCTCAGCACGCAGGATTACTTCCTCGCACTCTTTTCCTTTTGGTACTTCAACCATTGGTGCTGCACACGGCAACCCCATGTCCACTGTGCTCTGCGGAGTTTACTTCGCAGATTGCCACCGTAAAAAGAAGACAAGTCAGTGCTGCCTAGCGAGTCGCAGTCACAATCAGGGCGAGTGCCCTGAGTTTTTTAACTGATTGCTCAGACACGGTTGTAGGGGCCTTCTCCCCGTGACGGATTCGCCTGTGCTCTAGTAGCACGGGTGGTCCTGGCTGTGACGAGCTACGAACAGCCGCCTGACAAACCAGACTCACACCGCAGTCCTGTCTGCAGACATCCAGGTTCCACGCTGATGATGGTCCGCCTTATGTGTCCGTGGCTTAAAGGACCGAAACACGGCGCAGACGGGACCAGTGCGGTGTTGAGCACATACCCATTCCAAGCACGTTCTTGCAATCCCCCTTGCGGCGGTGTGGACTCAGGCCGATGCAGGCTACATGGCAACCCCTGCTCAACATGTATGCACGCAGGGGACTCAGGGCCACATTCATTGCGAATGTGTTCGTGGTGTCGGCCGCAGGAGTCTTTTTTGGCTAGCCAAAGAGAGTAAAAGAGTGAAAGAGTACGTACAGTAGTGAGCAAAGAAGAGAACGAGTGTAAAAGAACAGGTAGCACGAACTACCAGGCCGACGGAGACCACCGCAAAAAAAAAAAGTCTTACCTTTCCTTATCCCTCAAAACCAGCACCAATAACAACGACTCCCCGTTGCGGCGGCGTCTCACGTCGACTGACAACGACGCGGTGAGCGAGCTTCTCCTTCTCCCGTTCTCTTACCTTCATTTGTAGCTTTTCTTCCTGTCTTTTCAGCACTAACAATCTTGCGGGTTGCCCTTCAATGTATTGTACAGGTTAAAAAGACGTAGGCGGCGTGTTTTGGTGGTTGATCAGATTTCCTTGCCTGAAAAATGACACAGGGCAAAATACGAAGGGGAACCGATCAACCGGCACACACAAACAAAACGAAGCGCCTGTCCTTTTTCTTTTTCACCCCCTCTTGTTTCGATTACCCGAATGCTTGCAGTTCTTCGATCTTCTTCCTTTGCTGCCCTCTTCGCTGCGCTGTGAGTCGGACAACGTTCGAACGGGACGATGCGTAAACTTGAGGATTCAGATTTGGCAAACAGCAGGACCTGTAGAGAGACACCAGCGGGACTAGAGGTATTCGCGACGTGCCTGAGCATTATAAGCCTTGCTTCAGAAGTAGGTACGGCACAGGGCGACGCATACACTTGAGGATTCACACAGTGGCAAACAGCAGGACCTGTAGGGAGAGACAATAGGGCGAGACTAGCGGTATTCGCGACGTGCATGGCGACAATGGTCACCCGGAGACTTTAAATAATCACACGAAAAAGCCTCTAGGCAAACCCCTCGTTTTCGCATTTCTTCATTCATTCGCGACCTTCTTCCACTCAGACCGCCGCGGCGGCATTCCGGAGACCAGCAGCAGCAGCAGCAGCAGCAGCAGCAGCAGCAGCAGCACGGACACAGAGGTTGCGCCGGGGAGCGGGTCGAAGTCGCGTCGACGAACGAGCCGTCCTGAGCATTTCAAGCTCACTTGCTTCAGGCTTCAGAAGCAGGCAGGAACGGGGCGACGCAAGGTTGAGGATTCAGAATTTGCAAACAGCAGGACCCGCAGGGAAAGACATTATAGCGAGACTAGAGGTATTCGCGACGTGGCTGAGCATTTCAAGTCCACTTGCTTCAGCAGTAGGTGACGCGACTTCAGAAACCTCTTTCCAAAATGCCTGCATGCATATGTCACACCAACACATTCGGCAAAGTTCACCCTAGAAGTTTTCCTCATGGAAGAGACCCGCATTGAACGAAGGTGAGGAAGCAGTGCGTGGGCTCGTGGTCTGACGGCCGACCGAGACCGTGATTCAACGCCCCCAGAGCCCATTTGCAACAGGCTAATATAAGTCACATCCCCCTCTTCCACGCTCTCAGAATGTCATTTCCGAAACGTCACATTAGTCACCACCCCCTTTTTTTTTTTACCCATTGGCATTATGCAGGCGCCCGAGAAGGTGGAGCCACTTCAGAAACCTGTTTCCGAAATGCCACATCAGTCACACCAACACATTCGGCAAAGTTCACCCCAGAAGTTTCAAAAAACCCGGGCTCTCAAGCGAAGTTTCACCTCAAAAAAGACAAGTAAGGAAGGGCAGGGGGAGGGTTGGCATCATGGCGGAGCAGGCAGCAGCAGCCGGGGGCCCCACGCCGGAGAAGGTGAAGCTGGTGTGCAGGGCGATGTCGTTCGCTGAGGGCGTCTACGCCGCGGCGGCGCCGCCAGAGGTGCGGAACGGGCGGCCGGTCTGGGTCAGCGCGTTCTCCGACGACGACGGGGAGAGGTACTGCCTATTCGGACGGATCCCACACGGAAGGTGGGCCAGCACCCCCCCCCCCGACGATATGGGAGCCTCACGAGGCTTCCTCCAGTCCGCTGACCCGCACAGTGCAAACTGCCGTTGCCTCATGGAAGAGACCCGCATTGAACGAAGGCGAGGAAGCAGTGCGTGGGCTCGTGGTCTGACGGCCGACCGAGACCGTGATTCAACGCCCCCAGAGCCCATTTTCAACAGGCTTAAATATGTCACAACCCCCTCTTCCACGCTTCTCAGAAAGACATTTCCGAAACGTCACATTAGTCACACCCCCTATTTTCGAGAACCCATTGGCAGTATGCAGGCGCCCGAGAAGATGGAGCCACTTCAGAAACCTGTTTCCAAAATGCCACATAAGTCACACCAACACATTCGGCAAAGTTCACTCCAGAAGTTTCAAAAAACCCGGTCTCTCAAGCGAAATTTCACTTCAAAAAAGACAAGTAAGGAAGGAAGGGCGGGGGAGGGTTGGCATCATGGCGGACCCCTCGCCCGAGAAAGTGAAGCTGGTGTGCAGGGCGATGCCGTTCGCTGAGGGCGTCTACGCCGCGGCGGCACCGCCAGAGGTGCGGAACGGGCGGCCGGTCTGGGTCAGCGCGTTCTCCGACGACGACGGGGAGAGGTACTGCCTGTATTCGGACGGATCCCACTGGAAGGTGGGCCAGCACACCTCCGACGAAATGAGCGCCTCCCGAGGCTTCCTCAAGTCCGCCGACCCACACAGTGCAAACTCCCCATGCGCCGTTGCCTCATGGCAGAGACCCGCGTTGAACGAAGGCGAAGAAGCAGTGCTTGGACTTGTGGTCGACCCGAACATCTTCGTGGTGTCGCCCGAGACTCTGACCGGCGTCGGCAATTTTGTCGTAGGAGCGCGCGTGCGCACGATGACCTCGGTGTCGCTTCTGGAGTCCGTTTTCGAAGCAGAGGAGCTGCCGCCTCCGCCCGGCGGGTTGGCGCTTTTCGCGGGGAAGGAGGGCGTGGTGGCCCGGTACGAGCTCAGCGACATGCACGCCCTCGTGGTTGTCGTTGTCGCGACTGCTGACGGAGGATCAGAGGAACTCCCGCCTCTTCCTCTGATGGCTTTGAACATGGTGTGAGTGCAATGTACCCGCCTTGGTGTAGCCCGTTGCTCTTGTACAGTTTCGATAGTCGAAACGAGTGCAGTGACATGCACGCCCTCGTGGTTGTCGTCGTCGCGACTGCTGACGGAGGATCAGAGGAACTGCCGCCGCTTCCTCTGATGGCTTTGAACATGGTGTGAGGGCAATGTGCCCGCCTTGATGTAGCCCGTTGCTCTTGTACAGTTTCGATTGTCGAAACGAATGCAGTGACGTGCACGCCCTCGCTGCTCGGAGCCTCAGTGGAACCCCCGCTGCTTCCATCGAAGTCTTTGAACCTGGTATAGATGAGAGTTTGCCTCCGTAACGCACTGTTGTTGTTGTTGTTGCGGTGCGTGGGCTTGTGGTCGACCCGAACGACTTCGTGGTGCCGTCCGAGACCTTGACCGGCGTCGGCAATGTTGTCGTAGGAGCGCGTGTGCGCACGATGTCCCCGGTGTCGCTTCTGGAGTCCGTTTTCGAAGCAGAGGAGCTGCCGCCTCCGCCCGGCGGGTTGGCGCTTCTCGCGGGGAAGGAGGGCGTGGTGGCCCGGTACGAGCTCAGCGACATGCACGCCCTCGTGGTTGTCGTTGTCGCGACTGCTGACGGAGGATCAGAGGAACTCCCGCCTCTTCCTCTGATGGCTTTGAACATGGTGTGAGTGCAATGTGCCCGCCTTGGTGTAGCCCCGTTACGCTCTCGTGGTTGTTGTCGTCGCAACTGCTGACGGCTTCGATCGATACGAGCGCAGTGACATGCACGCCCTCGTGGTTGTCGTCGTCGCGACTGCTTACGGAGGCTCAGAGGAACACCCGCCGCTTCCTCTGATGGCTTTGAACATGGTATGAGGGCAATGTGCGCCCGCTTTGGTGTAGCCCCGTTATTCTTGTACAGCCGATTGTCGATACGAGCGCAGCGACATGTTGTCGTCGTCGCGACTGCTGCTGGAGGCTCAAACTCTGCCGCTTCCTCTGATGGCCTTGAACATGATGTGAGTGCTATGTGCCCAGTTTTGATTGTCGAAACGAGTGCAGTGACATGCATGCCCTCGCTGCTCGGAGCCTCAGTGGAACCCCCGCTGCTTCCATCGAAGTCTTGAACCTGGTATAGATGCGAGTTTTCCTCCGTAACGCACTGTTGTTGTTGTTGTTGCGGTGCGTGGGCTCGTGGTCGACCCGAACGACTTCGTGGTGCCGCCCGAGACCTTGACCGGCGTCGGCAATGTTGTCGTAGGAGCGCGCGTGCGCACGATGACCTCTGTTCCGCTTCTGGAGTCCGTTTTCGAAGCAGAGGAGCTGCCGCCTCCGGCCGGCGGGTTGGCGCTTCTTGCGGGGAAGGAGGGCGTGGTGGCCCAGCGACATGCACGCCCTCGTGGTTGTCGTCGTCGCGACTGCTGACGGAGGATCAGAGGAACTCCCGCCGCTTCCTCTGATGGCTTTGAACATGGTATGAGGCGCCTTGATGTAGCCCCGTTACTCTTGTACAGCCGATTGTCGATACGATCGCAGCGACATGTTGTCGTCGTCGCGACTGCTGCTGGAGGCTCATATGTATAGCTTTGATCGTTGATACCAGCGCAATGACCAACACGCGTGATGGTCGTCGTCGTGTGCGCGGCAGGGCAGGGGCGTCTTGCTGTTGCACGGCGGCGTGCTGCGAGGCCCAAGATTGGGCATTTTCGATCGTTAACGTTCATCCCACCATGACAGCAGGGTATACAATGCAGCTACAGGCGATCCAGGGGTCTTGCGATGGATAACCAATTCAGCCCGGACCCAAGTCTAACCTCCGGTCAGGTTCCGGTGCAGCCCTAATTTGACTTTCTAGTTGGGGCGACGAAAAAAAGTGCAGCTGCGCACAGCGTCAAGTCTTTTGCCCGACCTTGCGGGCCAATAGCCGTTGTTTCAACACAGCGCGCATTGTTGCCGTGGACGAGCGTCATCATCGTGTTCGCGAGTATCAGGTCTTGCCCTTCGCATTCCAAGCCAAAACTCATCACGAGATACTTCTCTCGTTTGTCCTACAATGTGTTGCGAAGGCTGAAAAGAAGTAGATCGAGTGTTGTGAGCAGTGGTGCCCGCAAACAGAAGGACGTACTGCCCCACACACAGCAAAAAGTAAGCGCGAAAAGATAATTTCCGATTCATCCGTGCTGCAGGAACTCGCCGGGGGCCTGCAGCTATTCGTGAACGAGAAGCTGCCGCGGCTGCTGAGCGCCTGCGCCCGGAAGCTGCAGACGGTCCCCTTCCGACGGACCGGGGCACCACGCTCGCCCTCATGACGGCAGACGGCTTCGTGGCCGTGGCGCCGGTTCTCGGGTTCCTCGCCCTGTGCCTCACCTGCATCATAGCCGCCGCAGGTCCGGGCACCGGCTGACGCCGGCTTTCGCGTCACAGCGTGGGCGGCCCTAAGGTTAGCCCCCTCAGGTGACTCACTTGACTACGTTTACTGTCTGTCCGCTGACTTTTCTACACTGCTCTTGGCGGACTTTTCTAACGTGTAGACACGTTGAGCTTCCAGTGCAAAACCATGGTCCACGACCATGGTTTGAACGACCATGAGGAAGGGGTGAAAAACTGCCAAAAAACGGAGAAGGATGTCACTTCCACGGCTGCCAAAACGAGTGAGGGCGAGCTTCTGAGCATGGCAAGCCAGGCCAAGTACGAGAAACAGCATGAGCATGGTACCCCAACAGCTGGCGAAACACTACAAGCTTGGCCACATCGAGACACACACCGACCAGGCACTGAGAAGATCGGCTGCTGCCATCTCAGGGAAGGGGGGCGGTCCTGCCGGAGTTGCAAGCCTTTATTGGGTGGACCACGAAGGCAGCCCAGGAATATCATCGACTACACGTCGAAGGCAGCCACCCAGGTTGCAGGGACGTTGCTTGGAACGGACCGCCGTTAGACTTGTCTGCCAGTGGCAGGTCTTCAATGCCAGCTATGGCAAGCATCGTTCTCTGGGGTTTACAGCATTACGGACACTGTATCAAAGTCAGCTGACAGACAGTAAAGCTATCTTCTTGCCTCGAGAACTACGGGCAATCTGGAAAACTCGAGTGCAAGAAAACAACTTTTCTCTCGGCGAATAAATAGCTATTATAGCCATACTTCAACGGTCTTTTGCAAATTATCCCATCGCAGCGTTGGTCTCCGGAAGTGTCTCTGAAACACGGGGCATATCGGGGTGGCGCTCTGCTATATCGAAATACCGGCTTCTCAAAAACACGAAACAGTTCACGCAGTCTAAAACGCAGGTCACAAGCCACGAAACTGACATCGTCGGATCGTTGGGAACACACTACACACGCACACGCAAAAAGCAAACGCGAAAATGATAATTTCCGATTCGTCCGTGTTATGGGAACTCGCCGGGGGCCTGCAGCTGTTCGTGAACGAGAAGCTGCCGCGGCTGCTGAGCGCCTGCGCCCGGAAGCTGCAGACGGTGCCCGTTCCGACGGACCGGGACACCACGCTCGCCCTCATGACGGCCGACGGCTTCGTGGCCGTGGCTCCTGTTCTCGGGTTCCTCGCCCTGTGCCTCACCTGCATCATAGCCGCCGCGGCACCGCCAGCCCGCGGCCCGCCGGTGTCCCACACGCTCACCCGCGCCGTACTCCTGCGCGGCGTGGCCCTCTGCTACTTGGCGGCCTTCCTCACCGCCTCGCAGCAGTTCCGCTCGTTGTACGGCGAGGAAGGCGTGCTGCTGAGCGCGAGGACCGGGCCGCGGCCGACGCCGGCGTTCGACTTTTTGACGCGGGTCGCCGGCTCTTTTTTGAGCCCCGACGCCCAGGTGGAAGTGGTCAGCTACGCGGGCTGCATTGCGTCGCTTGCCTTCCTCCGGTATCCGACTCGCACGGCGCTGGTCCCTGCTGCGCTGTGGGTGCTGTACCTCTCGTTGGTAAACCACCCGGGGGCGAACTTGATCGGGTACGGGTGGGAGTGGCTCACGCTCGAAATCGGGTTCCTGTCGTGTTTTTTCTGCCCGCTGTGGTCGGGCGGGGCGAAGGCCCGGGGGGGAGGAGGAGGAGGCTGCGGTGAGCCGAGCACCGCAGTGCTGTACCTGTTCCGGTGGGCCGCGTTTCGGTTGATGCTGGGGGCGGGGATGTCGAAGGTGGGCCGCGCGGCAAGCCCGTGCTGGCGAGCGCTCACGTGCACCCAAGCGCACTACTTCACGCAGCCGCTGCCGTCGCCAGCGGCGTGGTACCTCCACCACTTGCCGGCAGCCTTCCACTCCGGCGAAGTCGCCCTGGTCTTCTTCGAGCAGCTCTTCCTCCCCTTCCTCCTCCTGTCTCCTCTGCGGTGCGTCAGGGTCCCCGCCGCCGTCGCAGAGCTCACGCTCCAGCTCGGCATAATCTTCACCGGCAACTTCGCGTGGATCAACTTCATCGGGTCGGTCCCCGTTCTCGCTGCCCTCGACGACGGCGTCCTCCGCTGCTTTTTTTCCAGCACACCAACCCACCCCCCCTCGAGGACCCCCGCGCCGGCTTTTTCCGCGCTTTTTTCTGCCGCCCGCGGCTTTTTTAGCCGCTTTTCCGCGTCGGCGGCCGCCCCGTCTGCCCGCGGGCCGGGGGTGGTCGGGCGGGTGGGGGCGTGGCTGCGGTGCGTGGTGACGGTTGCGCTCGTGGCGTTTGTGGGGTACAAGTCGTGCGATCCGCTGCTCGACATGTTCGCCGTGCAGCCGTGGCTGCACTACTACGACGACTACTTCTTCGTCAACGCACAGGGCGTCTTCGGGTTCGTCAACCAGAAGCGAGTTGTCGCGGCCCTAGAGATCCGCGAGCACCAGGGGGGTACCTGGACTTCGCTCGACCTCCCCTCGCTTCCAGGGTCGCCCAATCGTGCCCCCGCCTACCACTCGCCGTACCACTACAGGCTGGACTGGGAGGTCTGGATCCGGACGACAGCGTCCATGGAGGACCGGGTGCCCATGCCTGGCCAATCCGCCTTGCCTGCCTTCATCGAGCGCGCTCTCTACCGCCTGCTGGCGGGGGATACTGAGGTTGCCTCGCTGTTCGCCCTGACGCCGGAGCAGAAGGCGTGGGTCGGTGTCGCCGACATGTCGTCCGTCTGGCCCAGCTCGGCGGCCGAACGCAGGCTCAAGGACCCCATCGAGGCCGAGATCCGGGTGCGGTATTTCGAGTACACGTTCAGTCCGCAGGGGTCGAGCGCCTGGTGGGACAGGCGCCTGGTCGAAGGCGCTGCGAGCGCGACGCTGCGGGCTGGCGACGCCGGCCGCGGGAACCGGGAGGCCCGCAGGGCTGCCTTGGGCAGCGTCGGGAAGTACCTCAACAGGTCCCCGCTGGTGGCGACAGCGGGGCTCGGCGCGTTCTGCACGGGCAACGGGCTCGCCCGGTTGTTGTGGGCAGCGCTGGCCGTGTACGCGTTCGTAGGCGACTACGTGCCGGTCGAGTTGACAGCAGAGTACGCCCACGATCCGGCGCCGGTGTTCCTCAGCTTGACGGCTGCCATCGCGGTCGTGGTGTTGTTTGCGCACAGCTCGCGCGCACGCATCCTTCCCTTCATCCTCGTACTGTACACCTTCTACCTTCAGCGCAGCTGTGTGCTGCGGGCTGTCTACGCCACAGTCACGTGACGTCGATCCTACGTTCGTTGCATGACACCGCGCTGTTCCTCAGCTTGACGGCTGCCATCGCGGTCGTGGTGTTGTTTGCGCACAGATCGCGCGCACGCATCCTTCCCTCCATCCTCGTACTGTACGCCTTCTACCTTCAGCGCAGCGACAGTCACGTGACGTCGATCCTACTTTCGTTGCGTGACACCACGCACATCATCGCCGTGTTATTTTCAGACCGAAGGTAAGCAGTAAATCTCGGCAGGAAAAAGGCGCGGAAGGCTTTCCTCGTTTTCTAAATGACGTCGGCAAGCATTGTGAGGGGGCTCGTAGGGCTGCGATTACGGAACAACGGCGGGCGCCTTGTAGAGTGAAAGCTTGTGCCGGATTAAGTATTTATGCCCTGGGAGCAGCTTGCGGCGGCAGCGCTGCTTGCGTGCACATTTGCTGGTGACACACCGCCCGGCAGTAGATACATGCCCACGACCGTCCTCAGCTTGGCAGAACGGCATCCATCGCCGTCGTTGTGTTGTTTGCGCACAGCTTGCACGCACGCACCGTGCCTTGCTTCCTCGTTCTGTACACCTTGTACCTTCCAGCGCAGCTGTGTGCTGCGGGCTGTCTACGCTACAGTCACGTGAAGGATACACTCGATCTTGCGATGTTGCTCTGTGGGTAAGAACCCACCAGCGTAAGCGGGCGCTTCGCAGTGGATGATAAAGTTTGAAATGAACCGCTCGATTCTCCCCCCCTTCTCCCAAACCTTAATCCCCCCCGACTCTGTATTGGCTTCAGGGATGACGAGGATGTCGGTTGCGACTGTGCTTCAAGTGAGTGCAGTCGAACGTACAAGCCCCCTGTACGAGTGCTCTCTTGCAGAGACGAAACCTCCCGTCGAAATGCAATTGCACCATCACGGGGGAGAGGAGCCCTGTTTTCGCAGTTCGTTGTTATTCTTCCCTCGCCTTTGCTCTTGCTCCGGTTCTGCAGCAGGTTTAACCGCGGGTGGTCAAGTCATCAAACCCCCGGGTTCTCAGTGAAAGTACCGTAATTGGAATAATGTTGAACTGAACTATATGGGGTTGCCCCAGGTTTTACCCTAGCTATCGGTCGTAGAGATACGATCGAGGACTGCCCCTTTGAAAGCTGAAGAATGAATAGAATGATCATGCATCAATCTAGGCTTGACACGATACAATCTCTGGTATCGGGGAATCTTTGATTCGTCAGATTTTCCTCGGTCCAGTCTGGTTTGAGTGACAAGAAACCTGGTTGATCCTGCCAGTAGTCATATGCTTGTTTCAAGGATTAAGCCATGCAAGTCTCAGAGTAAATGGATTAACAGTGGGTCTGCAGACGGCTCATTAAATCGGTGGCAATCTACGCGGGGAAGGTGCCTTTTGGGCCCAGTTGGATAACAATGGTAACTCCATTGCTAATACATGTCCGAAGAATCCAACTCGATTCAACCCCGTGGCCTTAAAACCGCGGGGTCGGGGTGGATACAATTGACCGAGATAAGAACCAACGCTAGCAATAGCAGCGGTGTGTGGATGAAACAGGTCAATCGAGTGATAGCACACGACTTCAAGTCGGTGCAAGCCCGCAAGAGCTTCGTTCAACGTCAATGCAATAACGGTAATTGAGTGCGAGACGCATCATGCTGCTGCCAAAAAGGAAGAACAGGTGAAGTCGTGGTCACAGAAGCGTCCAGTGATATGGCTGGGGATAAATCAGACTAGCAGCAGAGCATACGACTACGCAAAACCAGGGTTAACGGGGGTGAGCGTTATACTCAAGCAAGATGAAGTTCAAACATGAGCTCGAGGAAGAAATGCGGGTGATGCCCAATTGGGCCTACGTCAGGTATGCCACTGCTCCCAAGCTGAGTCGGTCCGTCCCTATCTCTTGAAACTGCATCGAAGTGCCTGCGCGTTTATCACAGTGAATCACGGTCCACCACGGTCTATCAGGTCCATCCCTAGTCCCTAGAGCTGCATCGAATTGCCGGTGCTGAATTATTTGGTCTATCACGCTTGATTGAGAACGGACTGAAGTGTACTCGAAAGGCAGAACTCTGCCCAAAACGCAAAAGTAAGCAACCGCTTGCACAGCTACCGCTCGCTGGAGGCGATGACAAAGAAGTACAAGTACGAGCGTGAGGAAGCAGCTGTGGTCGAGCGGAACTCGGCTGACCGGCTCGCCGAGCTGCGGGAAGACTTCTTCGAAGCCATCCGGCAGGACATCGCGGTCGTCGACGGCGACTTCACCAAGAACTTGGAGCTGTGCAAACGCCAGCTAGAGTACCTTCACACGAGCATCAAAACCGAGGCGTCGAGCAAAAGCCGGACAGTCTCCATCGAGGTAGACCACGTCACTGGCCTGTCGCCGGACTTGCACATGTCGCACCACGAGATCATGAGCCGGATGAAGTCGCTCGAGGCTTTATACGTGTATGCTTTTCGCGATAACCAGTAACATACCTCAGAGAGCACACTTGTTACAGCTAAAACGGAACGTGTGACAGCGGTTAAACCTTGAACGCGTACAGGTCAAATCGCACAAACAAACTACCGCAAATGCACATCTCAATATACAATATTACATTAAGAAACCCTTTCGACGATGACCCGGAGACTCGTTAACGCACAAGCACAACAGCACGTGCGCACTGTACAGACCGGCGTCCAGCGAGGCTAAAGCCTGCAGTTAAAGTTCGGGATGAAGCACCTCTACAGAGCTGCACCTCACTAGCACAAAAAAAGAAAAGGTCGAAAGATACCAGCCTGCGCCCACGAATATGCAGGATCATCGGTATCACGAATCACTCGCAACCACAGGGATCTCCTGGATCTGAACAGGATGCGAACAGTCAACCGGGAGGCGTTCCGGAAGATTGTGAAGAAGTTCGACAAGGCCAGCGGGGAGAAGAACCAAAGCGAGTTCATGAAGACCGAGATCGACGTGCGGAACTTCGCGAAGGACGACGTCGTGAAGGCGACCGAGGAGGGCCTGCTACGGTGCGCCCGCCTGCTGTTCGCCGACACCGAGACAGGGGACCGCATGTTCTCCAAGTTCTGCGAAGATGCGCTGGATGTACGGAAAGCCCGGCGAAAGAAGGTGAAGGCGCAGGCGACGGTCGCCGGGGTGCGGATGTTCCTCAAGTACGCCGCCGCCTACGCTGCCGTCTTCCTCTTCCTCTCCTTCGTCGTCCGGCCTCACTTTTCGGCGGTTCCCGAAAAAAACTGGCAGGGATACGTCGTCATATTCGGCATCGTGACCGGCGTGTTGCTGATCGCCATCTTCAGCAAGCCCGCAGACGTCACGCTCATGAGCGTCGACATCCTGTTCCTCGCAACCGGCATCATCAGCTCCCGAGAGGCGTTCGCCGGGTTCAGTAACGAGGGCGTCATAGCGAACGGGATCCTGCTCCCGTTCGCCCGCGCGCTGAGCTTGGCGGGGGGCGCCGAGTTGTGTCTGATTTCCGCGTTGGGGCAGCCTCGGAACCTGCAGATGGCGCAGCTGCGCATGTCGCTCGTCGTAGCGACGCTGTCGTCGGTGCTCAACAACACGCCCATCGTGTTCATGATGATCCCGATTCTGCAGGTTTGGTGCTCCCGGCTGAACATGTCCGTTTCGAAGTTCATGATGCCGATGTCGTTCGCCATCATGCTCGGGGGGACCTGCTCGATCGTCGGCTCGAGTGCGAACTTGGTCACCATCGGAATCGCCGGGAGCTACCACGGAAAGTACGCAGCCGGCCACCAACCCGAGTTCCTGCGCCCGGGCTTCTTCCAACCCGCCATCATCGGCATCCCCGTGTGCCTCGTCGGGTGCCTGTGGATGGTGTTCAGCTCCCCTTTCCTCCTCCCGGCGCGGATTCCCGCCGCGGGCGACTCTGGATCCTCCTCCCTGGGAGGTTCCGGGAGCATGTCCATGGCGAGGATGATGCACACGCCAGGTGTCTTCGCGTCGCAAGCCCGGTTCGACGTCCCGTTCAAGATCCTGAAGGCCATGTGGGGCATGACGGTCGAGTCGACGGGGATCACGCGGCTGGGGCCGGAGGTGCTCTACATCGTGAACACGAACGAAATCAAGGGCGAGAACCACGAGCCCCCGGACTACGGGTCATGGGAGTACCGCATCAAGGAAGGCGACGTCGCCGTGTTCCGCTGCTCGGCGCAGCAGGTCAGCAAGGTCCGGCAGTCGCAGGCCTTGGAGATCTACAACAAGCACGTCGCCAAGCTGACGGGCGAGCGGAGGTCTGTTGTACCCCTATTCCGACGAGCCGGACAATGTTTTTTGCGTCCGGTTTAATCGTTTTTTTTTTTTTTTTTTTTTGAGTGGGATCAGGCTATTAGCTTCATTTTTCCTCAGTTTTCCAACTTCCGTCTCAATAGCCAATTTGCTTTTCCCGCTCTGAAATCGAGAAGCTTTTGTTTATTTTGGCCGCCCGAACCTTCCAAAAGGGGGGGGTCCGGGGGGCACTGCCCCCCGGCAAACGGTACGGTACATTCAGGTGGAGAAAGAGTTTGCACTTCTCAGTCCGTTTGTCGCGTTAAACATACGTCCAACGTACTGGTGGCATTGTTTGCCATCTGTGTGACCCTCGCCTCGCTCCTCCTGGTGCACACTCCTGAAGACAACAGCCCATTTCAAACTCATCCACCACTCAGATACTGTGTGCTGGTAAATCATTGGCACGAGTAGATGCAGACCGGAGATCACACGGAACAAGGCACTTGTGTCAACTCGGAGAGAATCTGTCAAGAATTCTGGGCTGCTTCTGAGCCTCGACTCTCTCACTCGGCTCAGCACCCGCGGCAGCCCCAAACTTCTGCCAGCCAGCCCACCATGCCCAGCGACCCACCGATGGCCAGCCCCTGACCGCCAGCCAGCTTCCTGGCACAGCTGGCCTAACCCACGCCTCCACCGGACCCCCACGACTTTTTTCATCGAAGGTCGTTTTTTGCACTTTATTATTATTATTTTTGAGCCGCCCGGATTTCCAAAATCCGTCAGCTGACGGAATTTGGAATGGGAAGCTAATGCCCTGAGTGGGATAAACACGCAGTCTTTTTCCCTCCGAGGTTTTATTGTCGCAAACGAATCCCCGTGTGCAGCGGGCGGTGCCCACGGCACACGGCACCAAGCATCCATGCGGAGCATCAAGCTCGTGTAACAGCCAGCGCACATATCAGGCTGCCACACAAACCCACATCATCGCACACACACGTATCAGGTTACCACACAACGCACATACACCCTCTCCGGTAGCTCCGGTCCGCTGACCTCCGCGGCCTTTGAAAAGTTCTGGGTGCTTCCTCACGGGCCCCGACGCACGCCGCGTCCTCCTCTAAACCCTCACTGTCGTTTCTCTCCACTCTCTCTCTCTCTCTCTCTCTCTCTCTCCGCATGTGATACGAAGAAGCTAGGTTCGTCACGGCAGCCATCCCAGTGAAGGGAAATAAAATTTGTATAAGCAGTGGGTTAAAGCACCTGCTTAGTAGGAAATACTTGAGGAGGCTGCCAGCTGCAAAATATCAAAGGAGGTAAATGTGCTGTAGCCCCACACAAAACACAGGTGAATCTGGGTTGAGTGGCGGGCGTAAGCGTTCAACTAAAGGATAGGGTGCATTTTCATTTAACAATGCATTGTTGGTACTAAAAATTAGTAGCTGGCAGCGTACTAAAAGCAACTCACCAAATCAGGTGAAAAGCCGCCAGTGCGCACAAACAAACGGAAGCGCCATACCAGTTTTTTTTTGTAGTAACAATGCTTTGTAAACACGAAAGAGAACGCTGGCAGCGTGTTTTGGGAGAAGATTAGCCTAACGATCATATTCACTCACTATCGATCACAGGCTAATCCTCCCCCGGCACGTACAAACAAACACACGCCTATTCTTTTTTGGCGTAAAGTGCTTATATGGCCAGCAACGTTTCAGAAAATTGCTTATATGGCCAGCAATGTTTCAAAATTGCTTATATGGGTCGATTTAAAAAAGGGGGGGGAAATCTTAGTTTCGTGTTCAGGCGCTACTTGCCTCTGACGTGTTTGATGCTAGCATCAAGTTGGGAGCTGCAGGAAGGCAACGTCCGACTGCTCGCGAGGCGCTGGTCACGTGGCTCTAAAACACAGAACCTTTGAACAAAGCAGATGGCTCTTCTTCCATCCGACTCTCTCTCTTTCTCATCATATCATCAGGACCCTAAACAAAACGCTTCAATGAAGACGAATTGAGACTGCAACTAGACTGCAAAGACACACCCGCATGCACTGCCCCTTACCCTCGGAAACGAATGTGCACACTCATTTGCTGTACTACAAGCTATCAAAGAAATATAAAACGCCGGATGTATTGTTGTCAAGCGAAACTCTAACCTCTAAAATCATCAGGGAAAGAGGTCTTGTGGAAGGCGTCGTTGGAAGTGAGAGCCCGTTGGTTGGAAAGTCGCTGGTGGACCTTGATTTGCGGCGCGAGCACAACGCGTGCTGCATTGCGATCCACAGGGACCGGGCGCCGAAGTCGAAGCTCGGCGGGTTCAAGCGTTGGGAGCTGCAGGAAGGCGACGTCCTTCTGCTGGAGGCCAACAAGCGCGAGGCGCTGGTCACGTGGCCGAAGCTCGGTTGGTTTACATCTATCGTCGCTGTCGAGAACTCGGCGCCGCCGATGCGGGACTTCACGAACATGGTCATCACCATGGGCGCGCTGCTGCTGCTGGTGATCCTGACGTCGCTTTCGATCATCGACATTGTCACCCTCGGGTTCATCGTCGTCGCCGTGTTTCTCGCCCTCAAAGTCATCACCACCAAAGAAGCATGGGGCTCCGTCAAAGGAGACGTCCTCCTCACCATAGCCGCCAGCTTCGGCATCGGACAGGCCATGGCAAACTCCGGCTTGGCCATGTGGATCGGGAATATCATCACGTCGTTGACCGCGGGAAACGAACTCGCTGTGCTGTCCCTCGTTTACCTCTTCACCGTGACCCTCGGCATGGTTTTGAACAACGCCGCGGTGGCCGTGTTGGTGTACCCTGTTGCCTACAGCGCTGCCGTAGAGAACGCCGGGTTGGACCCTGAGCTCGTCGTGTTCCTGATCATCATGGGCGCCGGGCTGTCGTTCACGACGCCGATGTCGTACCAAACGAACCAAATGGTGCAGGCCCCCGGGGGGTACCACTTCTCGGACTACGTGCGCTTCGGCGGCGCGCTGCAGGTCGTCAGCGGCGTCGCTTCGGTGGTCTTCCTGTACCTCCTAGCCGTCGGCGGCTTCATCAAGCGGCACCACGCCCTGTGGCAGCCGTAGCTTCCTCCCCGCAGGGGGAGCCACCGTTACCCGTTACAGCCACGGTAGTCCACTACACTACCGTCAAAAGCTGACAGGGCAGAAGCTCTTGCGGGCTTGCACCGACTTGAAGTCGTGTGCTACCACTCGATTGACCTGTTTCATCCACACACCGCTGCTATTGCTAGCCGTTGGTTCTTATCTCGGTCAATTGTATCCACCTCGACCCCGCAGTTTTAAGGCCACGGGGTTGAATCGAGTTGGATTCTTCGGACATGTATTAGCAATGGAGTTACCATTGTTATCCAACTGGGCCCAAAAGGCACCGTGCCGCCAAGCAACTTGACCCCGGTCGACAATCTAGTTGTTGAGCATTCGAAACCGAGCGACTAGGTTTCTTTTATAGCACTGGCTGAGCCAGTCGAAAAAAGCCCGGCTGCCGAGAGACATCCGGGGACTTAAAACTTCGCGCCTGTCGAATTGCGCCGTCTCTAAAAGAAAAGAAGAATTTCGTAGCCTCCCGCCTCGTTCGCCCTCTAGGTGTCCCGCTCGCAAAGATAAAACCAAAACTCTCGATAGTGTCCACATTTCTCAGATCGGCTATTCCGGTGCCGGGCTTCTTAGGCCGAATACGTCGTGATCAGCGTCGACCATACCCCCTCCTCTAATACTGTTCTGTAAATGGATGCCCAAAACAAGCCGCAGAGGCAACAACCCAATTGAACAGGAGAAAACGCGCCATTGTCCCACAAAATCCAAGCACCGCAGAATCCCCGCAACCCACCACGGGCGAACGTGAACTCGGTGTCGGTCACAAGTGCCACTACAGCAGACACACTAACATACTATACCGTAAAAAAACCGTTTCGACAATGTTCACCCGGAGGCTTTAAAACCCCGGATCCCGAAGCGAACTTGCGCTCTAGAACAGGTGTAACACTTAGCTTCCGGTTCAGCCGACGTCCCGCGGCCTCTGAAAATGTTGTCTCTCCATCGTGTGGTACCACGAGTTGAGATCCATTGCTGCTGACGGACCTAGATAAGGGGAAAAATATATATATGGAAACCGCAACTGATGATCATTTGAACACACTACAAACCGTCACCTATGACTCTATCAGACAGAGAGATACATGAGTGCGTCATGAAGAGGCTCCATCAGGATTCCTCTGGGTCTTGGAAGTGTTTTGTAACTGAGGCTAACAGTGTCCAGAAGGCCCCGCACAGCGGGGAAATTTTTTTTTGAGGTGTTTTTTTGTCACCCCCTGTGTTTAAGATCGTCCACTGCTGGCAATCCATAAAATACCAAAAAAATACAAAAAAATACTGTATTTTTTTTGTATTTTTTGTATTTTTTTTGTATTTTTTGAAACTGGGGTTGTATTTTATCATCCCTGGGGGGGGGTCAGCCGGCTGATGGATGGATGGATGGATCTTAACAAGACTACCTTATTATCAGCACCCTCAGCGACATCTCAGCGTGCGAGTCATATAACGCAGAACGGAAATCTGGACAGCATGCATGCATCCCCCCTCCCCCCAGATTTCTCCTCCCTCAGGACTCTTTGTTAGCCGTCGTACGGCGGCAGGGCCAACTGCTGACGCGTCACTGCTGCTGTGTTCGCTCGGATAGGCGCCACCCAGGCAGTTGCCTTGAGCCCCTCGTTTGTTTGCAAAGATTGCTCCGTTGCCGGTTCCTAACAGTTCTTCTTCCAGACTTGCTCTCGAACTTGAACGACGCGTACTACTACTAGGAAGTCGGTAGCGATTTCTGCCGTCTATCGTCACCGATTGTTGCGTATCAAGTCCAAACTACAACTACCACTCTCCGCCCGGATTACGGCCGAAAGCTAGCAAGAGCCCTGCTATCCCCATCCTCCCACCTCCGTACCCACATACTCACACAGTGAGCTCCGGCCTCAGAAGCGCTGGATCTCGGGGGAAGGTTTTATTTAAGCCACACGCAGTGAGTGCGGAAACTGATCCGCCCAAGTAGGACCGTCTGACCGTGATAACAAGCTGCCACCTTTAAGCCGCCTCCAGGACTTACCGAAAATGGGTTTATTAGTGAAGGGCTTTATCAGTGAAGGGTTTTATTAGTGAGCGGTCAAATTAGTGAAGTTTTCAGCTCAGAAGTAGTGAGAATGCTTTGTGCGCTTCACTCGTGTTGACGACCTTGAATGACCAATAAACTGAACGCTTGAAAGGAAGAAAACTAAACGAGTTGCACTTACGATGGGGGAACCCCACGAGAACTTATGTTGTCCGATTCCTTTGGAGTTCCTAGTGAGTGGTTCGTTACGCGCTTAGCATTCCCACGATGAATCGACAACATTTGACCGTTCGACCGTTCACTATTTAAAACGAGCCACCTGAGTGCACTTGGCGTACGGGGGGGCAAGCCCTGGAATCCTTCACAACCACTTGGTGTGTAGTAATGAAACAGAAACTTGGCGACGGAGTGACCGGGAACGCTACCCCGACTAGCACGAAGGTGATGAGGACCCCGTTTTTATTACTGAACGGTTACGGTCGAATAGTGAAGCTTTGGGCTGATTTTGCGGTTAGTGAACATTTGACCCTTCACTGATTAACCCATTTACGGTGCTTGGGCTCAGCGTAGCTGCGGCGAACGTGTGAGTACTGCATCCCTGTCCTCGCTTTACAACGATTGAGATCGTCTTGCGGAAAGAACATCCGTCGCCCAGCGAAGTATCTGGAAGGTTCAAACTCGTAATACCGTCACTAAGGCACGCGAAGACGCTGACAGTAAATAAAATAACGTTGTCGTACACCAAACGTAGTCACTACGCGTTTTCTTGACAGAGGCTTGAATTGGAGGGCCGCAAAAAGGACAGCTCGATAGGTGTATTATTCACGTTGAAACGCTTGCCCGCGCAAAAACACACGCACAAGTACACGTACTGCCACTACAGCAGATACGATACACACACGGTGACCTCTTGCAACCTTTGCTCGAGTGAAACCAGACTCTCCAAAAGCTCCTTTCCTCCCTCTTTTTCGAAGCCTCCTTGTCCATGGTTTCCCACTGGATTGCGGGGTCCGCCGTTCGGAACACATTTCCGGTCGGACCTTCAGCCGGTATACTAGTGGCATACCAGCCGTTTCTTTTGAGAAGAAACGGCGTTTCCATCCATCGCCAAAAAGAAGGAAACGGAAACGGAAACGGAAACGTTTCCAACGTTTCCATCCTACATTGCCGGGGCCCCCCCCCCCTTCCCAGGGAGACGTGCGCGTGCGGGGGCGCTGGGGCATGGGCGGCCCGGACGCTGTCCGGGAAGAGGACAGGCGTCAAGGACGCAGAGGGCGAAGCCAGGGGACTTCTCCTCGCCGCCGTGCCTCAGGCGAGGTCATGCCAGATTAGTTAGCTATGTCACTAGAGCGGAGTGCTGCTCCGATTCAGAATGTGATTGACTCACTCTAGTGATTAGCGTTCTTGCCTTATGAATACCAGTCTCTTTCATCTGCCAGTCTTTGATTTTCATTGCATGCGTGGTTGACCATCATATTACCAACAGGAGAGGTAGTGATCCTTCCGTCCTCCTGGAGCTCTAGAGCTTCCAGGAGGGGAGGACCCCCTTTCCTATATTGGGCATGACCCCTTTTCCCGAACTGGGGGGGTCGCCCCTCGGCCGGCCGAAGCAGGGACCAGTTCACCTAGACATCCGGGGGTTTATAGTCTCCGGGTGACCATTGTCGTAAAGGTTCCTTGAAGGTATCGTATGTTAGTGTGCACGGTGAACTCCAGCAACTTTTGCTCGAGCTGAAGTCCGGCCTTAAGTGCGAGTGTGACCACACCCGAAAATAGGGTGTGCACACTCTATTGCACGGTGAACTCCAGCAACTTTTGCTCGAGCTGAAGTCCGGCCTTAAGTGCGGGTGCGACCACACCCGGAATAGGGTGTGCACCCTATTTCACACCCTATTTGCGGGTGCCGCACACCGACCGCGCAACCACACGCATCCGGTTGTGATGACTTTGAGGTCTGCAGCTCTTTATACCAATGGCTGTTGTGGCGACGATGCTCTGTTGATGCGAGGCCGTTGGCCAACGCGCTGAAGACGATCGGGAAAGCACATCCGCTTCCAATAATAGGCTATACAGATACGATCGTTCAGGACAGCGGGAGCACCGCCGCGCCACAGGCTACAAGACCGGCGTTTTTCGGCGGTGTAAGACAAAGAGGGAGTGCAAGCAGCATCAGGAGGTGAGAATGGAACACGTATGCCGCCAGAAAAGCGATGGCCACGCAGTAACGTGTGTGTTAAACATCGATTGCCACAGTGCACCTTACATACGACGACGGGTGGCAACCGTCACCGGAAGGGGCACCATCGGGCGGTGTTGTCGGAGCATAGACAGCGACGGCAGGAAGAACCCCACCGACAATGCAGAAGAGGACTGCAGATTCAAAAAGCCCCACTCGGCACGGCCGCCGATACAAGTAAACATGAGAACGTGGGTTGGAAGCAGCAGAGGACGAAGTGGTAGGCACAGAAGAGTGGAATCTGGTGTCAGAAAACCTCAGCATCCGCATGTGACGACATTCTGCATCATTAGCTTGTGGTTACCTATTTGCTCGTGTCAGATCGCCGACGAAAGAAAGCGGTGAGCATCAGCGACTGCTCTGCACAAACGAGACCGCAACGACACACAAGAAGGGGCCGAGCCAAGTCGAAGAACAGCCCCGGAAGGGCCCTGAAGAGTCAGAGAGCCCGCCAGAAGACGGAGGAAGAGAAGTGCCCGCTGGTAGATCAAAAGAAGAAGGTGATCCGCCCTCTGAAAGGAACGCCAAAATTTGGCACCCGACGGACACACAGAAGGACCCGCGAAGTGGTATCCGAAAGGACCCTTCAGCATGAGGAGCCTTCCGGCGTTTCTTTTAAAAGAAACGGAAACGTTTCCGTTTCCGTTTCCATATTTCGAAAAAACTAAAAGAAACGGCGTTTCCATCCAACTTAGCCCTAGGGGGGGGGGCAGTGCTGATACTAGGCCTGAGACCCAAAACGAAGTTGCTAACCCTGGGTGGGGGTGGGTACCCCCCCCTACCCCCCCCCCTCCTGGTGCAACCCACTGGACCTACTGTGGGACCCACCTTAGCTAAATTCTCCAAGGTGAAATGGTGGAAAAAGTGGGTCAAAATGTTTTTTTTCGAGTGCTTTTTTGGGAGGATTTGGGCCAAAAAAAAATTTTTTTTTCTTGGTCGCTGCTGAGGAAACCACCTTAGAGCGGTCACCACCCTGCTGCACACAGGCCCTGCAGGAGGGGGGGGGGGGGAGGGGACAGGGTCTTTATTAGCGGCCCAGGGTCTTTATCCGCGGAAAAAAAGTCTTTATTCGCCCCCGAAAAGTCTTTATTCGCGCACAAAAAGTCTTTATTCGCGCCCAAAAAGTCTTTATTCGCGCCCAAAAAGTCTTTATTCGCGCCCAAAAAGTCTTTATTCGCGCAAAAGTGGCTTTTTACGCGGAAAAAGCGCTCTTTTCGCGGGAAAAAAGTCTCTATTAGCGCTCGCTAATAGAGACTTTTTCCGAAGTTTCAGAAGAATTTGCACGGCGGTCAAAAATTTCGTCAAATTTTTGGGCTAAATTTTTGGGTCTCAAATACCCCGAGATGGACAACCGACTCCAGATACACAAACTCTTTCGAACGCTGCACACGGGTATCCTTCAAGTGACCTCTAACTATCATGTTGCATAAGGCGTTTTCCGGATCTGAAAGCCGAAGACTTTGTAACACTTTACCGCAACCGAGGTCGCGAACCGGGTTCGGCTTGCACTGCAAAAGCAGCATAATTGTGTCTTGCGCACGAGCGCGGAAATCCGCCACCCGCCATTCGGCTAGATATTGCAAGAACACAATTGCGAAGCGTACTGCAAACGGATAGTGTTACGAAGGCGAACGAATCATGCGGGAACCTATGGAGGGGCCCCTCGACAGCTTTCAGAACACGGCAGAGTGAGCCACGATACGGATAAGCGTGTGCACATTCTACTTCCGGTTGATCTGCATTTCCCGAACGCAAGCGAAGGACGGTGGGCTAACAACCCAAATGGCCACAGACGGAGTCTGAGGCTCTCCACATTACATCACGCAAGAATGGCTGATTCCTTCCTGAAGTCATCGGCTGTCTTTGTGCCCACAGGAAGCGCGAACTGAACGCAAGGACCTTCCAGACGTGGAACACTGTACGGAGAGAAGACCACGCAACGGAGCAGGCGCCCACAAGCAGTTTCTAACAGGACTAATCCCTCACACCGAAGTGATCATGAGTTGCCTTAACGAAACGAACCTTGTGGAGCTGAACTCAGGCTGATAGGTGGGCCGTCTACAACTTAGCACCGGTCAGCAAGTAAACGTATCCGACCCCTGGCACAGAAGGCACGCGGTGGCTATCGGTAAACTGCATCGCGCACTCAGAGCATGTACTTGGAACCCCTTCTCACGATCAGTAACCTGGACGCTAATTACGCCGGAAGAAAGAAAGGACTGACGAATAGCCTCGGGCTGCTTCGAAAATCTTCACACAAAATACATGGGTCAAAAGGGATTCCCCCCCAGAAAAAAAAGACACCAGATACGCAAACTCTTTCGAACGCTGCACACGGGTATCCTTCAAGTGACCTCTAACTATCTGTTGCATACGCGTATCCGGATCTGAAAGCCGAAGACTTCGTAACACTTTACCGCAACCGAAGTCGCGAACCGGGTTCGGCTTGCACTGCAAAAGCAGCATAATTGTGTCTTGCGCCCGAGCGCGGAAATCCGCCACCCGCCATTCGGCTAGAGTGCAAGAACACAATTGCGAAGCGTACTACAAACGGATAGTGTTACAAAGGCGAACGAATCATGCGAGAACCTATGGAGGGGCCCCTCGACAGCTTTCAGAACACGGCATAGTAAGTCAAGAGTCGGATAAGCGTGTGCACATTCTACTCCCGTTTGATCTGCATTTTTCCACCTTACCCCCCTTTCTTTGATCTGCGGTGTGTATTTGCAAAACAGTTCCGGCACGGCGGGTTTGCGGGTTTGCGGGGTTTGCGGGTTAGGGTATGCGGGTTTGCGGGGTTTGCGGGTTAGGGTATGCGGGTTTGCGGGTTTGCGGGTTTGCGGGTTAGGGTATGCGGGTTTGCGGGTTAGGGTATGCGGGTTTGCGGGTTTGCGGGGTTTGCGGGTTAGGGTACGCGGGTTTGCGGGTTAGGGTATGCGGGTTTGCGGGTCTCGGTATGCGGGTATTAGGGTTGGCGGGTTCGGGTATGCGGGTTTGCGGGGTTTGCGGGTTAGGGTATGCGGGTTTGCGGGGTTTGCGGGTTAGGGTATGCGGGTTTGCGGGTCTGGGTATGCCAGCCTCCAGTGATAAGAGGCGCTCTGCTGTGGCGGCCCTAACTCCGCGACTGTGCCGGGGTGTCGTATCGTCATCGGGCACGATGGTCGCTGGAGCTTGGGGGCTTCTGGTGGAAGTGGCGCAGGGTGTAGGGCTGCAGCCTGACGGTTTGGAGGTTGTTGATCGGGGGGATGGGAAGCTGGTTTGGAAGTGGCGGTGCAGGTGGCATGGTGGCGAACCCCCTCCCGCAAGATCTCGAGCTTGGGAAGTAGAAACTCGCTATCGGTTAGTCGTGATGAAAGAGTATAGTGTACAAAGCAATTTACGTGTACAGCAAAGCTAATTACAATAGTTGCGTTGATCAAAGCAGCTTGAGGATCCGGGATTCAAGGGTCGTATCTGGGTCGTATCTGTGGTTATCAGGGTGTGTGTTTATCAATGGGGGTTGGTCTGTGTTCTGGGTTTGGGCAAATTTTTGACCAGAAAATTTCGACGAAAATTTTGGCCAATTTTTTTTGACCAAAAATTTTGACCAAAATTTTTGACCAAAAAATTTCGACCATAAAATTTTGGCCAAAATTCTTCGACCAACATTTTTGGCCAAAAAATTTCGACCAAAAATTTTGACCAAAAACTTTCGACCAAAATTTTCGACCAAAAATTTTCGACCCAACTTTCACAACTTTTTCCGCGGGAAAAAGTCTCTATCCGCGGGAAAAAAGTCTCTATTCGCGCCGAAAAAGTCTTTATTCGCGCCCAAAAAGTCTTTATTCGCGCCCAAAAAGTCTTTATTCGCGCCCAAAAAGTCTTTATTAGCGGCCGCTAATAGAGACTTTTTGGCGCCAAAAAGTCTCTATTAGCGGCCGCTAATAAAGACTTTTTTCCGCTAATAAAGACTCCCACGGGGGGGGGGGGGGGGGGTGTTTAGGGGGGGGTACCCACCCACCCCTCGTTGCCGTCCGGCTGACAACGATGCCGAGTTTAGGGGCCTTAGCATCAGCACTGGGGGGGGGGGGGGGGGGGGACGACCCCTGCGTTGACGGGGACGTCGATGCACCCGGGATGATGACACCTACATACGATACCTTCAAGGAACCTTTACGACAATGGTCACCCGGAGACTATAGTAAAACCCCGGATCCGTAAGTGAATTTGCACTCTAAAAGGCTTATGCACGTGGGGGGCCCGAGATCGCTTTCCTCGCGAACGTGAACTCGGTGTCGGTCACAAGAGCCATGGTCACATAGGAAAAAAGAGCGCGCGCTAAAGTAAGTCGAATAGTCGGCAATAGGCAGCAAAGATATACACACAAACATACTATACCTTAAAGGAACCTTTATGGCTACGGTCACCCGGAGACTACAAAACCCCGGATCCCTAAGCGAACTTGCACTCTAAAAGGCTCTAAACGAAGTACAACGAGCGGGCTTCCACTCGACAAACAGGCGCACGCACTGCCCCGTGCTGTTTTTTCGCGAGCTATCCGCGGAGCGCCATCCGTTGTCCTCTTCAGCATCAGCAACCTTGCCTTCGCTGAAGTGTTTACATTATCTTGCAAGGGAAAGATGCCTCCCAGCATATTGGGGGGGCATGCACCCTCCCCGCCCCTGTTCTTCGGGTTTTTTTCCTTCTTCTGCATTTTTCATGTACGTCCGTCCCACTTCCGCCGGCCTTTTCCCCCTGGTTGACTCAAGACGCTTCATCCGATGCAACGCCTGTCTGTCCTCAAAACCGATTCGTCCATTGCTCCGAATGCCTCTACTGGCCCCTACCCAAGGGTTTTAACGTTTTTTAGGTAGGGGGACCAGGGGATGGGATCGAAGACGTTTTCCGGGAGGAAAACAGGCGCCGTTCCTGCGAGAGGATAAGATGGTCTGTTCCCACAACGAAAGTGGTCTTTTTCCTTTTCCATTTTTCTAAGTGTTCTTTTGTATAAGCACCTGCTTTGTAGGACATACTTGAGGAGGCTGCCAGCTGCAAAAGATCAAAGGAGGTAAATGTGCTGTTGAAGACAGCTCCATACCGTGAATGCACCCGGGATGATGACCCAGCTATAAAACAGTGTGACAATGATCTGCAGTATGACGCATTAAGTTGTGTTTCCGACACTTGCATTCATCCGTATCTGCCGGACCATTGTACTTGATGTACTACCACAACATGCCCCCAAAACATAACCGTTGCAGGTAGGGAGGGAGGGGGGGGTGGAGGGCATCAAAACAGTGTGACAATGATGTGTTTCCGACACTTGCGTTCATCCGTATCTGCCGGACCATTGTACTTGGTGTACTACCACAACATGCCCCCAAAACATAACCGTTGCAGGTAGGGAGGGAGGGGTGGAGGGCATCAGACTGGGCATGGCAGATGAGGATGAGCTTGTCGGCGAAGGCAATGCCGAAGCGGCGCCGTCAGCGACCGAGGGCGCCGACGTTGCCGGCGGCAGCGATGCCGACGGGAACGACGAGCTGCTGAACGAGGAGGCGCCCGAGTACGAGAGCGAAGAAGTCGTCGACGACGAGCCCAAGCCGCCGACGGAAGAGGAGATCCGCCAGATGGAAGAAGTCCGAGCGCTAGGCATTCCGTCCGACGAGGAACACCTCGAGAACTAGCCATTGAAAACAGCTCCATACCCCGAATGCACCCGTGATGATGACCCAGCTAAGGAAACAATGATCTGCAGTATGACGCATCAAGTTGTGTTTCCGACACTTGCGCTCATCCGTATCTGCCGGACCTGTAGTTACCACAACATACCCCCAAAACATAACCGTTGCAGGTAGGGAGGGAGGGGTGGAGGGCATCAGACTGGGCATGGCAGATGAGGATGAGCTTGTCGGCGAAGGCAATGCCGAGGCGGCGCCGTCAGCGGCCGAGGGCGCCGACGTTGCCGGCGGCAGCGATGCCGACGGAAACGACGAGCTGCTGAACGAGGAGGCGCCCGAGTATGAGAGCGAAGAAGTCGTCGACGACGAGCCCAAGCCGCCGACGGAAGAGGAGATCCGCCAGATGGAAGAAGAAGCCGTCAAGGCAGAACTCCGAGCGCTGGGCATTCCGTCCGACGAGGAACACCTCGAGAACTAGCGATTGAAAACAGCTCCATACCCCGAATGCACCCGTGATGATGACCCAGCTATGAAAACACTGTGACAATGACCTGCAGTATGACGCATCAAGTTGTGTTTCCGACACTTGCGCTCATCCGTATCTGCCGGACCATTGTACTTGATGTAGTTACCACAACATACCCCCAAAACATAACCGTTGCAGGTAGGGAGGGAGGGGTGGAGGGCATAAGACTGGGCATTGCAGATGAGGATGAGCTTGTCGGCGAAGGCAATGCCGAGGCGGCGCCGTCAGCGGCCGAGGGCGCCGACGTTGCCGGCGGCAGCGATGCCGACGGGAACGACGAGCTGCTGAACGAGGAGGCGCCCGAGTACGAGAGCGAAGAAGTCGTCGACGACGAGCCCAAGCCGCCGACGGAAGAGGAGATCCGCCAGATGGAAGAAGAAGCCGTCAAGGCAGAACTCCGAGCGCTGGGCATTCCGTCCGACGAGGAACACCTCGAGAACTAGCGATTGAAAACAGCTCCATACCCCGAATGCACCCGTGATGATGACCCAGCTATGAAAACACTGTGACAATGATCTGCAGTATGACGCATCAAGTTGTGTTTCCGACACTTGCGCACATCCGTATCTGCCGGACCATTGTACTTGATGTAGTTACCACAACATACCCCCAAAACATAACCGTTGCAGGTAGGGAGGGAGGGGTGGAGGGCATCAGACTGGGCATGGCAGATGAGGATGAGCTTGTCGGCGAAGGCAATGCCGAAGCGGCGCCGTCAGCGGCCGAGGGCGCCGACGTTGCCGGCGGCAGCGATGCCGACGGGAACGACGAGTTGCTGAACGAGGAGGTGCCCGAGTATGAGAGCGAAGAAGTCGTCGACGACGAGCCCAAGCCGCCGACGGAAGAGGAGATCCGCCAGATGGAAGAAGAAGCCGTCAAGGCAGAACTCCGAGCGCTGGGCATTCCGTCCGAAGAAGAGCTCCTCGAAAATTACCCGTTTCCGGTGGTGCAAGACCCCACGTACGACGACACCGGCCGTGAGGCCTACAGGGCGAAAACGAAGGACTTCGACTTCTTCATGTTCCCCATCACCTCAGTCACGAACCTGTTCGACCTGCAAGTCCTCAACCTTCGGCATTCGGGCCTCGGCGACAAAGGCGCGATCGCACTGGCGGCATGCCTACAGGTCAACAAAACGATCACCGAGCTCTCCGTCGTCGACAACTGGATCACCGCAAAAGGCGGCGAGGCCCTCATAGACGCCGTCCGCACCAACACCTGCATCAGAAAGCTCGACCTCGCGGAGAACAGGTGTGGGGCGTTCCTTTTTGTGTTCGTTTCGCACGAGGCGAATTTAGCGGGTCGCGCGAAAAATGACACCAAGTGCGTAACGACAGTACTAGGAGTGTGTGTTGTCATACACGGTGTGTAATGACGAGCTGCCACCACGCACAGTGAGTACCATCAGTGCGAGAACGTTCACAGCATTGTCTCAGTGTTGTGAGGTGTTGCAACAGAGGGGGTGAGTAACAGCTGCCACCACGCAGTGTAACGCCAGTGCGAGGACAGTAACAGTGCTCCCTTTCCTATATTGGGCATGACCCCTTTTCCCGAACTGGGGGGGGGTCGCAGCGCTCTTGTTAAGGATCGACGCGCACAGCGCAACCCCCCAATCCATTCTCACCACCACCAGGCTCGGTTACCGCGCAGGCCATCTCGGAAGCGATGGGGAGCTCGGGAAGATGCTCTTCCAGCTGCTGAAGAACGACAGCAAGTGCAAGCAGCTGAAGGCGCTGTGCCTGCGGGCGAACCACATAGGCGACAAGGACATGGACTTGGTCTGCGAGGCTTTGTCGTCGAACACGTGGCTGCACGAACTTGACGTCAGCTACAACGAGCTGGGCCTCCCTTCCGGCAAGGCGGCGGGCATCATGCTGGCGGCCAACATGGACCTTCGGTCGCTGACGGCCGAGTGGAACCAACTGCGCGGACTCGGAAGCTTTTACGTGATAAATGAGATGGCCGACAACAACACGCTCACCCGCATCTGCCTCTCGTGGAACGGAGTCGAGGACATGGCCGCCGAGGCCTTCGGGATCGTGCTGTCCAAAAACGGTGCCCTCGAAGAAATCGACCTTTCGCACAACCGGATCACCGACATCGGCGCCGCGAAGCTGGCGGACGGCCTCCTCCAGAACCAGTCTCTCCGGCGGGTGCTGCTGTCCTTCAACCCGCTGGGGGACGCCGGGTGCAAGGCCGTGATCCAAGCCATCCGCGAGACGTCGAACACCATCCTGTGCTACGTCGACATCAAAAACGCGGATGCGGGCCCCGCCGCGCACGAGGAGCTATGCGCCACTCGGCTGGCCAAGCCGAACGTTGAAATCGCGGTGCCTCGCAACCTGGTTCTCCCGCCGGACATGCTACCGGAGCCCGAAAGCGTCGTCTAAGCACATTTGCGCCGTGTCTCCACGCGTAGCTGGTTGCTGGTGCCTTCTGGTGAATGCCAAGTACAAGGCTGTGATCCTAACCGTCCATGAGACCTCATATTTGCTACGTCGACATCAATAACCTGGTTCAGAGCCCGAAGGCGTCGTCTGAGCACATTTGCGCCGTGTCTCCACTTGTAGCCAGTTGCCACCTAGGCAACGCCTGGTGAATGGCCGGATGCAAGGCTGTGATCCAGGCCATCCGCGAGACGTCGAACACCGTCCTGTGCTACGTCGACATCAAAAACGCGGACGCGGGCCCCGCCGCGCACGAGGAGCTATGCGCCACTCGGCTGGCCAAGCCGAACGTTGAAATCGCGGTGCCTCGCAACCTGGTTCTCCCGCCGGACATGCTACCGGAGCCCGAAAGCGTCGTCTAAGCACATTTGCGCCGTGTCTCCACGCGTAGCTGGTTGCTAGTGCCTTCTACCTAGATGACGCCTGGTGAATGCCAAGTACAAGGCTGTGATCCTAACCGTCCATGAGACCTCATATTTGCTACGTCGACATCAATAACCTGGTTCAGAGCCCGAAGGCGTCGTCTGAGCACATTTGCGCCGTGACTCCACGTGGTTGCTAGTGCCTTCCACCTGGGCGACGCCTGGTGAATGCCGGGTCCAAGGCTGTGATCCTAACCGCTACGTCGGCATCAATAAACTGGATCAGAGGCCGAAGGCGTTCCTGAGCACATTTGCGCCTTGTCTCCACGTGTAGCCGGTTGCTAGTGGACGATGCTTAGTGAAAGTCCAGTCCAAGGCTGTGATCTTAACCGCTACGTCGGCATCAATAAACTGGTTCAGAGGCCGAAGGCGCTCGTTTGCACATTTGCGCCTTGTCTCCACGTGTAGCCGGTTGCTAGTGGACGATGCTTGGTGAAAGTCCAGTCCAAGGCTGTGATCCTAACCGTCCGGTCAGAGCTTCATGTTTGCTACGCAACATCAATAATCTGGTCCTCCAGACCTACCAGACATGCTACCGGCCCAAAAGTGTCGTCTGAACACATTCATGTCTCCCCACGTGTGGCCAGTCTCCATTCCACGGGTGCCTCCTGCCTGGGCGCTGCTTGGTGAATGCGGGTGTCATCCACACCGTCCAACCTCATTTGTGCTCCGTCGACACATGCAACCCGTGGACGCGGGCCTCGCCGCACACGAGGAGCTCTGCGCCACTGCAGCTATGGCCTCCGCAGTCGTGCTGTGCGTTTGGGAACTCCTTCGCTCCAATCGTTACCCGGGGTCTATCCCCGCTTCTGCTTCCGTGTCCCGTTTCCTTTCGCCCTTTCTATGTGCGATGGACAGGACCCCACCTCAACACCTCAAGGTCCTCTGTAGGACAAGATTGGCTATCGCCCCAACGTGTAGTACACATGATCGCCCTCCAGTCTTTCCGAAAGTCGAAAACGCGGTTCTCCCGCCGGACATGCTGCCGGAGCCCGAAGGCGTCGTCTGCGCACATTTGCTCCGTGTCTCCACTTGTAGCCAGTTGCCACCTAGGCAACGCCTGGTGAATGCAAGGCTGCTGCCAGAAACACCAAGCCCACCTGGTGTGATGCCGACAAAGAGCGCATTGCCAACCTTGTCGCGAAGTACGGGCAAACCTCTGCCATAAAACAGTGGAACCGCGATCCGTGTAACCGACGACTCACCGATGCAACTGCTGTGCGATTCTTCAAGCCATCGAAGGAACCCCTACCCAAGCCACCAGACGTCGAACACCGTCCTGTGCTACGTCGACATCAAAAATGTGGATGCGGGCCCCGCGCACGAGGAGCTCTGCGCCACTCGGCTGGCCAAGCCGAACGTTGAAATCGCGGTGCCTCGCAACCTGGTTCTCCCGCCGGACATGCGACCGGAGCCCGAAAGCGCCGTCTGAGCACATTTGCGCCGTGTCTCCACGTGTAGCTGGTTGCTAGTGCCTTCTACCTAGTTGACGCCTGGTGAATGCCAAGTACAAGGCTGTGATCCTAAACCGTCCATGAGACCTCATATTTGTTACGTCGACATCAATAACCTGGTTCAGATCCCGAAGGCCTCGTCTGAGCACATTTGCTACCGGAGCCCGAAAGCGTCGTCTGACAGTGGTGTCGTGTCTCCACGTGTAGCCGGTTGCTAGTGCTAGTGCTAGAAGGCACCAGCAACCGGCTACACGTGGAGACACGACACGAATGTGCTTTCTACCTGGGCGACGCCTGGTGAAACCTCAAGTTGTGATCCTAACCGTCCATGAAACCTCGTTTTTGCCGCCTGGTCCGCAGCCGGAAGGCGTCGTCCGAGCCGTGTCTCCACGTGTCTAGTGCCTTCTACTTGGGGCGACGCTTGGTACACGCGAGTTCGCCCAATTTCGCTTTGCGGATTCTCTCTCATTTAACCAAGAGGTCACACGACTCGGTCCGTGGCTGGAGGGACGACAGAAAGTCAGAAGCACTGTGTGTGCTCGTTTCTTTGGCAGACTGCGCTGTGTGCTTTCCTTCGCCTCCCCCGGCGCGTTTGCTATTACTCCTCTCTCAGACAAGCAAACCCTCTCAAACAAAATTCGATCCACAATGCTGCGCTTGTGACACACTGTGGCACACTGTTGTGCTGCCGTTGTGACGCACACTGTTGCTGCACCCACACTCTCATGCCAAGATGTTTGAGGGGAAGCCCGCTTTAAGCACTGCTGCAGCTCACGCACCTCATCTAAAACCAGCTGCAGCAGCAACGCGAAGTGGATGGATCCCCTCAGTTTGCGAAAAGGTACATTCTGTGTAATTGGTGCTATCCAAATTGCAATCAGAGGGCTTCTGTAGGAATTTGGTAAGCGTCATCAATCGTCACCAAACAGTAGCGAAAAGGTTGTGACACCGGAACACAGGACTTCCATTTGCGGTGCCACAACCTTTTTGCTACCGTTAGGTGACAATTTGTGACACTTACCCAATTCCCACAGAAGCCCTATGATTGCAATTTTGAATAACACCAATTACACAGACGTACCTTGGGTGTCGGCCTGTTTGGATAGCACCAGTATACCAGAGTTACTCTACAAAAAGGCTTGCCCAGTTGCGGGCACGATACCAGTTTATGCGCGGACCTGAGCTAGGCGACAACTGCAGTAAGGGAGAGAAACCGTGTTGAGCCTGCGCCAGACGAAGACTGCGCACCGCGCACTTCGACGGCGTACATGCACAGGCAAAAGAGAGGAGACTACCAACAAGACCACCCTGAAGAAAGGGAGCGCAATGTGTCTGTGGATTGTTTCACCCGTGTGCAAACGATTGTGTGAGCACAGGCTGTTCGCGCACACCGTTGCACCGCAACCCCATAGTAACAACCTACGCGCGGCTACCTACGGGCGGGTCGCTTCGTATCATCAGTTTTTCGGGACCGGTGCATTCGGCGGGGAATGCGTTGTTACACTCATGTTCCGACCGTCCTGCGATCAAGGGAAGCGATACACTTCGTGTGGGAACCTTTATCGGCTGTCCTCAGTGTCGGGCATTGCAGTCAGGCATTGCTGCTGTGCGTTGCATCAGCGGTTTTCGTTCAATGAGAGGAAAGGAATGAAAGTAATCCGAAAAACAACTTACGATAGGGTGATACCCCAAGGGTACTAAAAGAAAGTGTTCCCCCCGAAGAACAGCAGACACCCCTGTATGGTCGATTCGTCAAGCCTCGCAGATTCCCTCGGAAAATCCGTGCGACCTGATGAGCGATTAACTCGGACAAACCTCGCAAGCAACAAACGGGGCATGAAACTGAGGCATCAGCGGTTTTCGTTCAATGAGAGGAAAGGAATGAAGTAATCCGAAAAACAACTTACGATAGGGTGATACCCCAAGGGTACTAAAAGAAAGTGTTCCCCCCGAAGAACAGCAGACACCCCTGTATGGTCGATTCGTCAAGCCTCGCAGATTCCCTCGGAAAATCCGTGCGACCTGATGAGCGATTAACTCGGACAAACCTCGCAAGCAACAAACGGGGCATGAAACTGGGGCATCAGCGGTTTTCGTTCAATGAGAGGAAAGGAATGAAGTAATCCGAAAAACAACTTACGATAGGGTGATATCCCAAGGGTACTAAAAGAAAGTGTTCCCCCCGAAGAACAGACACCCCTGTATGGCCGATTCGTCAAGCCTCGCAGATTCACTCGGAAAATCCGTGCGACCTGATGAGCGATTAACTCGGACAAACCTCGCAAGCAACCAACGGGGCATGAAACTGGGGCATCAGCCGTTTTCGCGACCGGTGAACAACGACAGTTGTCGCACACTCCTGATCGGACGGCCTCCGTCCTGCCGTCAAGATGGGAGGAGCCCCGCCGCTGCGTCTAAGCGCCGTTTCCTTTTATTCTTCTATTATTGTTAATAGCTTCCGAAGCTTCGGCGGGCTTCGGCAATCCTAACCGTTTTGACGCGTTCTCTCAGCCTTTTTCCCCGCGTTTTCCGAGCGTAGTCGGTCAAAAATGGCGGGCGCAACGCGCATGGCGCACGAAACCAGACGCGTCGCTGGGGGTTTTGCGACACCCTGGCATGTTGTGTTGAATTCGCGTAAACACGCCTGCGGGGGGCGACGTCGCGTGTGATGCCAAATGGGGGGGGCGGGGGGGGGGCAGCGCTCTTGTTAAGGATCAGCCACTTTGGCCGGATGGCCGGATAAACCAGACCCCCCCCCACAGTGAAAATAGCCTGAGGGGGGGGGTCAGCCGGCTGATGGATGGATGGATGGTTCTTAACAAGATGCCTGGGGGGGGGGCGGCATTCCCTGCAGAGGTACATCCCGAGCCTTGAACCCCCGTCGGCTGCTTCCGGCAAGCCGAACATGCATTTGAGAAGGGGTCGACAATCCGGGGTCTCTGACTACAATACATGCACTGTCACTGGCACGCGAATACAATACGTTTTGACATCTCGTTCTACGAACCCTTTTTGACAATGATCACCCGGGGATTTTTTAAAATCTGGGTTCTCAGTTTTCGAGCAAGCTCGCACTCTAACTAATCAAAATCGGTCCCGACTCTGGGTGGAGGGGGCAACATGAACGCTGTCCGGACGGAAAGCGCGAGGGAGCACCTGGACAAGCTTGTGAACAGGAGTGCAGGTGCGAGGACTGCGCGGGCCACTGCAGGCGCCGCTGCTTCGACGGAGGCGAGAACAAGGCGAGGTCGGCCACGTCCGGCGCGCGGGGGCGTCCGAAGGAAGGCCCACCCGCCCCCGGCGCCGACAGACCTTCCGGCAAGCCGAACATGCATTTGAGAAGGGGTCGATAATCCGGGGTCTCTGACTACAATACATGCACTGTCACTGGCACGCGAATACACTACGTTTTCACATTTTCTTTCTACGAACCCTTTTTGACAATGATCACCCGGGGATTTTTTAAAATCTGGATTCTCAGTTTTCGAACGAGCTCGCACTCTAACGAATCAAAATCAGTCCCGACTCTGGGTGGAGGGGGCAACATGAACGCTGTCCGGACGGAAAGCGCGAGGGAGCACCTGGACAAGCTTGTGAACAGGAGTGCAGGTGCGAGGACTGCGCGGGCCGGCGCCGCTGCTTCGGGCGGAAGCGAGAACAAGGCGAGGTCGGCCACGTCCGGCGCGCGGGGGCGTCCGAAGGAAGGCCCACCCGCCCCCGGCGCCGACAGACCTTCCGGCAAGCCGAGCGCCCAGCACTTGCTGCAGAGCTACATCCCGAGCCTGCAACCCCCGCCGGCCGCCCGGCCGACGGCCCGCCAGCAAGACCAGCTGCTCGAGCAGCTCGTCCAGCCCAAAGCCGCACCGCCCCAGCGCCCCGCCAACCCGGCCCCGAAGCCCCTGCTCCGCCAGCCTCCCCGCGCCTCATCCGCGTCTCCCCCGCGGCAAGCCAACCCGCCGGCACCAGCCGCCCCCCAGCACTCACCCGCGTCACCCTCCCGGCCAGCCAACGCTCCTGCCCCAGCCACCCCCCAGCAGCAGCCCCCTGACGCAGGTGCGGTGCAGCGTGAGGTCGACGCGGTTCCGTGGCAGGCGAACGAGGCGGCGTTCACGGCGGCTATGACGGTCTGCGCAGCGACCGCGATGCGGAGGGCCGGCCTGAGCCCGCTTAGCCTCGCGTTTGCGGCGAAGGTGACCCGCATGGTGATCACCCGGTGCCTCGCGGAAGCCGGCAAGACCTGCGGGATCCGGGCCCGCACCTGCGACGACGAGCGGGGGGCCCGCTACGGCATAGCGTCGGCGGAGTCGGAAGAGCGCTCGGAGATGGTGCAGTGCTGGTGGAAAGAAGTGCACTCCGTCACTAACCGGTCAACCGGCGCCCAAGTCGAAAAGGAGCTCGAAACCGCGATGCTGGAGGTCGAGGCTCTGAAGCGGAATCTGGCCGAAATCGCGCACCAAACAGAAGGCGGCACCGGCGCCGTCGAAGAGGTGATGTCCGAGTCGAGCCAGCGGGAGAGCGCTTTACTCGCCGAGCTCAGCGTCGCCCAAGAAGCCCTGTCCATCCGGACCAAGTTCATGCGCGCCATGTCCCACCAGCTCCCTGGCGGATCGCCGGCGGCGCGGCCTGAACTCGCGCCGCCCTTCAAAACGCCCGGGTCGACCCTTCCCTACACCACCCCGCGGGCCGATGAGGGGGGACCCTTCCGCAGCTACCTGCCCGACAGCCGGGACACGCTGTCCCCGCCTCTCGGGCGCTACGGAAGCGCCGGCAACCGCGGAAGCAACGTTTGGATGACCACGTCCTTCTCTCCCAGTATGCCCGCCCCTGGTATTTCGTTGGGGGGGACTCTAGCCCTTGGTTTGGCCGAACATGGCTTCCGTGAGGTGGTAATTTGACAACATACAAAAACCCCGGAATTTCAAGCGAACTTTAACTCTAAAAAGAGCTACATATTCAATAAGTTACTGCCGTGCAAGAATCGAGGAAAAAGTGCGGCGAACCGCGGAAGCTGAAGTCCTCCTGTTCTGGAAAGACAGACTGAAAAAGAATATCTGAGCAGCTGGTCCCTAGACTTTAACTCGTCTCTCTGAACTAGCTTCGAGTTGCGTTACGTGTTGAGGATGACCACGTCCTTCTCACCCAGTATGCCCCGAAGCTCCGACGATGCCTCATCGTGTCGGTGATGTTTTGTTGGGGGACTCTAGCCCTTGGTCTGGCCGACAGAGCTTCCGTGAGGTGGCAATTTGACAACTTAAAAACGAGCCATCCATTGCCGTGCAAGAAGACACGATCAGTACCGATCCTCGGTGTGAAAGCATGGCCTTAACGATCCCTTGGTCTCGCTTCATGTTCAAGGGATGAAGCCGGAGGTGACAGAAAAATTACCACAGGGATAACTGGCTTGTGGCAGCCAAGCGTTCATAGCGACGTTGCTTTTTGATCCTTCGATGTCGGCTCTTCCTAACCTAGACAAGCAGAATGGTCTGAAGATGCAGCACAAAACGCGCGCTTCAGCCTTTGGCACGCTGCAGGCTTCCCGTCTACTCTCCGTTACCCAACGCAGGCCTTCTCTAGAAAGACAACGAATATTTCTATTTCTCGTGTTTGTTTCCAGGTGGGGTTGGAGGGGAATTGCCTTGTGGTGGTGATTTTGCCCTGCTTTCGCATTCTGCAGCCATTATTTCAGCCTAGACGAGCGTCCGACCACTTTTCCCTAGTTTTCGGAGCGTCTTATGGTCACCTTAAGTAGGTTTCGGGTTTCTGGCGACCCCCAGTTTGGGTTTCTGATGTTCTTTTGTATTTGATGCTGATCGTCCGTTGCTTCGTTTATCAGTGCAAGCCCCAACTCCGGAAATGTTCCCTAGGAATTGCCTTGTGGAGGTTATATAGCAGTAGATACCTATCGTGAGCCATGCTGGCTCTTCAAGCTTTGTGCGTGTTTCTGAACGCCACCCACACGCAGGTGGACGGTGGCATACATACTCGCCCGGCGACAACTTTTTACGATGACGGAATCACTGACATCGACTTCCCTTGTTCGTGCTCGTTGGCGCGCGTTGGCCACGGCTGTAGACTGGACGCTCAAAAGGAGTCCACCCCGGCTGCTGTTGGTTTCACAGCCTAATTCGAAAGACGTGGTGCCTCTCCAAGGGAGGAAGGTTTGGCAGACTTGATGCTCAAAGGTAGTCAAGATGAGACGCACCCCAGCTGTTGCGTTGCTGCTGCGAGCCATCTGGCTTCACAGCCCAGTTGCGAAAGACGTGGAGCCGCTCCAAGAATCGTATGAGGACGGACCGGCCAGAACGAATGACCCAGGAAGGGTTGTAGACTTGATGCGCAAAGGTAGTCAAGATGAGACGCACCCAGTTGTTCTTACTTGTCGTCGATGCTGCAAGCTGTTTGCACAGACCAGTTGCGAAAAAGACGTGGAGTTCGTATGAGGACAGACCGCCAGATCAAATGACCCAAGGGTAGGGGAGGGCTGCAGACTTGACGCGCATCCCGGCTGTTTTACGTGGATAGAACTAGCACGCTTCGTCGTCGTCGCTGGAACACTGTAGCTGCACGGTTGATTGAGTGGCGATAACGTTGTCTCTGAGAATCCTGTACAAAGAGCGCAATACGTCGCGAGTTAGAAGGAATGAACGTACCTCTGCCCGTCCAACATCAACGGTGGCCCCAGCACACCCGCGTTTCCTTGTGATACACTGGCAAGCACATTTACCAGTCTAAATATGACACGCACTCTGCACAAGCGTGCTGTGCATGAAAGCGTGGAAAAGTCCCGAGAGATGGGAAGTATTGGGGTCCTGCTGGCTGTCATGCATTGTGGCCAGAACCACGCAGCATCGCAGGCTCACCGCCGTGACCTGGAACAGGGCCTACAACCCTTTACAGACGGGGAACATACATAATGTCGAACACCCTGGACACTGCGGCTCCAGAGTGAAGACACGAAGGAGGAGCCTTTCCAAAGAGCTCCCGCTTCTCCATTTTTGTCATAAGATTCTTGAGTTTGGCCTCCAATCCGTCCGTAAGGGGGTTAAGCTCCAGCTTCTGAGGCTGGACCCTACCGTGTGTGTGTTCCGACTCTCATCAGAGGGTATATTGGATGCAATTAAAGAGTAGCGTTATTAACTTAACCTAGCCTGGACGCAAAAACAGGCTCAAATTGTACAAGCAAAAAAGAGCAAGACCCCAAACTCCTCGTGAGTGACTTGTTTTTCAAACGTGGTCTTCAAAGAAAATAAATGCAAGCCTGAACAGATGAGCGAGACAACACCACACCGAAGATCATTGTACCGGTTCAGTGTCCATGCCCGTGCTCATCGTGGAGATTCCTAACACGAGAACTAAACAAGCGAAGAAAGACCTACGCTTTTGCCATTTGTATTGTCGCCCGCACTGTTTGCTAGTAGGCACGGCGCAGAATGCAATCAACCACCGAGTTAGTACCCGCAGTTCTGGCCTGAAAATCGTCGTTTTCTCTGTGCTATGCTTCCCATTCGAGTTGATGAGTGATAGTGCCACATTGCCACGTCGCTGCCTGTCGCAACCTGGTCGAACCCGGTTTCCCCAATGCAAGCACCAGCCTGATACCTAGGCCTGCCGTGGGCCCGGATGCTGAGAGGGTTGTAGCTGGTCCTCACAGGTCCTCGGGACCTCTACACCATACTCGTGGGTGTGTACACACAACCCATCTGCCAGCACCTATCGTGGTATCGTGGTATAGCTCCTCGGTACCATCGCCTCGTAGGTATCAGGGATACGAGCTGGTAGCAGCAGTCCTCAGATGATCACCTGCACCATACTCGTGGGTCAGAAACTATACCACGATGATTCCCCGCCTTCCTCCCCGTGACGGATTCGGTGGTCCTGGCTGTGACGAGCTACGAACAGTCGCCTGACGAACCAGACTCAAATCGCTGTCCTGTCTGCAGACACTCAAACTCCGCGCTGATGACGGTCCGCATTATGTATCCGCGGCTGAAAGGACCGAACACGGCGCAGACGGGACCAGTGCGGTGTTGAGCACGTATCCATCCCAAGCACGTCCCCCCTCAAATCCATACAGAACCCGAACACACTTTTCAAAGAAAAACCCTCACACAAAAAAAAGAAGAAAAGCATAAAAAAAAACTCGGAACTCGCAAAGTAGAAAACTCAAAACCTCAACACCCCCGACGTTTTCCAGTTTCTACTAAAAGAGAAAACGCCGAGCAGACAAAAAGAAAAAAAAAAAAAAAAAAAAAAGGGGACCGAAAAAGAGCTTTTCCCGAGCGCAGTTCCAGGCAAAGAGAGAAGAAGAAGGAGAAGAAAAAAAGAAGAAAGAAGGCAGCATGACGCAAACCGTGATGCTCATCCCGGTGGCAATGCACTCGGCGGCGCCGCCCGTGTCGTACGTGCTGCAGAGCCTGCCCGTCGCACACAGCGCGCAGGCGGTGCTGGCCTATCAGCCGCACCCCCAGCAGCAGTACCAGCAGCCGCCGCCCCAGCCGCAGTACTGCTACGGGGGCGACGCCCGGTGGGTGGTCTCGGCGCAGCAGTGTGTGCTCCAGCAGCAGCAGCAGCAGCAGCAGCAGCATCTGCATCATCCGCAGCTGCAGCAGCAGCAGCAGCAGCAGCAGCAGACCCTGCGGGTGCAGCTCGGGCAGTGTTCGTCGCTGGTGTCCGGGCCGAGCCCCCTGCGGGGCTCCGTGTGCAGCGATTCGGACAGCCGGGGGCACCCGAGCAACAGCTCGGCCGCGAGTGGCGGCCGCAGCTTCGCAAACCAGTCGCTATCGTCCGGAACGGAGCACTCCAGCTTCGACGTCGATGCGCACGACGGCAGCAGCGCAGGGGGCAAGCCCAAGCCCGCGAAGGCGGCTCTGCCGCCGCAGGGTAAGCAGGCGGCGCGCATGATCAACGCACCGAAGATCCCGTTCGGCCGCTCGCTCGACGACCGCCCGTGCGGACACAACTCGTGGGACAACGTGCGAGTTGCTCGGGAGCGGATGACGATGCGGTGCCGGGTCTGCCAGAGGCAGTGGCGCGCGAACGTCAGCCTCATCAGCCAGCACAGCTGCTCCACTTTCTTGAAGAACGCCGAGTGCGGCGTGTTCAGCTGCCCCGCCGGCGAGGAGTGCTCGCAGCTGCACATCCACTACCGGAAGCAGGGACTGAAGGAGCGGCTGCAAGACCACGGCACGAACATCCTCAAGTTCGTCCAGCAGCGCGACAAACCGGATGTCGCGGCGGTGCTGGCCAAGCCGCCGGCTCCGCCAACGGCCAACGACGCGCCGCACATCCGCCGTGCGGCCGAGCACAAGCCGAAACCCGACGCCCGCCCGGACAGCCTCACCGACGATGACCTGCACTTCCTCCAAGCCGGCATCCTGCGCTTCTTGGGGGAAACCCAAAACGGCGACGACGCCGCCCCGCACCTGTCCGGCGCACAAGCCTAAAAGCCTGGCTTCTTTTTTTGGATATACACCTCGAGAATATGATAAGATGCCAAAAAAAAAAACTCCCCCCTCCCCTTCGCACTAATAAAACACTTACGCCCGCCGTAGTAGTACGGGAGAGTAGTGGGGCGACCGGATACTCCTCGGAGAGATGGTCCCTGCACTCTAACTCGTCTCTCTCTCTCTCTCTCTCTCTCGGAAATGTCAGCGCGGTAGCGATGACAGCGAGAACACATATAGGTGGGAGGGGAGAGGCCCTGGGACTGCTAAGGCGTGACAACCCCGCCCCTGTCCCTCCCAGGGAGCCACCCGAAACTAGCCTGCCCACCTGACGGTGGGGGCCCACCTGACGGTGGAGGCCTGCACCGTCGCACGGACAACGTCGGCAACGCAAAGAAGAGAGAGACGCGAGGAACATTCCAGGACCAGAATTTAGTCTGAAGTCACCCTCCTCGGACTCACGATCGACGACAGGCTAACCTTCAAAGCCCACGTCGACCGCATCCTGCAGAGCGCCGGGAAGAGAGTGAACCTAGTGAAGCTCGTATCGGGGATGAAGTGGGGACACAAGACTGAAGTCCTCCGGGCGCTTTACATTCTCATGTACGGCATCGCCATCTATGGTCCGTACATAGCCCCAGAAGAGAAGGATCGGCTCGAGCGCCTACACCGCACGGCGCTAGTTGCGGTCACTGGGTGCCGCAAAGACGACGCTGACATCCGCTGTGCTCATGGAGGCACGAATGCTGCCGATTGAGTCGATGGCAGACGTCCAAACGGGTGCCCTCGGCGAGAAGATGGAGACAAAAACCATGTGGGACGACGTCATCAGAACAAGACATACCAAGGACGCCCTATAAAAATGCTTGGTGTTCCTTGCGCAGGAGGAGCTGTCCATCACGGTACGCGAAGCGGTAGTCACCTACTGACTAACGAAGGCCTTCGCTACAGATATTTGCATTCTGACCTCAAACCTATCGCGGTGCACCCTGGTCTATCAGGAGGGAATGGACCGGCTGATTTTTTCTAGACTGTTTTCTTCTCCAGGTGCAAGACTCCCCCCCCAGTCCGGTTTGCCCAGGGACTTCAAGCAATGTGATGAGGGACCTGATAGACGATGGTACCGACAGCTGCAGGCAATTCGATCCAGTTCCAGGAGCAGGGCTTACGCTCCGTTTTCATATGTGCGGCGGGCAACAAATTGTGTCACAACTATCAAACTTGGCGACACGTGGCTGTGCGGCCTTGGCCTAGCCACACCCTGCATGTGGACCAACCTGTGGCAAGCACATGTGGGGGAAAAAAGATCAAAATCCACATGTGGTACCTGTGGATCCACACGTCGGGGAAAGAAAGTCCAAAAAAATTAACGTGTGGAAATCCACACGTTCCACACGTGGAGCGGTAAGCCCTGTCCAGGAGATAGGGGTGGACCGGCTCGAAAAAGCAAAAAATGAACAGGTTTCGCTTCGGAAGCCGTGCTAAAAGGGCGGGAAAGGGGGACCTACTAACATAACATGGGAACCCCCATGACAAGTAGGTCCTGCAGTAACCCCACCCCTGCCCTTTTGCTATGGAAATAACAAGCGATTCCACGTGCTATGTGTATGAATAACACAAGAGGTGACCTCATGTTTTTAATGTTAGCATGTGATCAAATGCTATGTGTCTTTTCACATGACATGGGAAACCCCATACCCTGTAGTATGTGGTCACATGTAATACGTTATCAACATGTAATCACATGGGTATGTTTCATGTTATCAACATAGCATGCGAAGTCATCTTGTTATTCGCATAACAAAAGGGTCGTGCATCCTCTGAAATTGTGCCTGCGGAGTAAAAAAAAAAAGGTGATACCCCCCCAGGTGTGGCCCTAAAGTGTGATTGTAAATAGAGATTTTGCCCAAACACATTTTTTTGCACTTTTTTTTTTGCGCACTTTTTTTGCACCAGGCTACAGCCAGGCCTTACGTTCAGCATGCTAAACGTACTGATTTCAGCACGTTAATTCTTTGAGTGTCTCTTTGTACACATGCTGAATCAGTACGTTATCAGCATATATCTTGTGTCCAAGATGCCACCCGAAGGCCACCCAAGCAGGCCCATGCAGGTCTTTCGAAGAACTGGTGAAGGAGGGAGCAAGCTGGCTTGGATGTCTGCACATGACAGGCATACCCGTTTCTTCGGGCTCACGCGAGTGGGGGAGTTGGGTGTATCATACCGTTTTTTTTGGCTTGCTACGCGACCGAATCAAGTGTTTGCATTAGAACACTGGGGGATGATAAATACTCCATTACTTCGATGACCGCCATAGAGGGCCACATATGATATGATCATTCATCAGAGTGCAAGAGACAATATACCACAGTCCGCGCTATGACGGCAGGAACGCAAACAGCCACAGCATGCCGTGTAGCTCGATTTCTTCGTTCGATGAAGAACTATTCAGAAATGTTTTGTGACCAAGCTAGGAGCCTCTGAAAGGTCTTAGCTTTATATTTGGCAAGCGTTGACAACGCCATTCGAGTTCTTGTTGATACTTTCGCCTGACAAACTTCCGATTGTGATGATGGTGATGATCTTAGCGGCAGTGCTGGTACAACCTCCTTAGCACAAACGACAGAAAGAAAGCGAAAGCGCGAAGAGTCCGACATTAAGTCTTTCACCCTCCCAGTGTAGCTACGATCCAAAACGGGTGCAAAAAAACAGGCGGAAAAAGTGCAAAAAAACGTAAATATGATCTTGGATTTTGCCCAACAAGAGCGTAAATAGGGCCACACGTGACCCCCCCTCCCCCCTGTGTAAAAGATCGGTTTTTTTGGAGGGCGATCTTAAACACGGAAAAACGCGATCTTATACACGGGGGGGGGGGGTAGTGCTGAAAGCCACTCCGGTCTTTTTTGTATCAGTGCAACGATGGCAACAGCGCGACCGATGCCCTGCAGAAGATGCGCTGCGCCTAGTCGTCGGATCTGATGAAAATCGATGCCGACTACCCGGTGGGTGGCGAGTAGTTCTAAGGTCGTGGTAATGGGGGGGGGTAGTGCTGAAAGCCACTCCGGTCTTTTTTGTATCAGTGCAACGATGGGAACAGCGGTTGGCACTGCGACCGATGCCCTGCAGAAGATGCGCTGCGCCTAGTCGTCGGATCTGATGAAAATCGATGCCGACTACCCGGTGGGTGGCGAGTAGTTCTAAGGTCGTGGTAATGGGGGGGGGTAGTGCTGAAAGCCACTCCGGTCTTTTTTGTATCAGTGCAACGATGGGAACAGCGGTTGGCACTGCGACCGATGCCCTGCAGAAGATGCGCTGCGCCTAGTCGTCGGATCTGATGAAAATCGATGCCGACTATCCGGTGGGTGGCGAGTAGTTCTAAGGTCGTGGTATTGGGGGGGGGGGGGGGGTAGGTACCCACATATTATACACTGCTCTTTGACTCTAAAAAACAACGAAACTCAAGGTATTATTTGCTACGCTCAAGCAGAGTTTTTTTTTTTTTGTGTAAGCACCTGCTTTGTAGGAAATACTTCAGGAGGCTGCCAGCTGCAAAAGATCACAGGAGGTAAATGTACACGAAACACAGGTGAATCTGGGTTTAGTCCCACTTTGTAGTTGTATTGTTTCTCCCCCTAGCCTCCTTCGAAGTAAGCACAAGGCAGCCCCTCGAGTATTTTACAGTGGGTGGGGGTCAAAAAGGCAGGCCAGAGCAGGCCCTGCAAGTGGTACAGTGGCCAACCAAGTGGGCCGCAATTGCAGCTTGATTCCAATAGCTGTCTTACTCGTGTTTGCGGCTGTCTGGTCGGCATCTTGGGCCACACTGTGCCTTATGGTTGACCTGGACAGCTAAGGTCCGTGAATCAGACCCCTGAAAACACTCTGCGCTCAGCAGGGATTATCCTGCATGGTTAAAAAAAGGGTGCTTCACCAAAAAAAAAAACTTTAACTCTAAAAAAAGGTTCTCAAAACAGGCCGGTTAAAAAAGATTTTTTTTTAACCACAGGAGTCTCTGGTGAAGACTTTTTTGTGCTTGCAAGGCCAGTGACACGGAGGCGAGCGCAAGTCCCACAAGCGGAGTCCACAGCAAAGTGGCGAAGCAGCAACACGCACATACCAGGCTTACAGGTCATCAAAAAAACCTCGCTCAACGTGGATCTTTTTTTTCCGGCCATGCTACAGACTTTTTAACCATGTTTTTCCCGATTTTCGGGGAATAGAATAACCCCTGCGCTCAAGCAGAAAAAAAAAAAGGGGGGAAGGCAACTAACCTCACTCTTTTTGGTGTCGCGTGTCATCTGCTTTTAGCGCTACTATATCTTTGCGCCTTCCGGGCCGCAAAGACCCAGACGCATGCAGGTCGCCGACGTTCCTGTCGAACGCTAAGTAGCTAGCGCGCCCCGCCTGCTGGTGAGGATAGCGACAAATCGACCGCCCCCAGATTTGCGCAACCCCTGCTGGGTGAGCGTAACTAGATGCGCGTCTCTGGTGGCCAAGAAACGACCACCACGCTTAGGTTTACACACGGCGAGAACCCCTTCCCCCAAACAATCACAATCACCATAGAGTCGTCTGGATGGCAAGGAACACATACACATACTCGTCCTTCCATGTTTCACGACACAAGCTAACGCTGCAATACGCCAGGTACCCTGCTGGTCACGACGTATTCATAAAATTGCAAGCAAGTTGCTCCATTAATGTTTGCCCTCTATTCACTTTCTTGTGTGCTTTGCCTTTCGATCGATGTGATTTTGCCCGAAGAAGCGGAACAAAGACGAGGACAGCAACGCGATCGATGGTATATTAAAGCAAGCAGTTTCTGGAATTGCGTAGCCGTAAGTGAAAATCTGCGACACTGGCTTTGTTTGCATTCTTTTTTGCAAGTCAAATACGTCCTTGACAACCGAATGTCACGTGCGTGGTGAAGCGTCAACAAGGAACTCATGTGTGCTACCCGTACTACAACCCGTTTCACACTCGCAGTTCACGACCTTATATACTCTTCTTCGTTTTTCATTTCTTTTTCAGTTTCTTGACTTTCCTAGTCTTTCAAAGCTCAAGCACGATGTATCGAGGTCTTGATTTATTAGGAGGAAAAAAAAAAAAAAACAAAGGAAGCCTACGTACGGGATTGTCGGAAACACAAACACAAAAAGAGTTTACTCTGAACAAACGGGAATGAAAAGCGCCCGCTCTAATGAAGGAAAACCTCCCGCAAAACCGCCCGCCTCTAACCTCCCCTCCTTTCTCGCTCACCCGCAAACGAGCGAGAAGTACTAAAAAAAGAGCGAATATCGCCGGAAACACAAAAACAAGCTGCCCGGGTTACGGCGAAGTTGCGGAATCGCGAATCCAGTACCTCTGCTGAAAAAGGTTTACAACTAAGTAGAGCGGCAGCGAATGGCTTTTTCCAAAGGTGTCACGGGATAAGCCGGCAGCCGCTGCTTAACGGTGCATGCTAATCCGTGTGGTTCATGTACTTGAAAGAACTCAATGCTTAACGGGTTATCACGTGGGCGGCCCTGAGATTACCCCCTCAGGTGACACCACTTTATCTTTAGCCATACTTCAACTCCCTTTACGGACGGGGGGAAGGGGCGGGTGCGGTGGGTATGTAGGATGAACAGTGCAGTCATATTGTTATACATTATTACTACTGAACAGTGCTCACTACTGATTCGACGTGGCTGCAGTAGTCATCCTTACTACTGACAGTAGCCATATGACTAGAAAGATTTATGACTAGTAAGATCAGTAGTGACTAGTGAATGGCATGCCTCGTGCGTGTATGCTTGAGGAGGCTGCCAGTTGCGAAGGGAAAAAAGTGAAATTCCAATCTCAAAGGAGGTAAATGTTTTGCGGCCCACGCGAAACGCAGGTACATCTGGGTTTAGTGGCGGACGCAAAGCGTTCAGCGAAAATGGTCACCCGTTGACTCTGAAAACCAGGATCCTCATTCGAACCTCCCCTCCCTCGTCCGCAAATAGGGTGAAAGCCACTCCACAACGCCCTCCGATAAACCCCCAACTTCAAGCAAGAAATCACAAAAATAGCATTGCGAGCAAGAAAAAAACATCCATCTCTCGCCCGGTTCCTCGAAGACTTTACGATGCCGGGGTTCCCGAAGCCAACCTTTCTACGCGACGCAAAAAAGTCGTAGCAAACGCTGGACGGGGGAGACCCTGCCTGAAGGAATCAACCACCCCCGGGCGGGCTAGTCTGGCACAAGTTGTCAACCAGGGCATTAGCTTCCCATTCCAAATTCCGTCAGCTGACGGAATTTGGAAGCAATTCTGAGCGAGACGAAGTGCAAAGGGTGCCGAGGGAAGAATAGTGTGCCGCGACGCAACCGACCGATCCTCCTGCAGTGAACTCAAAGCTGATGCTGGGTTCAAACGAGGCATCGCACCCTGCCCTGTGGCATAGCAGCCCCTAGCCACTCGTGGCAGAGGGATCGTGGCACCTTGATACTCAGTTCTGCGTGTGATGGCAACGGTGAATGGAACACTGTCCCACTGCTGTCTCATTAAATTACGCACTGTTTTCGAGACCGGAAGCAAAAAAAAAAAAAAAAAAAAACCCTGAGGGAATTCTCACCTTGTGCAAGGCGTTTTGCTTGTCAGGATCAGTTGAACAAAACAAACGGACAACGCGACGCCCCTGCTCTGGCGACAATCTCAAGATGGCGGTGTCAACATCCCACGGAGAGAATCTTTCGTTGCGATTCAAAAAGCATGGTGCCCATTGGAATGAGTATTGCATGTAGCATACCACACGCTCATGGCGAATGACAAGGAAAAGGAAAATATTAATCGTTCCCTTTGGCCTTCGCTTCCACGCGCAAGAGATGAGGCAGAAAAGCTACCGCCGGCTCTTCCTAACCTAGATAGTCACGGTTGTCTACAGGTTGGAACGCTCACAAGCGCCTCCACCCTCCTCTCCCTTACGGGCTTTGCCCCTTTTGCTGCTCCTTGTTCGCGAATTCAAGAAGAGGAAAGCCGAATCAAATGAGTGTCATGGAAGGAAGTTAATCGGTGATGTCGCTTTCGCGCAAGAGATGACGCCGGAGGAAGGCAGAAATACTACCGCTGGCTCTTTCCTAACCTGGGTGTCTACAGGTTGGACTGCCGATCCCCCTCCTTTTCCCCTTGCACCCGCACCCTTTCGCTGCTCTTCGTAGTCAATGCTCGCCCACCTTCATGGCACTTGCACCTTACAGAACGCCATGCTCTTCGTCGGGGATGTGTGTTCCCGGCAACGCTGTTCACTTCCACGGTGGAAGTTCCACCGCGTGTTTTTTTTCTCTTCAGCGTGAGGTAACCCTTGTACTGAAGGGAACATTTCCAGGCCGACGGCTGCGGTGGAGGAGAGACCAGCACAGGGGGGAAAATGCGCGAATCCAGGAAACCGTCCGGCCAGAGGGGGGAGAGAACTCTCAGGAGGATTGTAGTTTACGTTGCAGATTCAGACCAACGGTCTAAATCTGCAAACCGGGGTTGCCCCCGGTTTTGCAGATTGCCGAAAAGGGACTGATACTCTGGAACAAGTCTCAAAGGCCCCCCCTCTACAGTGCAGTTGCCTTGGAGGCTGGGTGGTCAAATTCTCTAAGGTGAAATGGTCAAAGTTCCCTGCCAAAAGTGGGCCCACAAAAATTTGTCAGCCGGCTGATGGATGGATGGATGGTTCTTAACAAGATGCCTGGGGGGGGGTCGCTGCGTGTTGTGAATCAGGGTCATGGGCTGACCTTTCCCCCCGCGCGAGAGCGGCCAAGAACTTCGCGAAGAAGTTCTGGGAGGACTTTCTTGCCGACGGGGGCGGACCTGGACTGCGGCCCAGTCTGCGGGTCAAGGGAGAAGAGAGAAAAAAGAGAAAAAGGCCGCTCCTGGTCCAGGAACGTGACGGTCAACCACAGCTTGCAAAGCTTGAGTCGGAGGCAGCACAGTGCCACAACCCCGTCCGCTCTGCCCTGCGGCTGACCGTCTCGACGAGCTTGTGTTCAGCGCGAGCGCCAAGCCCCAAGGTGCGCCACGCCTTGATGCTTTAGTTTGGGAAATCGGTAGCCACTTGACCCGTAGACCCGTGGCTCTGCAGTACCGCCGAACACGTGAAGCTTGGCTCCCGTGTAGCAGGCTTTCCCTGGTACCTACGAGGTCTACGAGTCGGCCTGCGGGTCAAAAAAAAAAAAAAAAAAGGGGGGTCAAGGCATCACAAAAGGCCACAGGTGCAACCCCGCAGCATCCCTCCCGGAAAAGACTTGATTGGTTGGGGTGGCCAGCTACATTGGATGCACGCCAAGTTTCACAAAAGTCCCGGATTCTCAAGCGAACTATACTCCAAAAAATCCCATGGCTTTAACATGGGATCGCCAGTCGCTCTTGCGAACGTTTGTGTAAGAAAGTGTGTGCATCATGGTTCGGGCATAGAGTACAACCTGGTTGTGTATTTTTCTTCGGCGCAAAGTCGTGCTGGCTCCGGAAATGTGTCTCTGAGGCGGAGAACTTTTCTTCGCCTTCGAAAATTTAATAAAAAACCACCCCCCCCCCCAAGAAGACTTGATGCTAGCATCAACCATGCATGAGAGGCAGTGCTCTGCCTAAACATTAAACTAAGATTTTCCCCCCAGGCCGCCCTTGGTTGTTGGACAACGGAAAGAAAGTCTCTAAGTGAACTTGCACTTTAAAAAAGTAGGAGAATACCCCCCCCCCCCCCTGCTTAACAGTGCTCACGTGGGCGGTGTCTTCGGACAGCACCTCGTGATGTTCGCATCACAAAACAAAGAAGACAGTGAAATGGTCGTTACCTGGTCGGGTTTCGCTCGCGACCGTTTCCTGGACAATCCTTCACTAAATCCGCGGTTAAATAACCTGGCCTCAGTGGTGCAAGCACCACGCGCTCTTCAAACCCAAGAAACATTTTCCCCCCCCAAAAAAAAAAAAAAAAACGGGGGGAGGAGAAAATGGCGGTAGATAGTGCGGGTGACCGAGGCAGCTCAGACGAGGGTACGGTGTAAACCGAAGCATACTAAATGTTATACCTAGGCACCCCAGGAGCGGTCTTACCGTCCGGCAGTGGCAGTGGCCTTCACGGATTCAGCTATGAATAGTTCGTGTTGAACAGAAGGGTGAAAAAAAAGAAACTCCGTAAACGACAACACATGTAGGAAATGCGAGCGCGCCCTATAATGAGTCAAATAGTCGGCAATATATAGGCAATAAAGACACACAAAGCGCACACTAGTACACGATACCTTAAAGGAACCTTCGCGACAATGGTCACCCGGAGACTTTAAAACCCCGGATCTCTAAGCGAACTTACACTCTAAAAATGCATAGTATCCCCTGGGCACCATACTGAGGAGGGCCTACCGTAAGTAAGGTATGTGGACAATGGCCGAAACCACCAATGACCAACGACCAAGGTACCCACCGATCCTCTTACCTCGTGTAACCACCACTCTTACGACACTCAGAGCACAAAGAATATCTTCCCTTAACGACGAAGGTCACCAGGAGACTTTAAAACCCCGGGGTTTCAAGCGAACTTTCACTCTAAAAATGCATAGTATCCCTTGGGCGCTCCCTCCCGTGTATAGGATAGGACTTGTGGAGTGGATCGTGTGCAGGCGAAGCATATTCGGCACCGTCACTGCCACCGAGTTGCCATCACGTCTTTTTTTTGTATAAGCACCAGCTTTGTAGGAAATACTTGAGGAGGCTGCCAGCTGCAAAGGATCAAAGGAGGTAAATGTGCTGTAGCCCACACGAAACACAGGTGAATCTGGGTTTAGTGGCGGGCGTAAGCGTTCAACAAAAAAGACACATTTTGTAGTTGCATTGTTTCTCCCCCTCTAGCCTCCTTCGAAGTAAGCACAAGGCAGCCCCTCGAGTATTTTTTTGTCTGGCTCCTAAGGATCCCCACTTGGAGCTGCCAAAGAAGCAAAGAATGGTGGGCTCGGCCACGTGGGTCATTTGCCACTGCAGAGGTTCCAGACACCACCATTTCCTCTGTCGCTATTGCGCATCCCAAGATGTCTTCATTTTGGGGCGCTTTGATTTTATCTTTGCGATGGACGAAAACCTGGTGTTCTGCTTCGCGTGCGTTGAGACCCGCGGTTAGGGTCGGTTCGACCTTACACACGGGGGGCAGGCAACAGAAAACAAAGAAAAATGGGCATTCGAACAATTTGTACGTGGAGCTCGCTCGTCTTTCCGACGGTTGCGTCAGACGCGCCTTGAACGGACACAGCGATAGGCTATCGCGTTTTGGTGCCCTTTTTCGGCCCCCCATGCGCCGCACGTTGATTCTCCGCCTTTCTCACTCGTAAAAAAAAAAAAAGAAGAAGAAAAAAAGCCAAAACAAATCAACTGCCTTCGGGTGGGCTCGTCTGACACTAGTTGTCGTCGGGGGGGGAAAAAAAAAAGCGAGCTACTAATGGTGTTACCCACAATGCTGCATATAGAAGTTTGATAGAAGTTGTATGGAGTAGGGGGTGTCACTTTTGATTGTTATAATGATGGTGCACGACGCTGACGTTTTCTTGAGCCAAACTCCGGTTTTCTGCGCGCAAGCCCAACTGCGGTTGTGGTTCGCGCTGCACGGGGCCCTTTGGACCCATTTCGGGTGTGGTAAAGACACTGGCCTTGCCAACACCTCCAGTACTTCCTGACCACCTGTGATGCTCATCTTGGCAAGAGACCAATGTGCAAGCGACCTTGCGTTTCTTGGGCTGATGCACTGGATGGCTCGCCTCGGCCTTTCCCTGCCACCAGCTCACAAGGGGATTGTCCTGGCCGGCTGGCTGGGTGCCTGGCTGGGCAGCTGGCTGGGCGACTGGCTGGGTGCCTGGCTGGGCAGCTGGCTGGGCAGCTGGCTGGGCGACTGGCTGGGTGCCTGGCTGGGCAGCTGGCTGGGCGACTGGCTGGGTGCCTGGCTGGGCAGCTGGCTGGGCAGCTGGCTGGGCGACTGGCTGGGCGACTGGCTGGGCGACTGGCTGGGCAGCTGGCTGGGCGACTGGCTGGGTGCCTGGCTGGGCAGCTGGCTGGGCGACCTGGCTGGGCAGCTGGCTGGGCGACTGGCTGGGTGCCTGGCTGGGCAGCTGGCTGGGCGACTGGCTGGGTGCCTGGCTGGGCAGCTGGCTGGGCGACTGGCTGGGTGCTGGCTGGGCAGCTGGCTGGGCGACTGGCTGGGCGCCTGGCTGGGCAGCTGGCTGGGCAGCTGGCTGGGCGCTGGCTGGGTGCCTGGCTGGGTGCCTGGCTGGGCAGCTGGCTGGGCAGCTGGCTGGGCAGCTGGCTGGGCGACTGGCTGGGCGCTGGCTGGGCAGCTGGCTGGGCGACTGGCTGGGCGACTGGCTGGGCAGCTGGCTGGGCTGGCTGGGCAGCTGGCTGGGCAGCTGGCTGGGCGACTGGCTGGGCGACTGGCTGGGTGCCTGGCTGGGCAGCTGGCTGGGCGACTGGCTGGGTGCCTGGCTGGGCAGCTGGCTGGGCGACTGGCTGGGTGCCTGGCTGGGCAGCTGGCTGGGCGACTGGCTGGGCGACTGGCTCCGTTTTGCATCACAGCCGCGCCAAAACGACGGGCCACCGGCGTTGCTGACGTGGTCACCGTATTATTAAACAGCCGCGGCAATCCCGCCATGCACTGCTCGTAAGCGCCCAGTGCTATATGGGAGAGGACTGGTGCGGCTTCCGCTGCCATCTTTCCTTGTTTCAGCATAACTTTGTTCACGATCATCCTGAACGTAAATGACATTGTTATGTGCAGATTTGTACCTTCCCTGGTTCATCCATTTAACCCCTTAACTCCGGGCTCTCAACTTTTCCCTTCCACTTATTTGGTCGAAATCCAAGGGGGGTCATCTTTTTTTTCTAAACCCTCGGGAACAGAGAAACCGGGGACACCTGCTCTCATAGCATCAAAAATGGGTCGATTTAGTGAACCCTTTGGTGACTGTGTGCGCTGCCGTAGGGTGGTCATTTTTGACATACCAAAATGGTACCAAAATAAAAGGTGACACATCCCCCTGAATATAGAAGTTTGATAGAAGTTGTGTAGGCTCCTAGTGGGTAACACCATACTACCGCCATATTTATATTCTTAGCCACATGCAATGTGTGAGGAAACTGAACCGCCCAAGTAAGACCGTCTTCCGCCATACGCGGCAAGGCAGGGGGGTCTCGTGCTACCCCACTCTCGAGAAGAGCCGCATCTCTCCAGAACCTTGCTAAAGAAAATGGACCCGCAGTGACGAAACACGGAGGTACGAGCATTTTTAGGTACCGTATTTCTAAAAATGTTGGCCCCCCTAAAAAAGTGGGCCGGAAAAAAATGTTGGAAATAAACCTGGCGGTTTTGGGGGGGGCGCCAGGTTTATTTCCAGCCAACATTTTTTCCAACCAACATTTTTTTTGGTAAAAGCAAGTTGTACTTAGCAGATTTCATACTACCCTTAGTCAGGCAGCCCTTCACCGGAAGCTGAACTCCCGCCTACAGGGATAGCGCAAGGGTTTGCTGGGATCCTTAGCCTCCCAGGGCCACCCCAAGCCAAAAGCACGTCCAAGTGGAGCTTTGGTCTTGGAGAGCAAGAGCGGGAATCCGGTTGAGGAGCCACGTCATTGCCGAACTTACCGTGATGATGCTCATGGTCGACTCGATCTGCAGCCTTTTGCCACGGTGGAAGGACCCGAGCGACCGCGCCCGACCTCGCTCCCGCGAGCGATTACGTTGATCGATCAAAATTATTGCATGCCTAATACTCTCCAGGGAAAAGACTTTCGAAAAGGGGGATTATGGACCTACGGAAGTGGCCGGTACCACGTGGGTTCAACATATCAAAGAGGAACTTCTTCCTTTGTCCTACTCTCGCATTCCCGCCAACATGTTGCACAAGCGTACGCCATTCCCCAACTGTGTTGTGCGCCAAGACAGCTGCGAACATAGAAGGATGCATAGACCGGGACATGTCAGACGTTCATCAAAGACACGACTCCGCAAGCCTCATGTCCACCACCAGCTGGGTAGGGACGGCGAGCGATTCTAGCATCAGAAAGAAAGCCGGATATTGGCTTTGGGGAGGCGGGTTATCTTCCGTGTGCGTTGCGTTCCAGAAGCCATATCCCGCGGGGTTTATTGGGCATCGTCTCATATATTGACGTAAAAAGAGGGGGAAACAGCGATTTTCCTGTAATTTTACCCCTTTTTCCACTTATCTGTGGGTCGGCACCCTTTTAAAACTGGTTTTATGCGGCCAACAATGCTCACAACCCAGAAAGGCCTTTTTCATGCAGAATACCCCTCAGAAAGTCCTGTTTTTGGCCTCAGAATGATCGTCTGGGCTCAGGGATGCTCGTCTAGACCCTGCATCAAGGCCCTAAGTTGACCGAGGACCCGAAGAAAATATATACAAACGACTTGGTTGGTGATGTCACGTATAGTAAGCTGCAAAAACACACCAGTAGGGGGTTGAGAAACAAGACCGTTACCGAGAAGAAGAAGAAGAAGAAGAAAAAATAAAAAGGCCGCTCCTGGTCCAGGAACGTGACGGTCAACCACAGCTTGCAAAACTTGAGTCGGAGGCAGCACAGTGCCACAACCCCTCCGCTCTGCCCTGTGGCTGACCGTTCAGCGCGAGCGCCAAGCCCCAAGGTGCGCCAAAGTCTTGATGCTTTAGTTTAGGACATCGGCAGCCACTTCCGATTTCCCGTTACCTACCCCCCCCCCCCCCCCCCCCCCCCCAAAGCAAACCCGTGAATAGGTGCTGCGGGAGTATCTGGCAACCGCTGTATAACAGTGCACACGTGGGCGGTGTCTTCGGACAGCACCTCGTGATGTCCGCATCACAAAACAAAGAAGACAGTGGAATAGTCGTTACCTTTTCGTTTCGGAGTCGAAGCAGCTACGTCGAGTATATTCGTGTTCATCGGCGCAAGACCCCTGAGAACACCGGAAATGTTCTGCAAAACAGTTTGCATTGACCGTATCTGCTGTCGGCCGGCACATGCATTTAACGCTGAAGAAGGGGAACTGGTCATGGTCATGGCCTCACCTTTCAACCAATCAATTTTACCGGTTACCCGGGGCCTGCGCGAAAGCGGGGCTTGCCTGCTTTAAGCTACGGCCCCGTTTTGTGACTCGCCCGCGGGATATTGGGGGAAGGGGGTGCGCCGGCGCGGAAGAGAAAAAAGAACGCTAACCCGAACAACTTCTGTCGGTAGAGAAAACTTGCCTCAAGAAATCAACTGCCTTTGACACTAGTTGTCGTCGGGGCAGGGATTATCCTGTATGGTTAAAAAATTTTTTTTCACCAAAAAAAAAAAATTCTGAAAACAGGCCGGTGAAAAAAGACTTTTTTAACCATGAGGATTTCTGGTGAAAACTTTTTGGCAAGGGACCCAAGCTACAGGCTCAGATCCTGGAGTCGTAGTTGCTGTTTTGTGTACAGCCTGCCAGCGATGTGGTCCAGAAGTATCTCTGGAGCCATGAGGGGCGTTGGGATTAGCGTGTTGGGGGGCGCCTGTCGTGAGCAGCTTCGCCCTGCCTCGATTCGTTGAAAGGCGTTGAGGCCATCATGCCGTAGTGCCGTAGTGCCCACTGGGACTGACAAGTGAAGGCTACAACTAAGTGGAGAAGCAGCAGCCAGATTGTGTTTTCCATCACACCCAGTAATCAGTCACTGGAGGATCGTTTGCTATCCTGAAGCTCACAGGCCTGAAAGGATTTTGAAACTAAAAGAGATGTCGCTCGCCGCATTTGGTTTTAGTGGTGCTGCCACTGGCCCTGATGACAATATATTGCAGTACGACTACAGCAACTGGAAGGGACCGAAGTTGGAGAAACAGCCTCTCCTGAGAGGTGTCCAGCAGGGAACCGGGACAAACAGGTTGAAAAAGGCGCAGCTCTTTGGGACACTGCTTGCTTCAGCAATCCCAGCTTTCCCACACGCAGCGTGGGAAATTTTTTTTTCTGGCCATATCAAAGATTTTTTAACCGGGATTTTTCAGAATTTCGGGGATTACAATAACCCCTGCGTCGGGGGGGGAAAAAAAAAAAGAAGAAAACTCCACAAAGTCATAGCCACGAGGCGACCGATTGGCAAAAAACTGCCGTCATTAAAAAGAAAAAAAAAAGGAGGTCGAAAGAGATCGTCGGAAACACAGAAACGAAACCCCTTAAAGAACGCCCTTAAAATAAAAAACTTTTGGAAATTTCCTTCGGGGTACCAAAATTTGGCTTGCAATTGTTACCAGCCACACTACTCCTCACTCCCGTTTGTCTCTTTTTCGAGGGTCGAAAAATACAACCTGCCCCCTTTCTTTTTTAGAAACATTTTCTCCTTTCCTCCTTTACTTTGATCACAGGCGCCACGGCAAGTTTTGGCAGTCGCTGCTTAACAAAATTTGTGCATGCTAATCCGTGTGGTTCATGTACTTAAAAGAACTCAAGGCTTAACAAAATTTGACGTGGGCGGCTTTGGATTTACATCTGAATGACACCTCAATACAAAAAAAAGTTGTCGACAACTAACAAGTAAAAAGAAGAAAACAAAACTACGCATTTCTTTTCAAATGGGAACAAATCTAAAAAGAACGCGGGAGGTGCCGAGACCGCATTCCTGGCGAAAGTGGACTCGGTGTCGGAAGAACCCTGGAAATGATTAGTCACAATAACCCCCAGAAGAAAAGCCTGGCACCGGGATCTTCCTGACGAGCACGCAACCCGGTGAACTTAATCAAGAGTCGAAGATTAGCGTCGAAACTCCCTGGCTTTTCACGCCGCAGCAGAACGACCACACCCTACCCAAACCCAAGCACCCTCTAAACGCGTTAGGGGACTTCACAAGGTTTCACAACGGAGTGACACAACACCCGAAACGAGTCGCACTCTTTTACTTTTCTCAACCCCCCGCCATACCCAAGCCTCTACGGTCAACCGGAGACTTTAAAATACCGACCTTCTAATCCACACATAACGCTAATAAGAGAGCGCGCTCTAAATACGTCGAATAGTCTGCGACATACAACAAAGTCACACACGTACTTACACTGCCCTATCTACGTACGATACCACTAAATGCGCAATTCTCGTCTTCCCTTCTCGATGTTCAAGAGCGACTGACCATAGTGTTAACAACGCGTTGTTGGTACTGAAAATCAGTAGTTGGCAGCGCACTGCACGAAGCTTGCCAAAGCAGGTGAGTCCGCCGGTCCGCACAGACAAAAGACAGCGCTTCTTTGGTAGCTGCGGCAAACCTCAGCTCGCTTGGCGTTGTTCGCCACACATCTCTCTTCTCGTCATTCCCTTCTCGGGTTCTCAGACGAATACAAATAACGCTAAGAATCAAGAGACTTGTGACTGCCGGTCTCTGTATTGGGGCTGAGCTCACACTGGCACTGTTCACTACGTGGGAAGAAGCCCTCCGACGGTTTCATCTTTTTCGTCGTTGCTGAACAGAAGGTCCAGCCAAAGCTATCCCAGCCATTTGCAGGTAGATTCGATCTCCCGGGGAATCTGGTGGCGTCCGCTGTGTGCGTGGCTTAAAAGGGCCGAAACGGCACAGACCCGGCAAGGCGCTGCGTTGAGAACACACCATTCCCAGCACGCTCTCGCAACTCCTCCTCTGAGGCAGAGCTTGGAGTTGCTGGTACTCAAGTTGCTCGTGCTCCAGCTCTTTTACATAAGCGCCAGCTTGGAAGGAAATGCTCGACGATGCTGCCAGACAAAGAACCGAAGGGACCCCAAGTGCTGTAACTACCGAACCACGTGTTGAACGGACGTGAGGTCATGCGGGTCTACCCCTACACGACACGACAAAATCACACAAACACAGCAGGTCAAAGTCCTGAGTGAGAAAACAACACACGATGGTGCAAGCGAAGAACAAATCAGATTGTGTTTGTGTTGTACTATCTCTTGAAACTGCATCGAAGTGCCTGCCGCTCTTTTTCACAGTGAATCACGGTCCACCACGGTCTATCAGGTCCATCCCTAGTCCCTAGAGCTGCACCGTGTATTCTTCGGTCTATCACGGTCTATCAAGAGGGGATGGACCGACTCACCTTACCTCTATAATATAGAGGTATTGTTTCCTCCCTTCCATTCGGAGTCGAAGCGCTACGTCGAGTATTTCTTGTCGTATAAGATCGAAGATCTTAGAAGATTAATACTATTCCGACGAGAACTAACACTTGTACAAAGGTTATCACCCCGTCGCTCCCGAGAAAAACACCGTAATTTTACCCCTCGCTTGTCGTCTGCAGGGCATAACGGTCAACGAATGCTAGGCGGAACGTGAATTCCTCCATGTTGTTTTGTCGACGAAAGATGAGCCCTCTGCCCTCGGACAAACCCCTGCATGGTTGGAAAGCAGTTCGTTTCTAGCCCATCCGTTTTGCATCATCGCCCCCAACCCACAAAACCTGCACGATGGGGCCCAGCCTTGAAAACGAAACTAAAGAGGGTGTGCCCGAGTCACAACCGAAAAAGCGGGTGTGCTGCAACCAAAACGCGTGCATAAATGGACACCCGACAAGCGGGTGCCACAGCTGCAGCGTCGTATTTGTGTGCCCCCTCAGTCATGGCGGTTTTGACATCGCCCCTCGTTGGCGTAAGAGATACCTTCCATCTTCGTGAACTCCGCGGTTCCGCTCTGCATGCCTCAGTACCCGGGTCTCGAAGAAAGCAGCCAGACGTTTCGTCTCCTCGTCGTCCTTCGCAAGCTTCAAACACTGAACGTCCGCGTCCGCTATTTATCTCCAGCTTCCGAGGCTCGACTCCATCGAGAGATGCGCACAACGCGCTGCGGTGAAAATATCAGACTCGTGGTTTCCTTCTCCAGTTTCGGTGTCATAGGTACCTTCTCCACTTTTCTTTTTTTAATAGTACATCTGTACTGACGGGAACATTTCCGGAACAACGGTTGCACATGAAAGAGAAAACGAAGCCAACGAAAAAGCGAACTTTCACTCTGAATAAGTGCTAATACAGGAAACCCCCTCCCAGAGAGGTTTATACCCTGTACACGCGAAGAACAAGAAACTTTTGCCTTATCATTTTCATCACCTTTGGTCAGTTGATGCTGATCGTCCGTTGCTTCGTTTATCAGTGCAAGCCCCAAATCCCGGGAATGTATTGCTCCAAAGACAGCTGGAATGACGCCAAACCCGTGTACCCTCAGGACGTAGCCTTCGCTCAATGGAAGCTGAAGTTTCCCATCAAGGTGTTAGCCGCCGCCGTAGGCCGCGCAGTCGCGAGGAAGAAGAGGGCCCGCAGCGTTACAAGGCGGCGATCCCCCGCGAGACGAGCTCGCCCGCCGGCCAGAGCGCCCGCTGCAGCACCAACTCCGGTGCCGCCACTCACTGTAGCAGAGCCGCAACCTGCAGCGCGCCTCCGGAGCGACTTACGCCCGCCGTAGCAGTGCGAAGAGAAGTGAGGAGACCGGAAACTCCCCGGAGAGATGGTCCCTGCACTCTAACTCGTCTCTCTCTCTCTCTCTCTATTTCTTTTTTCCAGTCTTTTTTTATGCTGTTCTGCCTCTCTCTTTTCTTGTCGTTGAAGATCGGGGATCTGAGAAGAATTGGAATCTGACGATAATTAACGCTTTCAATGTTGAAAATACCTCCCCGTTCGCTATCCCGGAGAATCGTACCTTCCCCTTCGCTTTGAAGACTCGATACGAACACCAGAACATGAAACTAACGGTCTCCCTTTGTGGATGAAGTTTTTTTTTGTATAAGCACCTGCTTTGTAGGAGATGCTTGAGGAGACTGCCAGTTGCGATAGATCAAAGGAGGTAAATGTGCTGTAGCCCACACGAAACACAGGTAAATCTGGGTTTAGTGGCGGGCGTAAGCGTTCAACAAAAAAGACCCTGTATTGTTTTCTCCCCCTCTAGCCTCCTTCGAAATGAGCAGTCCCTCGAGTATTTCTTGCGGCCCGAGATCGCTTTCCTCGCGAACGTGAACTCGGTGTCGGTCACAAAAGAGCCATGGATTTGGCAAAGCACACAGGAAATAAGAACGCGAGCTAAAATCAGTCGAATAGTCGGCAATAGGCAACAAAGATACACACACAAGCTCACGTACTGCCACTACAGCAGATACGATACACACACGAACATACTATACCTTAAAAGGAACCTTAACGACTATGGTCACCCGGAGACTATAAAACCCCGGATCCCTGAGCGAACTTGCACTCTGAAAATGAAAAGCTAGCCGCCGCCAACTGCGCGTATTCCTGGATTGAGCTGCGATGCAAAACCGAGCGATACCGCGCCTAGCAGAAACAACTCTCGTACTCTCTCTGTTACTCTAGTTCTCGTCATCACCACAAGTTTTGTACCAGCCACGCTTGTGCAAGCGACGAATTTTTCATGTCCTGGTAACGGATAGCGAAAGGGCGAAACCGCCTTTTTTTCTCCCTTGATCACGGAATCGGATGATCCTCGTCCACCGTGATGAGGGAAGAGGGGGAAAACAAAAAGTAAACAAGAAAAAAAGAAAATGAAAATGATTTGCCTTTTTCATTTTATATTATTTCCATTTGGCTCCGGCATCAAAAGGACCTTTTGAGACGCTTAGAGTGAGGGAAGACGCAACCCAATAAAATGAAAAGTATGAGAAAGAGGGAAAAAGAAATGAATAGCCGAAGGGCGCCCATCATCTTGGACCCAAACAAAGCTCAGGACGGGGAGACTCTGCCTGAAGGAATCAACCACCCCCGGGTGGGCTAGTCTGACAAGTTGTCAACACTGGTCTCGACACAACAGGAAAAAAAAAAAAAAAAAAAAGAACATGCCGGAAAAAAAAAAAAAAAAAAAAAAAAAAACCCTGCGCGGACTGAGCAGGGTTTCCTAGCATTTTACTCGCTATCCTTCTGCTCTAGGAGCCCATGAAGCCCCCTGGAGCGACCTCCCCTGGCTGCGGAAGGGAAAAGGAGCGCACGTACGCATGGCATGCAACTGAGAGCCCGCCCGGCAAGGGCACGAGCTTGCTTGTCCTTTTTCCAGAAGCGCCAGCTTGGAAGAAAATGCTCGACGAAGCTGCCGGACAAAGAACTGCGTAATTGGTTTATTCTTTTGCTTTTTCGTTGTCGACAACATTATTTACTTTCAGCGTCTTTTCGTGCAAGGAAGCACGACAAGAAAGTTGAAAGACACTAGACTGCACATCAACCTCGGTTGAATGCCGGCAACCCAACAACAAGAGCATTGGGAAGGTGTTTCTATTCATGGCTAGTCTGACATTGGGAAGAACTATCCGTACATACCGTATATCATAGTATGCAAGCAAAGCAAATAATGAGCAAATCAACTTTTTTGCCCATTATTCGCTTTTATTTGCTTTTATTTGCTTATTATTCGCTCGAGCAAATAAAAAGCAAATCAAAGCAAATCATGGTGTCTGCTGTGGCACGGGGTGCAGTGAACGACGCAATTACTTGGCGACCTGCAGTAAAGACGGGACAGGCACCTATTCCGTGATACTTTCGTGGGGCTGGTCACCTCTGCTGGGTTTGTGGTTGGTGGACGAGCCGACGGATGGTTGATATTCTGCTGACACCCCGTGAAATCCGCTGTTCACGATTCCGCGGTGAACTTTTTTTTTTTGTCGTATAAGATCGAAGATCTCAGAAGATTAATACTATTCCGACGAGAACTAACACTTGTACAAAGGTTATTACCCCGTCGCTCCCGAGAAGAACACCGTAATTTTACCCCTCGCTTAGAAGTTCGTGGCATACACACGAGAATCTCTGCATGACCTTTCTACGTTTGTTACGCACCATCAATCTGGCATCACGCAGCAGCAAGGACTCACCATAGGGAGAAAAACAAAATTGCGAGGGGTCTCCCCTACAGATTTCTGTATAACCCCCACGCAAAAATAAACGTTTATTTTTTTCGCGATACAAAATAATAAGCATTTATTCGGCAAGATAATTTCCGTTTATTTTGTCGAGGTGTCGGTTTTAGTCCCGAGGGAGGCCCGAGGGGGGGTTTGCAACCCCGAGCCACGAGCGGAGCGAGTGGCGAGGGGTTGCAAACCCCCCCGAGGGCCTCCCGAGGGACTAAAACCGACACCGAGGCAAAATTGGCGGAAATTATTGCCGAATAAATGATTTTATTGGGAAAACTAAATTCCCGAGGGTGGAAACAAAACATCGTTGCTTGGACGGCGTGAAATTTTGATAAGTCGCGGGGAGTTGATGTGGTGTTAGTTTGCAACGCGAGTGCTCGGCCGCTTGCACATGCACAGCAGGCGATCAGCAGATGAACTCAGACAGCTGGAATCCAGTGTGCTCAGGCAGACCCACAGATGTTCTTGCAACGAGACTCAAGCACACTGAATTGGTACAAGTTTTCTACGCACTTGGACCTGGAATTCAGCATGGGTGAGTTCGCTGGCGGTGAACTTCATCTGACACTTACTGGGCTGGAGCGTTCACGGGAGGGGTTTTCTTCACAGGCCTTTGAGCACCGAGGATGAGACACCAATGAATTCGGCTCAAAACGAGCTCAAAACACGCGATTTCACTCACCACAGGGAGAAAAAAAATTTTGCGACGGGTCTCCCCTACAGATTTCTCTGTATAACCCCCACGCAAAAATAAACGTTTATTTTTTTCGCGATACAAAATAAATTTCGTTTATTTTTTTCACCTGAAAATGGCTGGCGGCACAAAATAAATGCTGCCACACGAAATAAATTCCAAAAAGAAACTCGTTTATTTTTCCGGCCTGTGTAAACACAACGGAATCCTGCCAAAAATAAACGAAATTTATCGTCACGCTCCGCAAGCCATTTCCACCAGAGGGAATTTATTTTTCCCAATAAATTTCGTTTATTTTTTGACAGGATTCGGTTGTGTTAGCACAGGCCGGACAAATAAACGAATTTATTTTTTCCGATCTCGGAACTTATTTTGCGCCGCCAGCTATTTTCAGTCGAAACAAATAAATGAAATTTATTGTCCCTAGGGAAATAAATTCGTTTATTTTTCCGACTGAAAATAGCTGGCGGCGCAAAATAAGGTCGTAGGCAGAAATCTGTAGGGGAGACCCCTCGCAAATTTTTTTTTCTCCCTGTGGTGAGTGAAATCGCGTGTTTAACGGAAATTATCTTGCCGAATAAATGCTTATTATTCGCCTTTATTTGCTTACAAAAAAGGCGAATAATGAGCAAATCAAAAAGCAAATAAAAGCAAATCATTGATTTGCTTGCATATTATGGTATATTAGACCGCCCATCAAGAAGGAAACGGAAGCACTACCAAGAGGGGGTTCAAAAGCTCTTTTTTACGTCAAAATGGTACCCTTCATGGGAATCGCCTCAGAAATGCCCGGAATCGTGTTTTTTGGGGACGTTGAGGCAAAGTATTCCAGCAGGCGGACCGGGTATGTCCGGTCGAACAATCTTTCCTTATACGGTATGTACAAAAACAGTCAGCCATCAGAAAAGCAATGAACGGCCGAAGAAACACCGTAGCCTGGCAGGACCCGACCTTCCTGTTCCCGAGACTGTGACCCGGCTCTGTAAAGGACCCGCCTCACGTGTCAACTGGAGACTCAGGCTGAAAACAAGATACTGTCCAAAAACTCTCACTCTAGCAAAGCCTTCGCCCCCTTGTGCTATTTAGGCAGTCGTGCTATTCAGGTAAATAGTACGAATGTTGTTTTTTACAGGTTTTAAGTGGCGCCGCCTGTGGGCTGGCCTACGGCACTTGAGCTTTGTGGATCTGCGGTCGTCTTCATCGTTATGGCATCGAGGTCGATTGACCGCTGGTTGGTGGGTGGTTAATAATAGTGGCTCAATAGTGCCAGACCTCGCACTAATTCTCGTTTGTTGTTGGAGCCAGGGGGGGGCGGGCGGGGGGTCCTTTTGGGGGCTGTTTTTGGGGTATTTCCCAGACCCCCCGGTGCCGAGTGAGTACTCCGTTTCCTCCAGATGAATCCGTTCTCCTCGTTTTCGAAATCGAAACCCACTTTTGCGGAAAAAAGGTCAATCCCCACCAAAATGTTTTCCTGCACTTTTTTGGCAGGGAAATGTACTTAGCAACTTTTGAGCAAAGCCAGAAACCCAAGATTCCTGCAGTGCACTCAAAAATCAGCCAAAATCTGGAAAATTGGCCCAAAAAGTGAAAATTCGAGCAAATTTGGCCGATTTACCGTGTGCTTTCCCCAAAATGCCAATACCCCCCAAAAACTGGGTTTTCAGGCAAATCCGCTGAGATTTCCCGAAAAGTTAGTGTGAGGGCTGAACGACCCCCCCTTTAACAGTTCCCCTTCCTGAGATTCGAGCTTTAAAAGCTTTGCCCCTTCCTGAGATCCAAGGCATGAGATGACATCTCAGCCAGGGAAAACACAGAAGGGTCGGCCTTCTCTTCTGCATTCAAACTGCTACCACGTTTTGAGGCGAAACAACTCTCAAAAACGCGGGCAGAAAAATCTAAAAAAAGAAACAGACGGGGAGAGAGCGAGAGCGCGCGAGATCAGAACAAGTCAAAGAAACAGAGAAAGAGAACTACACGCTCATCATTTCGGAACCCAGGCAACGGATACACGGTAGACACTCTACCTCGAGAAGGAACCAACTGGTCTGACACTTGCTGTCGACGTCGACAGAGGTAGCTCGCGACTGAGAGAGCTGGCGGCTGGTGACCTTCAGCAGCCAAACGGCGGCGAAAGTTGCCCGTGTCGCTCTTCCTATGGCTGGCCCGTGGCCCCTGAACCACCGCCCCGGCAGTCGGGGAGCCCGGAATATTCCAGCGAGCATCTAGGAAGAGGGGCCAAGGGGGGGAAAATGTAGTACTTGCATTCAACAAACCCAAACCAGGTACACCATAGCCCGAACAGCAACCAACAAAAATTTCACTCTAAAAAGCCAGAGCACAAAGTAGCCCTCGCCGTTTCACAAACCCCGCACGAACTACGCAGCTAAGTGGCCTGGAACTAGTGTGATGGACCTTTCTTCGGAGGGGCTCACGCACTCAAAGTTCGACTTAGACGCAGGAATGCTTGTGCGCTTCACTCGGTGACGAACTGTTGTTGTCCGATTCCTTTGGAATCCGGTGCCCAACACCTTCCTAGAGAGTAGTTCGTTACGCGCTTAGCATTCCCACGATGAATCGACAGAACTACGCAATGCGGGGTGTTCGGGGGTACCACCCCGTCAAACCCATGTGGAACGATGGTTAACACCGGGGCTGGACACGAACTTGCGCGCCCTCGCGAACAAAACACTAATTCGCCTCGAAATTTTCGTCTAGCCTCTCTTGCACGGGTTCTTTTTGCGGACGGCTGAAGCGACAGATGCAGTCTATCGTTCGGTTCTACGCGACCTTGTTCCAAAAAAATACGAGAATAATCCCCGGAGTTTTGAGCGAGTTCTCACTTTACCACTTTACCCAGCACCGCGACGTCTCACGAACGTGTCAAAAAAACATGTTTGAAGATAGTTCGAGCTAATTCAATTCTGATGGGAGGCTTTTTTAGGTTCACTTCCCGACTTTATTTTTTTTTGGTTTCTGGAAAGAGTTTTTTGTGTAAGCACCTGCTTTGTAGGAAGTGCTTGAGGAGACTGCCAGTTGCGATAGATCAAAAGAGGTAAAAGTGCTGTAGCCCACACGAAACACAGATAAATCTGGGTTTAGTGGCGGGCGTAAGCGTTCAACAAAAAAGACCCACTTTGTAGTTGTATTGTTTTCTCCCCCTCTAGCCTCCTTCGAAATGAGCACAAGGCAGTCCCTCGAGTATTTCTTAGCCACATGCAATGTGTGAGGAACTGAACCGCCCAAGCAGGACCTTCTGATCATGATCACTCGCCAAATTTGCCACCGGGCGGTCAACGAAAACCCTAGTTTCTACTTTCTCCTACTCTCGCGGTGTACGGTTTTGTTGTGCCTTAACAAATGCAATTTGCCGAGAACAAAAATTGATCGATGGCAGCGTACTATCCTTAGATGAAGAAAACAGGGTTGAAAAAAGTGCGCACAACCTAGGGTCGAGGTAGTACAAACTATGCAACTCACGGAGAGCGTCCTCAAAACCAGCTCCAACTACCACCACCTCCAGCCAAGTCGGAAAAACAGCAAGAGTCTTCAATAAGCAGTAGTAAAAAGAAAAGAAAACAACATCCCCTCCTATTCCCCAGTCTCTGCCGCAGATCATCGCGAGTGGAACGAATGCCACGAAACCCTGATGGGGAACAAGTGACTAGAGGAGGGGACATACAACCTGGGCACGCGCATGGGGGCGCAAGTCACAATTTGACTCACAAAAGGAAAAAAAAAAAAAATAAGAGCTCGTCACTCGCACAACCGCGGCTGATACAAAACTAATGATGATGATGATGATGTGAGAGAGAGTTGTTTTCGTTGAACGCAGTGCCTGATCGTTTTTTACGTAAAGCTGGATTCAGGACGCAAGTGAAAACGCCACGGTTTGCGGCGACGAGCTTCTCATTTCCTCCAACATTTCATGTTTGGTAAAAATAAGAGCTCGTCACTCGCACAACCGCGGCTGATACAAAACTACTGATGATGATGATGATGTGAAGAGAGAGTTGTTTTCGTTGAACGCATTTCCCGACAGGTCCGCGCAGCGGCAAAACAACCAGACACACCCGCGTTTGTTGAAATTTTCCACAAACAAGCACTTCAGCACGTGCCCAGGAACCAAGAGACGAAGGCCGGTGAGGCGTGGAACCCCCCAATCCGATCTCTCAGGAGGAGTCCGGAACCGGGAAAAGCCTTACACCCTCGCGTGTACTTGTCCGCGCGCTGCACGTCTGTGGGCACCCAGACAACGTCAATGATGAGGCCCGCAGATTCCACGATCTTGAAAAACAGGCACAGGACTTCGTTTGCCCAAAAATTCTTGCTGTGCCCCTTCTTCAGAGCGAATACAGCTGCCTGGTTATCAACCTTCAGGACGAGAAAAGACCCCGGAGCCTCTAGAGATGCGAACCAGACCGCCTGCGTCGCAGCCAGCAGCTCCTTCAGGTATATATGGACCGATGGGTCCAAGAAAACCCCCTGATAGGCGAGCTCCGGGCGAGTCTCGAGAACCACTGCCCACTCGCTGTCCGAAGCGTCGGACCAAGCAAGTAAACGACGCCGGTCCCTGTCGACCTCTGTTACCCATTCGTTTCTCGACAGGTCCGCGAGCACCGACCGCAGATCATACAGGGCTGAGGAGGGGACGTCGTACGTGTCATCCCACGACCACGTGCCTTCCCCCAAAAGCGATGCCGCCCGGCGCAGAAAAGCCATCGCCGAACGCAGAAAACAGAGTCGTCGCCTGGTCGAGAACAAGAACCAAACCACGCCGCCGAACACAGTAAAAACCTGCCGGGGTGTCGCACTCCCGCCCATGACCGGCGCGAGGGCTTCGCCCCCTAGGAACTTTTTCACCCACGACGGCGCCGATCGGTAGCGAGAAGGCTCGACCCCCAAATCGAACTCGAGACCGAGAGCCTCGAAACGGCTGAGCGGGCGTCCGTACATGCTGTCATGAGTATTCATGGCAGCGCCGACCAGCTGGCAGCGGTGTTGAAAACGCCGATAGCGTCTCTCTGCTTCCTCGTACGAGGTGCCAATCACAAAGAAGTTGTCGACCCAGCACACACCTTCGGACTCCGGCAACAGGACACGCGCTGTCCGCTGGGCTATACAGGGGGCCCAGTTCCAGCCCATGCACATCACGGAGAGCTGAACCTTCGTAAATCGACCCCTTGGGCCAGACAGGTTCATGCCAAAGAAACGCGAGACCGACTCCTCGAGGGGGAACTGGTAGAACCAGCTCACAGCATCCGCCTGCGCTACAAACTTCGACGCGAGGAACCTGCTCACAACATCGTCGATGCCGGGAAGAAGCATGGCCGGGGGCTTCTTCATCAGTGCGTTGAGTTTCCGGCCATCCGCGACCAGACGAAGCCCCCCGGACTTCTTCTCAACTGTAAAAGCTGGCAAGACCACACAGGCGTCTGTACGCGCCCGCACCACGCCGTACGACTCCAACGTCGGAAGGTGGCGCAGCATGAATCGAGAGAGCCCCCTCGGGAGCCCGGGGTCTCCGTCCAGGATGGGACGCGCCCCATCGCGCATGGCCCCTAGAAAAGCCTCACGAGACCGTATAACGTCCAGCACGCCGACTAGAACGCCCTCTGTGTCCAGGCAAACGAGCGCATCAAAGTTAAGACGAGAAGTTGAGATCGGGGCCAGCTTCCCCCTCGCCTTCGCCGCGGGAACCGAGACACTTCCGCCTGTAGTCCTGATGCAGAGCGCCTGGCTGTAAGGAAAGGCGATGTCAGGACCCCCCGTCTCAAGGGACGTGGGATCGTACGGAGAAAGGTGATGGTATTTGGGACGCCGGACTCTTGGAAAAGCCGGGGCGAGCGGGAGGATCGGCTTTTTCACGGGAGGACGTTCACGGCGAGGAGGCCCGACGAAGTCGCCGTCTCGCGGGCCACGGCCAGCTTCCCGGCTGGCAGATACCGGACCAAGGCATCCAGACTGCTGTGGCGCGACACTCGTCGTATCTCCTCCAAGTGGAGCCCCTTCTGGAGTAGGCGGAACAGGGCCCCCCGGCGAATCGAGTGGCCGGTTAACTCCGGCCGAGCCCGCTTCAGGGCCGCTTTCACCTGCGCGTATGACACGGACAGGATCAGCTCCCCAGGAGGCCGTCCCTCGACATGCCGCCGAAGCTCGGCCGACCAGTCTTCCGACAGCACCAGACCAGTGGTGACACCCAGACGGAAAGGGTCCGACTTCGTTTGTGACCAATTCACAGCGACGAAACCGTCCTCCCAGGAGACGTCCCCAACCGTCAGGCGAGTAACGTCCGACACCCGCGCGGCCCCCGCCCATGCAAGAGCTATCGCAAGCCCAACCTGTGAGCCCGCCTCCTTCCTGAGCACCCTCTGGATGTCCTGGTGCGTAGCGGGGACCGCCTGGCGCGTCGGGCGCATAGCGCCCTGCCTCCGTAGAGACCTCTCGAAGTCGCGCACCACCTGCGAGTCGCTGATGGGCGCGCCAACCCGGCGCTGGGCTGACTTGAGGTCCTGCAGATACTGCAGCGCTGACGAGCACACTATGGGAGCGCGCCCGGGCTCCCCCAGCATCTTCCTTGTCAGCCACAAAACGACAGCCGTTGGGACGTCGATCTCCTGCTCCGAGCGGGACTCCCAATTCCACTTGAACTGGAGCATACGTCGGTGCGTCGACTCCAAGGACCGCCACGTCGAGCTCGCGAGCGCAAGCGACAGATGGTTTCGCGCCGCAACTTCGACGCGTCGCATCTCCTGTTTTGACGGTGGCGCTTCGACGAGCACCGGTCGTCCGCGCTTCAACTTTGCGGGTGCCTCGAGCCCCTTCAAGAAGGTTGTGATAGGGAAGTGCGAGGGTGGGCAGGGTGGGCAGACGACATTTCCGTTCACCTTCCGCTGTTCGCGGCGGTCTTGCTTCCGGTCTTTGCGCCTTTTTCCCTGGGGCGAAATGGGCCTTTGCCCTCTTGGTTCGCTCTGGTGGTGGTGGTTGTCGTTTCGGGCTTCGGTTTCTTCTTCCGAAACGTGTCGGCAACGTCCATCGACTTTTTCAGGTAGTCGGGGACCTTCGGAGCGCCGAAAAACGTGTCGCTTACCGCCTGCGCACCGTCCCATGACACCTCGTACCCCGTCTTTAGCACAAGAAGGCGGACGATAACGTTTCGCGCGAGGCGGACTGCGAACTCGTCCTGCTCCGGACTGCTGGTTCCCACGCCTGTGAGAAGCTCGGCCAGTTGGCCGAGCAGGAACCCCGATTCGTGAGGGGCCTTCGTGAGGGGGACCACAAAGTGGAGGCGGAGCTCCATTAGGAGCACCGCCTTTTCCGTGCGGTCCATGTTGACCCAGAAAGCGGGGTCGAGCAGCACCGTCTCGCGGGGGGCGTCGACCGAGATTCCGCCTTCCGAGTAATCGCTCTCCCCTCCGCGGACCGAGGGAAGAGCGTCCCCGTTTTCCGAGGCCTGGGAGTTGGCGCGCGACTGTGCTGCGTCCGGTGTCGCGCGCGGCGCTGGCGGTGCCTTCTTCAGCTGGGCTATCTCAGCCCGCAGCTCGGCCATCTCGGCCTTGCGGTCTTTCTCCATCCGCTCGATGAGAGCGATGATGGCGTTGTCAACCGGGGGGGGCGTGATGGGGGGTGAGCGCGATCGGGAAACGGGTCGGGCGTGGGGGACTCCAGGGGGCCGTAAACCGGTGCCGCGGCCTGCTGAGGCCGTTCTGTGTGCATCTTCAACGCCGCCGGCTATCGGCGTTTCGTCCTCGATGTCCTCCGTGTCTTCCTCGTCTTCCTCGCTCGTCTCCTCCAGGTCCGTGTCATAGTCGATGTTGAGACGCGCCATTTCTGCCGCCACCACTTCCGGTGCCTTCTTGTGCAGCTGCCAGAAAGACAGCAGAAGCCGGGAGCCCATCAGGCTCGACACCGCAGCCGCCTCCACGCCCAGAACCCCGGCCACCACGGCGCGCAGCTGGCGCACCGCGGTCTCCTCCGTGCGTGAGAACCGCGACCTTACGAAGGAGGTCGCCTCGCCCGTCAACAGCTTCACCCCTCTCAGGGGTTTGCTCCCTGTCACCCGCTCGAAAGCTGCAGCGAGCTCGCTTGGATACGAGAACTTGCTCTTTCTCGACGGGGTGCCCCACAACATGGTAGACATTTAGGTGTTTTATATATTTTTCGTTGAACGCAGTGCCTGATCGTTTTTTACGTAAAGCTGGATTCAGGACGCAAGTGAAAACGCCACGGTTTGCGGCGACGAGCTTCTCCTTTCCTCCAACATTTCATGTTTGGCAAAAAAAAAAAAAACAAATGCAAGAGAAGGTGGTGTTAGGCACAGTGCTCCCCGCTACGGAAACAAACAGGAGGAAATTTTCGAAGAAAGAAGTGCCGAAAAAAGCTCGTGAGGAATTCTCTCCGGAGGAATTCCTCCCGGCCTGAGGTACAGTCGCTCAGCCCGGGTGCGGGAGTCAACCCAGTGTAAGAACAGAAGTCCGTAAGTAAGGTAACCACCGTCTTAAAGGTGAGATGAGAGGCATCGGCTCACTGCCAAAGGAGCCCGAAACACAGCACCAGGCAATTCTATGCGTCTCCGGGGAATAGGGATGGACCGGCTTGCCATGCGCCACAAGCACCTAGGAGGAACGACTGCTTGAAACTGGCCGTCATTTCAATCGTCGCGTTTTCAACAACCTTTTCACTTGTTAGGTCACTTGTTATATAACAAGTGATTGTGCATGACAAGTGCGTCGTGTATAAACGACCCGCCCCCCCCCCCCCCCCCCCCCCTTTGAACCTCGGACTCTCGAAGAAAGAACGTTTTTCCACGTACCTAACCCAGCTGTATCCGTACCGCCCACCCATTCACCGTCTGCCCCCTCCTCCCCCGCCTAGGTGTCCTCTCGATTGATCGGAGGTCAGTGACAACGGGCAGTCCCGTCCTAGCCTATACGAGGCGATGCCGTCGACATCGCGAATAACCGCGATCGAAACTCGCCTTTTGGGATTCCAATCTATTCATTTTTCTTTTTTTTTACCAAACATGCAATGTTGAAGGAAATAAGAACGCGTCACAGGCCATCCACGGCGTTTCCTTGCGCCCTGTACCAAGAAACAAACGTCCAGGGCAAAGCGTTCAACGAAATTCCCTCCCCTCATCATTTCCCGGTTTCAACCGTGGTTAGCCAGTGACGGTCGCGTTCTATCCCCCCCCCCCCCCTTCCAAGCACGTTCTTGCAATCCCCCCCCCCCCCCCCCCCTTCTCAGGACCACTTTGCTAAAGGAACAGGTGGTTCCGCAGTGTTGTGGCCCTGTGCTGTGGAATTGCAATGCAGAACCGTGTTCGTTCACCCGATCTGTCACGCAGGTGCGGGGACGAGCTCAGTACTTTGTCCCCCAGAGGCACAGGAACCGGGCTGCAGCAAGACTCCAGACAGCCCAGAGGAAAGCACGAACGCGAAAGCAAAGGAGGCTTTGTAAAGATGGAGAAAGCCGCCAGACTTCTGGAGCAGCAAAACGTCCCCCTCACCCAACGGCAGACACTCAGGTTCCGCGCTGATGATGATCCGCCTTGTGTGTCCGTGGCTTAAAGGACCGAACCACGGCGCAGACGGGACCAAGCGGTGTTAAGCACATATCCATTCCAAACACGTTCTTGCAATCCCCCCCCGCGTATCCACCAACTGCAGCGGAGGTTGGAAGCGGAATCCTTAGTGGAACAAAAAAAAAAAAAAATGAAACCGCATGTCCGGCGGCAGCAACCAGGAATTCTCGGAGCAGAGCACCGTAACTAGGGTCGCTTCTTTGCTGATGTGCATCCGTGTCTTGCAGACCCGTTTTCTCTTTGCGCGCTGTAGACTTGCTAATGCCCACACTCTGGCTAACACGGAAGAGTCCAGCTTCTGAGGCTGGACTTCACCATGTAGCTGTACAAAGGACTCGCATGCCCTTCGGTGACTTTAAAACGCGTTCTTCTAACAAGAACCCATCGAAAATATATACTCTAGCTTAATTAACTCAACCCCTGAGCAGATCGAGACAAAGAAATCACAACTGTCGCAAACAACAAGAGGTCCCCTTTAGGTGAACAACTGCCTCCGGGCGGGCAAGTATAATATTTGCTAGTCGGTTGGAAAGAAAGAGGAATCCCCCTCGTTTCTAAACCCACGCAGCCGCCGACCGGTAAGAAATCCTGCCTGACACAAGCTGTCGGGAAACCGCAGCCAAATATCGCAAACAAACAATAAGTTGACAGGCGCCAACCTTTACGCCCGTTCGGGATCGTGCGGTAAAAAAGCACGAAGAATTGCCTTTCCGAGGTTTCAAGCGAACCTTCACTCTTAAAAAAACAGTTGACACTTTTTCCTACTGCAGCGTGAACGTTCTGTACGTCAAGCGATGGAATTACAGGTTTGAGGTATTTTTTGTTTAGGAAGCGAAGGACCTGTGAACCGCAGTCCTGCAGGTATCTCTTTGCTCCTGGCGTAGCGTGTTTTCGCCTCTTCAACGCGTCCCGATAGTCGTGTTCGGTGTCTGTCTCCTCCTTTGTCTGCCTAACCGGTTTCACAGTCTCCGTCTGGATGTATATTGCCAGCGGATGGTTACACATGCAGCCTCCCCTAGTACAAAAGCTGTGGTACAGCGGATGGTGAAAGCACTGTTCCCGCTGAGCTTGCCTTAGGACACCTGCGTTAATGTGTAACAGATGTGCCGCCCCAGCCAAACTCCCCACCTGACTGGTGTCTCCAAACGAGGATTCGCGAGCCGAAGCCCGTTTGTCGCTGGAAACGGATAAGCTACGGATCCGAAGACCCTAACCCCACAAGGGAGCAGCTGCCGTCTTCCCATCATTGGATAAGTAAAGCGACGTAGCTAGGCGTTTTCGACCTTTTCTTTTCTCTGAGGATTTCTTTCGTGCTTTCTTCTGGTTCAGCTGACCAGGATCTGGCGGTTCGGAAGCCCAAGGGGGTAAACCAAAACGGTCTTTTCACTCTTAAAAGTCTGAAACGTCTCGAAATCTGCCCCCGTAGTCACGCGGTAAGTACGATGTCCCTTCATTCTTCGTTCTTTTGTATAAGCACCTGCTTTGTAGGAAATACTTGAGGAGGCTGCCAGTTGCAGAACATCAAAGGAGGTAAATGTGCTGTAGCTCACACGAAACACAGGTGAATCTGGTGAATTCACACTGGCGGGCGTAGGCGTTCACAAAAAAAAGACCCCCCTTTGTAGTTGTATGGTTTCTCCCCCTCTAGCCTTCTTCGAAGTAAGCACAAGGCAGCCTCGAGTATTTCTTTTGCCAAACCTGAAATGTTGGAGGAAATGAGAAGCTCGCCGTCGGCAAACCGTGGCGTTTTCACTTGCGTCCTGCATCCAGCTTTACGTAAAAACGATCAGGCACTGCGTCAACGAAACAACTCTCTCTTCTCCATCATCATCATCATCATCATCATCATCATCATCATCATCATCATCATCATCATTAGTTTTTGTACCAGCCGCGCTTGTGCGAGTGACGAGCTCTTGTTTTGTTTCGAAGCAGGGGCCTCGAATCTCTAGAGGCTCCCGAAAATCGGAGGAAATGCGTCCCACTACCTGTCTAACGGCCCACGAGTAGCTGCTCTCACAGCGCGCAACGCGACAAAAAAAAAGGGAAACTTGCAGATATATGCGCAGAAAACTGCAACTTCTTGTGACATGCATACGCAAAATGCAGTTTTTCTTTTTGCAAATATATGCATATGCATATATTTGCAAAAAAACATGCATATATTTGCAAAAAAACTTAAAGTGCGCATATATCTGTATATTACCCAAAAAAAAAAAATCGGCCAAAACGGCCAAATTCTGGAGAAATCGGCAAAAATGGCCAAAAATGACGAAAACCTGGAAAAGAAATGAAAATTTCCAAAAATTGCTCAAAATTTGCGAAGTGCATTTCCCTGACAAAAGCCAAGGTAACAATTTTCGACAGGGACTAGTTCCCTAAGGGCACATTTCACATTGGGACTAGTCCCCTAAGGCACCTTACCCAGTGCTCCCGCTAACGAAAAAGTGCGAGGAATTCCGCAAAAAAAAGAGGCTGGAAAAAAGAGGTGAGGAATTCCTCATGAGGAATTCCTCACCTTTTTCCCGTTGATACCGTTCGCCGGAGCCCCCATTTGGAAGACTCGGGTGCCCCCTGCAACAGAAGCTAATAGCCTGCACCAAACGCGAGAGCCGAGCGGGGGAGAAAAAAAGCCTGAACAAGGTTTTTGGGCTTCTCACTAAAGTGAGGTTAGCGGGAGCACTGACCTTACCCAAACAAAAACACCCCCCCATAGCCTCGTAACGAATCAAGACCCCTGCTTCAGAATAACGCCCCGCCCCAGGGTCCCCAACCACACACCCCCTAATTCTGGGCGAGAATCGGCCTGTGGTTGACTGGAAGAGGAAGACGGCAGTCTGCAACGCGGAATTGTTATTGCTTTTCTTTTCGCTCTTTTTTATTGTTCTCTTCGGGAATTCTGTCAAAAAAAACAGCATCCAACCTTTGGAAGTATTTGTCAAGACGGACCACGGATCTTTTATATGTCATAATTTGTCAGAAAAGATCACTAAATTTTCAGGAGTGCAGATGACTGCAGTTCCTGCGTAATCCGCTCATTAATTGTTGCGCGAATGCTGGCGTAGACCTGTAGACCTGGCGCAGACAGCGCCGCACATGGCAACCAGGCGGTATGAATCTTCGAACAGACCCTCCCTCCTACCCCAACTACCCAACAGTGAACGCGGCAGCCACTGTATGCACGAACGTCATTTTGACAAAACCTGAAAAGCGGGTGGATTCTGACAAGTAATTATGAAAATCTGGTGATCATTTCGACAAATACCCCAAAAGTTGGAGGTCAGAATTCCCCTTATTTTTCAATTTATTCATGACCGGCGTTCTTACGATTGTCGAACTCCTGTTTTGCAGGAAAAGAAAAACAGTCTAAAGAACATGAGGCACGCCGGCCCAACAGCGTACGAAAGGTGGTATGTACGAAGAGGCTGTCGCCTGAGCGGGGCTAATGCAGACCATCGACCACCGATTCTTCGCATTCCAACCTCACGGGCTTTCCGCTCCAGAGTCGAGACCAGAGCTAGTACCTCTCTTGTCGTACGTGAAAAACAGAAAGGAACCCCTTAAAAAAAGGCCCAATCTGTACGCCCATTACGGGATCGTTGGAGACACAAAAGAAACAAGTCAGCACCCACCGCTTGACGACCTTGTCCGTGGTGCGCGAGGCATGTCGTGCTGGTCGCAATATGAAAGTGAGTATTGCCTCGGAGTGCTTTAAGCCGGTCTACCTCTCTTTGACGGACCGTTCTATTTTTTTCGAGACATTGCAAATGCGTTCCAAAAATGCAAGCCTGAGCAACTCGGCCTGCTCAATGCCTTGTAGGAAATACTTGAGGAGACTGCCAGTTGCGAAATTTCAAAGGTGTCACGTAGCGAGAGGCAGGCATAGTGTGGTACTCATCGGCATGCCGACGACTCCCCACTATCGCAACAATATTCCAATCTCAAAGGAGGTAAATGTGCTGCAGCCCCACACCAAACACAGGCAAATCTGGGTTTAGTGGCGGGCGTAAGCGTTCAACAAAAAAGGCCCACCTTGTAGTTGCCCTCTAGCCTCCGTCGAAATGAGCACAAGGCAGTCCTTCGAGTATTTTGCGGTTTACCGCGAAGGACAGCACTACGCAATTATATGCAGTCCGGGAGTTGGCCGAGGGCGCAACCTGCTGCACCGTGATCGACAGCGGCAGGCAATGCGATGCAGTTCCGGGAGAGATAGGGGTACCGGCTCAGAACTGGATCGTGGTGCATGCTACCAGCAGCCACTACCACTATCCACTAGCAGCGTAGTGCTACGAGGACATCGGTGTATGCATGTGGGGCCACTAGTAGTTGTAAATTTGTTGCTGCGCAACGCACTATGCCACTAGTACCGCACCTCCATAGTTAGTTGTCTCAGCTACAAGTGCAGTTGCCACGAGGAAGGTACAGGTGAGCCCCGGCGATGTTGACGGAGAACCGTCTTTTCCCGAGGGGGCTTCTGCCCCCTGCGGCTGCCGCGCAATGTCCGGGCACCCCATCGCCACCGCCCAGCAACTATACCTCCGCCTGCAACCTCGAGAACATTATACAGATGGCTGAATGAGTGGCTGGGCTCACGCAATAGAGTAGTGTCCCTACTGAGGGGAGCGGGATTATTAACGGTCAAAAAACTACTGTGAGGACACGCCGCGCGCAAAATCTGTCTTGGAAAAATGCCTTTAAAAAAAAAGGACTCTTTTTCGCCGCGTCTTGTTGGTCCGTCCGGGCTGGTCGCTTCGCGCTTCCCCTTCGTCTTGCATCACCTGTCTTCACTCCCTGCCGCACGGGCTTCTTCGGTTTGTGCCACCTGCGACGCGGGCCACTTAACTGCTCGTCTGCGCGACGACTGCTCTGTACTCGTTGCCTTATCCGCGATTGCCGCTTTTCGTACCGACCGCGCCTGCCTTTCCTGTTCTGCCTTTCGCCTCTGTGGTCCGTCGGCCGCCTCGGCTCGGGCGGCCTGCTGTGCTATCTGAATCTCCTCGTCTTCCTTCTTACGTTGCTTGGCACTCCGTGCTGCCCGCGCCGCTTGCGGCGCGGGCCTCTTCAGAGCCGGTCGTCCTGGTGTGCGCTGTTCCGCGTATGTCGTGCGATCTGTGACCAATGCAGCAAATCGTGTCTTCCAAAATCTCCGAACCGACCCATTTTCGGACCCACACAGACGGCAAAACCGAAGACCAGGCGACCAAAAGAAGGAGGGGGACGCGACCCAGAGACCCGGGCTAAGTAGCTTGGTACTAGTGTGATGGACCTTTCTTCGGAGGGGCTCACGCACTCAAAGGTCGACTTATACGCACGACGTACGCAAGTGTGATGGACCTTTCTTCGGAGGGGCTCACGCACTCAAAGATCGACTTATACGCACGACGTACGCAACGTCTCCGTTAATACTAAATACACCGTTAACAGTAACTAGCCCACGCTGCCCACCAGTAGTGGAGGAGGGGAGAACCCCAATCCGCCAGGGTGACGAGTACGTCTGACGACAATTAGCTGGATCGCGGCATGTGGCACCATGTCCTTATCGGTTTGTTTCTTTGGCGTGGTACATTCATCTTGCCCGAGTGTCCTTGTCTTATGACAATTGCATCTTGTACCGTCACCTGGTGGGTTTCATATGGCAATCATCGCTGTCTGCGCGTACTCAGCCACTGCGTTGTGATAGTCCAGAGAGGGTGATTGGGCGTTGTCCTAGCGTGGTTTTCTCTCACGAGCCTCTCTAGATGGCCGTGGCATGGACGCGCGAGTGGTGGAGATGGACGGGACCACACCCTTTGAATTGTTGTTTTATGTGTTCTCTCTCTTTCTTTCTCTCTCTCTCTCTCTCTCTTTCTCTCTCCCCCCACGTTCTGCGTTGTTCGATTGTTATCGCTGCGCTCATTTCGTCTTCCAGTGAACCCGCGCCAGTTGTCGTGCCGGTGACTCTCGATTGCATTCAATCCACCCCCTTCCCCCTGTCTCCACGCATTCGTCCGACCTCCCTTGTTCCCCCCCCCCAGCTACGGTTTTTTTTCTCACGTGTCGCTGCGAGCCACTTCGTTTCCTCCTTTTGGAGCTTTTCTTGCGCAAGAACAGGCGAATTCAGGTTCGGCTTCGTGAATAACGTTCTGGCCAGTGTGTGTGGTCCTTTTTAAGATGGATTGTGTCTGGCGCTCTCTCTCCCTTAGGGTTGCCACCCGAGGGAACTGGCTGTGAGCCGAAACTCGGCGCCGGTCTCTCCGGATTGCACCAGGAGAGAACTTCGCGGCGGATCACAAAGCACCCGCCCTGCACGAGGCACGCGCCGAAGACCCGTGCATGGCTACCGTAGCACCCTCCATGTTTGCACCTTCCTCGGATGCTACGGTCGGGAAGGGGCTTCAATGTAGTTGGGAAAACACGTACCCCTTCGCCGCGTTCTGCGTGTGGGGTTGCCACCGGGAAACTGCCGCAGCAGCTGCAGATACGTCCTTCGCCCTTGGCTCACTTTTCGGGAGGTGTCGCTGCTTAACGTTCCGGCCAATATGTGCATCCCGAGCTACCCCAACTAGACCAGTGATGGGTGCGCACGGCATGCCGTGCGCCGTGCGGCCGTGCACACTTTTTATCGAGCGGGATTGGGGGGGTAGGCCGTGCAATTGTCAAGAAGAAGAGAGCCCGCGACGCGTCAAGACGGTGCTCCCCGCGAAACGGGCTCGCCCACCCAGCCAGATCGGCCCCGGTTGTGTCAACACCGACGCCCCGGAAGTTCCTAGTGTTCCTTCCGCGTGGAGGCACACGGAAGAGGGCCTCCGCAGGGGTGCCTACCCCCGCGAGTAATAAGGTGCCTCTTCCAAGGCAGGTTTTATCTAGCAAGGTGGCCGGTGCTTCCTCGGGCCCCGACGCACGCCGCGTCCTCCTCCAAACCCTCACTGTCGTTCTCTGCACGCACACACACTCTCTCTCTCCGCACGTGATACGAAGAAGCTAGGTTCGTCACGGCAGCCATCTGAGCGATTATCGCCGGAAACGCAAAAAAAAGAAACCCCCCTCAATTGCAATATGCAACGTCGCCGGTGAGGCGTCACACTGCGTAGCTGCATGGGCAGCACTCCGAGCAAGAAAGCGGAGAAGGTGTCAGACAAAGATGTAGAAGAGCACCTGCGGATGATGCTGCGGCAAATCGAGCCGTCGAGCATCATCTGCGTGACAGCCGGCGACGCGATTACGTGGCTGCACCGGACGATGAAGGGCACCGACTTCGCTGCGCGCGAACCGTTCGTCGAAGAGGTCCTGCAGCGCGAGAAGGACCGCTACTTCGCCGCCGCCTGCGCGTACTTCCAAAGCAAAGCGCCGGCGGCGGACCCGAGCTACCCTAGCGAGACTGCGTCGGGCGGTACTGAGGAGGAAGGCGACGGTTTTGGCTCCCCCCAAGCTGCAGCGGCGGCAGACGACGGGTCGCGTGTGGCACCGGGGCAAGAGGTCACCACCACCACCAGCGACCAGCTGGCTTCCGCGCAGCCAACGCAGGACGACAGGAGGTCCGCGTCTGGGGCCGGAGGCAGCCCCGGCGCGTCGCAAGCCGGCGACGGCAGCGACAACCGGTCGACGACGTCGTCCACCGCGAATCTCGCGATGTTCTCGGCCCGGACGTCCTCTTCGGCGTCTTCGTCCCGCCTCGCGGCCATCACGAAGCGCCGCATCACAAACGCCACGTCCGCCAGCAGCGGCGCCGCCGGATCCACCCCGAAAAAACCGCCTTCCGCAGTCGGAACGGCACGCACCCAACCGGCCGACGTGTCCTCCGTCAAATCCGATGGCCGGAGGTCTGCTGGTGAGGAAGGGGCGCGGGTGGCGATGAGCAAGGAGGAGGCCGATCAAGTGGCGCTGTTCGAGACGGACGAGGAGGAAGAGCGATTCGCGCTCTCTCACGCGTTCGCGCGGCACGCGCTGATGGTGCAGCAGATGGGGGAGATGCTCTGCAGGATGCACTGCCGCGAGGCGCAGATCTCGGACTACCACCTGTTCCTGGTCAAGGCGAACCGGGCTCTCAACGACCCAGCCGCCGCTGGGCGAGCGACCAACTTCTGGCTTCTCCGAGAAGCGACCGTCCTCGAGCGCTGCGTGCTGGCCGCGGGCCGCCGCCGCCCAGCCGGGGCCGCCATCCTTCCCGCCCACGCCGCCTGCAGGCGGCAGCTCTGCGTCGCGGAGCTCGAGCACCGCCGGGCAGTCGCGGCCGCGAAGGCCGCGGAGTCCCGTGCAATCGCGGCCCCTGCAGTCCGGCGCACCCGCCTCTGCAACCGAGAGGCGTGGCTCCGCCGGGAGACTGAGGCTGCGGAGGTGACCGCTTCCGACTCTTTGTTCGCAGCGGCGGTGCCCAGCGTCGGGTCGTCGAGCCCGGTACGAGCCTCGTTCGTGGATGCTTGGGCTTGCGCGGTTTCGGACGAGGAAGAAGTGGGGCGGCAGGAGCTGGAGGACGAAGTCTTCGGGCAGCGGTCCGTCTTCTGCGATACCCCCGGGTTCTTTGCGCGGCTGGACGAGGAGAAGAGGATGCTGCTGCTCCGATACCCCGCGGCTGTGTCCGATAGCGACTCGGATGACTCGTGGGTCTGATGCGCGATTTTAGGCCGACAAAACTGTCTGCTTCCTGCATCGAAAACACGTTGCTTACGTAGCGTGACTCTTACGCGGCACGCGGAGACGGTGCAGCAGATGGGGGAGATGCTCTGCAGGATGCACTGTCGAAGGTGGTCAAGGCGAACCGGGCCCTCAACGACCCAGCCGCCGCGGGGCGAGCGACCAACTTCTGGCTTCTCCGAGAAGCGACCGTCCTCGAGCGCTGCGTGCTGGCCGCGGGCCGCCATCCTGCCCGCCCACGCCGCCTGCAGGCGGCAGCTCTGCGTCGCGGAGCTCGAGCACCGCCGGGCAGTCGCGGCCGCGAAGGCCGCGGAGTCCCGTGCAATGGTGGCCCCTGCAGTCCGGAGTACCCGCCTCTGCAACCGGGAGGCGCGGCTCCGCCGGGAGACTGAGGCTGCGGAGGTGGCAGCTTCCGACTCTCTGTTCGCAGCGGCGGTGCCCAGCGTCGGGTCGTCGAGCCCGGTACGAGCCTCGTTCGTGGATGCTTGGGCTTGCGCGGTTTCGGACGAGGAAGAAGTGGGGCGGCAGGAGCTGGAGGACGAAGTCTTCGGGCAGCGGTCCGTCTTCTGCGATACCCCCGGGTTCTTTGCGCGGCTGGACGAGGAGAAGAGGATGCTGCTGCTACGATACCCCGCGGCTGTGTCCGATAGCGACTCGGATGACTCGTGGGTCTGATGCGCGATTTTAGGCCGACAAAACTGTCTGTCAACAGTGTGTTTCCTGTATCGAAAACACGTTGCTCACGTAGCGTGACTCTTATGCGGCACGCGGAGACGGTGCAGGAGGTGGGGGAGATGCTCTGCAGGATGCACTGCCAAGGAGCGCACAGATCTCGGACTACCACGTTCCTGGTCAAGGCGAACCGGGCCCGGCTCTATTGATAAATCCTTGCTCACGTGGCATGATTTCGCGGTGACTCCTTGCTCACGTGGCATGATTTCGCGGTGACTCCTTGCCCACGTGGCATGACTCTCACGCGACAGCTAGGATGACTTGTGGTCTGATGCACAATACGTGCAAATGAGTCTGCTCTATCGCGGTGACTCCTTGCTCACGGAGCATGCCTCGCATGCGAAGCTTGGTGCACGATTTGGCCCGCAGCAAATGAGTCACCTGGCAACTCGTAGCTCAGGAAGGCCGCAGTACGAACGGAAAAAGCTCCGGGTCCATGAACGTGACGGTCAACCACAGCTTGCAAAGCTTGAGTCAGAGGCAGCACGCAGTGCTACAACCCTGTCCGCTCTGCCCTGTGGCTGACCGTCTCGACGAGCTTGTGTTCAGCGCAAGCGCCAAGCCCCAAGGTGCGCCACGCCTTGATGCTTTAGTTTGGGAAATCGGTAGCCACTTGACCCGAAGGCCCGTGGCTCTGCAGTACCGCCGAACACGTGAAGCTTAATCCACAAATAACACTAGAAAAGTCTGGACTGTTTTCTTGAGGATGCATCTGATCTCTCCTGATCTTCCGATCACGCGGGGAAACGTGACCTCTGTTCCCAGTTTAAGCGCGGAAACCGTTTCCTCGCGAACAGGCTTGACCTCTTTTTGTTCGGGTTCTCTCTCCCACTCGATGGACTACGAGCGCAACCTCGGCAGCTCCACAGAAGACAACACGGTCATCGCCCATGCGCCGTAAAGAAGCAACCGTCGACGCGCAGCCGATGAACTGGACGAGCAATCAAAGGAGAATTCTCCGCTTAAAGTTTGAGAATAGGTCGAGGAAGCGATTTCCCCAATGCCTCCAATCTTTCGCTTTACCTGGCGTAAATCCTGTTTTGGTTCTAGCTATCCTGAGGGAAACTTCGGAGTGAACCAGCTACTCGATGGTTCGATGGGTCTTTCGCCCCTATACCCAGCTTTGACGAGCGATTTTCGCCGGCTACTCAGGGGGCACATTTCCAGCTCAGGACAAAGGGGAAAAGGGGAGAAATCACTTCCGTTGGGGTAACCCCCCCGAGATAGCCACGGTTGTTGAGAGAACAGGCTAGCCCAGGAGGTCGCAAAAGAAATTCCTACCCGGAAGGGGACGTATCAGTTAGACTTTGGCGGACAATGTCCGGCATGGAGAGGGGGGGGGGGTCTCGGGCCTTATTTTTTATGGTTTGCCGTGCCGCCATGTGTCCGCCACCGGGATAAAAAGGGGGGGTGGGGGGGGCAGCCTTCTTGTTAAGGATCAGCCACTTTGGCCGGATGGCCGGATAAACGAGACCCCCCCTTCCCCACCGTACACACGGTGGACTGGTCATGACTGCATGTTTGACAGGTGAGTTTTTGACCGGTCAGCTGAGAAAGTTATGCGGTCATTGACCGCATACCTTGCGGTCAATGACCGCAACATTGCGGTCATTGAACGCATCCTGTGGTAAGCCACAAGGATTCCTGCCTTTTTGGGTTGAAAATCACCCGGTCTCGGTCACTCTCTTTTCTGGTAAACGTGCTTCTGCGTTTCGGGGGTCAGAAACGCTAGTAGTCACAATCACACGGTGTGCTCCAGCACCGGGTGAACTGTGCAGTCCATTTTGCGGGTGTCACACCTGCACCTCGATTGTGTGAAGTTTAGATGGCTTCGAAGTTGTAGACGTTGGAGTGCCGCGCGGTCTGACCAGGACCCTCGCCTGGCCGCTCGCGCTCCGATCTGTGCCGCACCAAATTTATGGCCTCTCACGCGTCAAGAACCTTGTGCGCCCTGGACGCCCGCATACTCGAGGTTCTAAGCAGTGCCAGAAACTCGCCCAGAATCTGCGGAGCAGCGCCGTGGTCACGGACGGCATCGAAGATCGTCCTGAACTCCTTCACGCCCGGCGGCTTCGCCCGCCGTGGGTCCGGCGACTCCTCCTGAGGACAGCCATCATCCTACTCATGATCTTTCATTGAGCGGGTCGCCGAGAACACACGCCGCGGCTTTGTTCTCCGCCAGCACGGACGGCATCGAAGATAGTCCTGAACTCCTTCACGCCCGGCGGCTTCGCCCGCCGTGGGTCCGGCGACTCCTCCTGAGGACAGCCATCATCCTACTCATGATCTTTCATTGAGCGGGTCGCCGAGAACACTCGCCGCCGCTTTGTTCTCCGCCAGCACGGACGGCATCGAAGATCGTCCTGAACTCCTTCACGCCCGGCGGCTTCGCCCGCCGTGGGTCCGGCGGCTCCTCCGGAGGGACAGCCATCATCCTACTCACGATCTTTCATTGAGCGGGTCGCCGAGAACACACGCCGCCGCTTTGTTCTCCGCCAGCACGGACGCCATGCTGTTCAGGGGCACCCCATGGGAACTTGACGCTTCTGTTCTCGTTCTCCCTGGTCACGATCACGGGGCTGTTGGTCGGGGTTATGTCCATAGTGAGCGGGGACAACGCCGTGGCGGACGCGAGGAGCACAGGGGGACGATGCTGTTCTAGTGTCTGACGGGTTCTATGGACAACGTGGAGTACGTGATGGGTGTGTATCTTCGGGATGTCACGGGGGAGGTGGAGTCGAAGTTGAAGACAATTTTGGACGTGCCGACGAGTCTCATCACGGAGATGCACGAAGGTGCACGACCCGGACACGACGACGCCCGAGTGGATATTGCACAGCTTCCGCCACGGACCAAGCTCGAGCCTTGCTTTGCCGCCCCTCCCGTTTGTCTCACTCAAAAAGCGCCCAAGATTATGCACGAGAACATCAAACTAAGATCCCTCCCCTCCACTTTTTCTGTCGCCAGGAGCTCGCAAAAAAGGAGAAACAGAAACAAAAAACACAAAACGTCGCGAAGACACGCAAAAACTGAAGGGATCGTGCGGAACACAACGAGGGGAAAAGTGGCGGAGGAGAGGTGAACGACAACCGGTCCGCCGAGGGAACGTGCACGAGATTCTCGGCACATGGACGGCGTCCACGAGATCCGAAGCATCCCGACAATCGAAGCGGCGGAGGTTGATGGCCCGCGAACGGCGTTCGAGCCGGGGGTGCGCAACTTGACGCTTCTGTTCTCGTTCTCCCTGGTCACGATCACGGGGCTGTTGGTCGGGGTGATGTCCATAGTGAGCGGGGACAACGCCGTGGCGGACGCAAGAAGCACAGGGGAGGATGCTGTTCAGAAGTGTCTGACGGGGTCTATGGACAACGTGGAGTACGTTATGGGTGTGTATCTTCGGGATGTCACGGGGGAGGTGGAGTCGAAGTTGCAGACGATTTTGGACGTGCCGACGAGTCTTATCACGGAGATGCACAACATCCTGAAGGTGCGCGACCCGGACACGACGACGTCCCCCGAGTGGATATCGCACAGCTTCCGCCACGTGCTCGCTGCCGCCCACCGCAGCATGTGGCCGACCAAGCTCCAGCTCCGCTTCGCCGCTCTCCCGTTCTCGGAGAACTCGATCCCCGGTGCATGGGGCGGGTCGCTCTCCTTTGCGTTCGCGCTCGATTCGAACTTGTTCGACGTCGCCGACGGCGTCATGCGTCAGCTGGTGTTCGAGACCCGCGACGCCACCGGCACGACTTTCCAAGCCTTCCAGGGATCGCAGGGCGTCCTCTACTTCGGAAACGCTGACGCCTTCGGCTACATCGACACAAAGAACGGGACTCGGAGCGAGTGCTCCGGCCGGAACTTCACGAACATGACCAGCGGCGAGGTCATCGGCACGTGCAGCACGTCCTCCGCCGTGTTCGGCAGCGCCACAGACGAGGTGCTGAAGCGGGCGCTGACCAACATGCGGTACGACGACTCGTCGGTTCTCAACGCCGCCGACCAGATCCACCACGCCCCGCTGCTGGGCGTCGTCAACGGGGTTGCTATCGACATGTACCTCAGCTGGACACACCCAGCGATGCCTAATTTGTTCGCAAGGCAAGGCCACCGGTGCGGGCTTGTAGGGGTATGTCGATTTTCGGCGAGCATTTTTTTTTTTTTTGTCGTATAAGATCGCAGATCTTAGAAGATTAATATATCCGCCGAATACCTAACACTCGTTACAGGTTGAATAACCCCGTCGCTATCCCGAAAACATCGTAACTTCACCCCTCGCTTTTTGAAAGTATGCTAATAGTGCAGGGAATAGTTGACTCGACCTCTTGAGTTTGTGCCAACCACGAATTGGGGAGTCGGGAGAACCTACAAAGCCAAAAGCAGGACCGACCCCCCGTTCGTGAGAAAAAGCGAAGAATAAAATAAACTGGGAAATGGCCTTGGACGAATCCGCCGCGAAAAGCCCTGGCTGAGGCCGTGGCCACGGGAACAGAAGGTCACACACACAAGGCAGCCCCCTGCGCCTGTGCGTCGGCAGACGACACATACTACTACTACCGCGAAAACGAGCACGTGAAAGCAATAAGGGAGTCGAGATCTCGGCCGCGGGGCAACCCGCGAGGGAGAAAAGGAAGTGTGCCGAAGCATCTGCGAGCTCGTCGTCAAACTGCACATCGGACGTGAAGCGCGCCCTACACGACAAGACACACAAACACAGGGGAAAAAAGTACTGAGTGAAAAAGCAACACACGGGGGTGCAAGATCCAATCATACCTCTACATTACCCCTATATATTTCCTTGAACGGGAAAAACATGCTACTGGAGGTCCCGAACATGCAATGTGAATAGCTATTCGAACCAACCCGGCTTTTAATGTTGCGAAAGTGTATAGTTTTTGGACTAGGAAATGTGTGGAGCAAGCTTTTTTTCCCCCTGCCAAAATGCATACGGGTGGCAGAGTGATCGGGCGTCGGCCTTCAGGCCGGTAGGCCCGGGTTCGAACCCCGCCCATCACACTTTTTCCGTCGAAGATTGTTTTCGAGGTTTGATGCGTTTCGGGGTCCAATGTGCCCGAAATCTGCGTTTTTTGCGGCGTTTCTCAGTATCTCGCGGTATTTGGGTCACCACGGGAAACGGAGTCGGGGGGGGTCTCCCCCGGGTACTGCCGCCGAACTTGCCAACACAGGCTAAACTTGCTACCACACGCCGAACTCAGCATCACCAGAACCCGAACTTGGCTTCGCCCGAACTTTGCTCTGCTTCACCAGAACTTAGCTTCGCCCGAACTCAGCTGCGCCCGAACTTCGGTTCACTGGAACTTAGCTTCACCCGAACTTTGCTTCGCCCGAACTCAGCTGCGCCCGAACTTTGCTTCGCCCGAACTTTGGTTCACCAGAAATTTGCATCACCCAAACTTAGCTGCGGCCGAACTTTACTGTTTCCCGAACTTTAACAGCTGCCTCCAGTCTCGCCCCGCGCCGGCGTTTAGCCGAGCGCACGTACTCTATCCCCGAGGTTTCAATATCCCGCAGCATCAACCATGCTTAAGAGGCAGAGTAAACGTCGAATTGCGAATTTCCCCCCCTTTTAACAGGTGTCGGTCCCCTTATGGGGACTGGCTCACGAGACTTCCCTTCGAAACAACTCAGGTCACGCTGTCCACGGAGGGCCTGCAGGAAGTCATCGTGACGCAGGAGCTGCCCGCCGCGTCCACCCTGTACGTGGTGCAGCACGATCCGTGGACCGACGAGGTAGGGAACCTCGTCGCCTGCAACCTCGGCGACCCGCGGAACGTCACGACGCAGGTGGTGCAAGGGTACGTCCTCGAAACCACGAAGCCCCTGAACGTTGTCCACTTCCCAGACGCCCGCGTGTCCGACCACGGCAAGTTCGTCATTTTCGCCGGCGGCGGCTACGCGACCGCCGCGGCGCGGAGCAAACAGGAGTTCCTGCGCTGGATACACGAAGGGCAGGAGTGCTGGTACACAGTCTCCACGCTCGAGCGAAGCGTCGGGCTGCGGTGGTATATCACGTTCGTGGTCCACCGCCGCGTGATCATGAAGGACATCGACGCAAGCGTAATGTCGATTCAGAATCGGACGGATGACGCGAGCCGTCGGCTCGACAGCAAGCGAGACAGAAACCTGATCGTGTTGATCATCGCCATTGTGGCGGTCGGTCTCGTGCTGCTGGCGTTTTCCTTCATCTTCACAAACCTCATTATCGGCCCTCTCCTTGTGCTCGAGCAAGAGATGGCCAACGTCGCGTCGATGAAGCTCGAAGACGTCGACGTGAAGCGGCCGATCTCCCGGCTGTCGGAGGTCGGCTGCATGGAGCACTCCTTCCGCAAAATGGTCGCGAACCTCCTGCGGTACCGGGACTTCATCCCCCAAGCCACCTTCGCCCAGTCGGAAGGTGAGTCCGACACCCCGACCGAGGAGGACACTCCTTCACCTGCACAGCTCTCCCCCCGAATTGGCCGCGGCGCTTCCATCCACAAGGTAACCACCACAATTTCAACCCGTTTTCACATTTCTTCGTGGCAACGGAAGCGAATTCGCGTTTCCTCGAGAGAAAAAACGCTGGACGGCGTGTTCTTTTCGAGAAGAAAAGACAGCGAGTGTACAAAAGAACGGTGGTAGTACAGTACAAACTACCCAACCGACGGAGACCACCGCAAACTTTCCAAAACGTCAACTACTCGAGGGCAGTGATTGTAGTCAACGCTTAGTGTCCGTGTTTACAAATAAGGAATCAAATAGTCGTTCATATCACTCATTCCACGAAAACGTGTCACAGATTTTGCTTCGTGCGATCCGCCATGTTTAGGCCAAATTTTGAGCAAAATTCGGAAATTTTTTTTGGGATGGAAAGAGCTATCCACGGCGTGTATCGGCACCCTTTTGGAACTCGATATAGCCAAAAAGCTGACCCCCAGATGGCACTTTAGACGTTTTTCAGCCGATTTTCGGGCCCCCAAAAAAACACTCTTCGGAGGAATCGAACCAAGTACCCCCAGCACCACAAGTGGGTGCTACCCGTTAGACCACGGGCGAAAAAAACGCGGCCGATTTCATTTTTTGTATTTGAACGATCCTTCCGGAAGTTCGCGTGACCCGCCAGGAAATCTGTGGAAATCTGCCGATACGCCACCACTGCAGCAGTACCGGTACTACTGAGCTCACAAACGCTCGACGCAGCGAGGAACCGAACCAGTGACCATTTTGTTGGTTCGTGCGAAATGAAGAGAAAAATATTTTCGGATTTTTGGCACAAATAGCATCGCCGAGAAAAAAAAAAGTCGATTTTCAGACCCCATTTTTTTAGGATCCGGCCTCCATTTATGGGTCGGTCAAAAATTTTATCGGACCAGATATTCGGAAAGCCCTGTCCTGGGGGGTCCGGCGGATTCAATCGTGTCCTCAGAATCTTGAAACCGACATTCTTCGCACCTACAGATGGAAGAAATTGGCAGAAAGCCAAAGAAAAGTCGTTTTCTATGACACTTTTCGTGGAATGAGTGATAGACATGGTTAACGTTGACGTTTCCTTAGTCCATCCGATCGATGGCAACGTTCTGTTTCCGTGAGATGAAGAACGCAGGCTGAAAAAAAAGGAAGTGCGCACGAAGGAAAGCGAGGAGATTAGCCCACCATATGTTTACTACGACCACGCGGACTATTTCTCCCTCCGGCACATACAAACAAACACCGTGTCCATTTTCTGAATGAAGGTAGTGGTGCAGAAGGAGAACAAGCAGGGTTTCCGTCATAAGAGCTCCTTGCCGTTTGACCTTTTAAGCCCTCATATCCCTGTCTGGTCAGAATGGCCACGATAAGTGACGTGAGTTAGTATCATGCATAACCTTGTGCTGCGAACATCCTAGAGTAAGATCGACCCCCTTATCAAACCAGACTAACACTGCTGCCGCGTCAGCAGACACCACTGATTCCGTGAGCCCAATGTGTCCGTGGCTCCACGGGACCTGAACATAGTGCAGTGTTGATCACTAACTCCACCCCCTACTCTATCCTACCGTGCGAAGCACCAAGGCACGCGTCTGAGCGCGATGATCACGTCGAGCTGAAGAGGCAAAAAAACATGGCACACCACGTGCGAAAAGCTGTAGATTATTTGCATCCTAACCCAAACTTTCCTACCCTATCTCTGCAGTGTTGCCTTCGGAGCGAGCGGGGTCTCTAGGATGAAGTAATCAAAAACGATCTGGGAAGGTCGTGGACGCTCACCTTGAACTTCTTGTAGTTGTCACCTAAAACCCTACCGTAAGTAAGGTATGTGGACAATGGCCGAAACCACCAATGACCAACAACTGAGGTGCCCACCGATCCTCTTACCTCGTGTAACCACCACTCTCACGACACTCAGAGCACAAAGGATATCTTCCCCAAAACGACGAAGGTCACCCGGAGACTTTGAAACCCCGGAGTTTCAAGCGAACTTTCACTCTAAAAACTGGGCTCGGTGCCTTTGATCTTGATGCCGGCGATGTTGTGGCACATGCAAAGGCGGTTGCGATGACTCTTGCGCGATCCCCTTTGGCTTGGCAAGCAGCCAAAAACGTTCCGAAGCACAATGGTTGCATTCCCCGACCCCCACTCTTGGAGACCGCTCCGAGGGGCGCTTCCCCTGCGCTAAAATACTACCGGGGTTCAATCGAACTCGTAATAAGGGTTTACGGTCCCTGAGGGGAGTTGGCGGGGGGGGGGGGGGTCAGTCTGTGTCACAAATAAGACAATTTTCAAAGTCAGTCACTCAAAGGTCTCCTGGGGACCTACCGTCACCTAGGTCAACCAGAACCTTGTGTGTTAACGCGGGAAGTGTGCTCAAAACGGCGCGAAGAGCCTGCAAATGCGTCCAAAACGCAATCTCGAAAAAACTGTCCACAGTCGTGCCACCGTGTTGCCCCATCCCCATTTCCACGAATATCATGGCCACAGCAGGGTTTGCGTCAAAGACACCCGCTGTAGGGATAAGACGATAAACGTAGAATTGCAACCCCTTGTCCCCGGGGGGTACCGAGAGGACCAATAGTTGGTAACCTGGCCCGGTTCAAGACTCGGGAGCAACGCTCAACCCGCTCACAGCGCTCGCGCCGAAACAGTCTGCTCCGCCAAGAGGAACAGCGTATGGCTACTGAAGGGTTGAAGCTCAAGTTCGTCTCTCTCATCGTGTTTAACGTGTTGCGGTGGCACCAAATAACCGACGACTGCAGTCTCGAGGCTATCCATAAGATGCACACTGACGTGCTGGCGTTGCTGCTGCAGACGGTGCAGGGCAGCAAAGGCGTTCCGGACGTGTTCTTGGGAGACCGGCTGATTGCATCGTTCAACGCCGTAATTCCCTCGGCCATCCACAAGCTCAGCGCCGTTACATCAGGCGTCAACGTCCGAGACGAACTGCGGAAAAATCCAATCGAGCGAGTCCAGGTGTGTGTTTGTGTGAAGGCTCCAGCCCGTTTCAGGATTTATTCAGCGGACCCCCACAAGAAAAAGTTGAGACGTCAACAAAGGGGTCCAACAAACTTTCCAGATGGTAGAAAGTCTCTGTCCCACTGCTGCAATGCTCATGTGTCTGCTCTGTACGGGAACTCCACCTGACACTGTACACGCAATTGCACTTGAAACTGGACTTCGCCTCAAACTGCAGGCATGCAGAGGAAACTGAACCGCCCTGAGCAGGACCCTCTAATCATGACCATCTGCCAATTTTCCACCTGAACCCACGTCCAGGATTTGAATTCAAGGTTGTGCGGTCAACGAAAACTCTAGTTTTCCCTTCTTTTTCTTTTTCCTACTCTTGTGGTAAAGGTACCAGGGAAAGCCTGCCACACGGGAGCCAAGCTTCACGTGTTCGGCGGTACTGCAGAGCCTAGGGCCTACGGGTCAAGTGGCTACCGATTTCCCAAACTAAAGCATCAAGGCTTGGCGCACCTTGGGGCTTGGCGCTCGTGCTGAACACATGCTCGTCGAGACGGTCAGCCGCAGGGCAGAGCGGACGGGGTTGTGGCACTGTGCTGCCTCCGACTCAAGCTTTGCAAGCTGTGGTTGACCGTCACGTTCCTGGACCAGGAGCGGCCTTTTTCTTTTTCTTCTTCTTCTTCTTCTACTCTCGCGGTGTAACGCTTGTAGTTGTGCGATCAAGTCCGCATGTCACTGGATACTAGAATCCACCTGACGAATTCCGGCTTTCTTGTACAGTCGAATTTCTTCAATCAAAAGAAATCAACAAAGGGGCCCACTTCTTCACCAATCTTATCGGACCGTCAAAATTGGGCTTGATACGCCCTGTTTTACGACTCCCGACGTGCACGTTTTTTGTGTGCAGTAGCTTGTCAGGGTGAACGCTTGCCACGAGTAGCGATTTGAACCAATTCAGATGTCGTTTGCACAGGGTAAATACAAGTGGGAAAACGATCACCCGGCACGCACAAACAAAACGAAGCGCCTGTCTTTTTTTGTGCACATTAAACTTAGGATGGCATCGATCATCGATCAGCAATTCTAACCAATTCAGATGTCGTTTGCTGCGGTGGCGGGCGAAGCGGGTGGGGAGCATCGGGTGCATGGGGATGAAGCGCTTCACGATATTCACGACCGCGACGCCGTGGGCCTTCACGCTCGAGAGGCTGAACAAGATCCTCGACACAAACGGGCTGCTCTATTCGAGGATTGTCCGCGACACGGAGCAGAACTACGCCGTGCGGTGCGTCGGGCGCACCTTGTTCAAAAAGTGGTCGCCGACCCCGATCCAGGTGTACGAAGTGGTGTCTCGGATAGAGACGTCCGAGGGACGCCGAGCTAAATAGTAACAACCGAACCCGAATCTCCCCCTACCTACAAACTTGAGCCGGTCCGTCCCTATCTCTTGAACCTGCATCGAAGTGCCTGCCGCTGTTTATCACAGTGAATCACGGTCCACCACGGCCTATCAGGTCCATCCCTAGTCCCTAGAGCTCGAATTGCCTGGTGCTGTATTCTTCGGTCTATCACGGTCTAACAAGAGGGGATGGACCGGCTCAAATCTAAGATTTACCCCCCAATCTGATTCACTGCAGGTCAGCGTTCCTCAGGAGTATTTTAGCTCCCTTTTAAACAAGGGCCAGGTTTCGAATTTCGGGGCGGGGGGCCCGCACCGAACGGTACGGGTTTACTACTAAGGCAGCGTGTTTTGGTGGTTGATCAGAATTCCTCACCTGAATATACACAGGGTAAATACAAGTGCGAAAACGATCACCCGGCACGCAGAAACAAAACGAAGCGCCTGTCTTTTTTTTTTTTTGTGTTAACAATGCATTGTTGGTACTAAAAATTAGTAGTTGGCAGCGTACTAAAAGCAACTCACCAAATCAGGTAAAAAGCCGCTAGTGCGCACAAACAAACGGAAGCGCCATACTAATTTTTTTTGTGCACATTAGGATGACATCGATTATCGATCAGCAATTCTAACCAATTCAGATGTCGTTTGCTGCGGTGACGGGCGAAGCGCGGGTGGGGAGCATCGGTTGCACGGGGATGAAGCGCTTCACGATATTCACGACCGCGACGCCGTGGGCCTTCACGCTCGAGAGGCTGAACAAGATCCTCGACACAAACGGGCTGCTCGATTCGTGGATTGTCCGCGACACGGAGCAGAACTACGCCGTGCGGTGCGTCGGGCGCACCTTGTTCAAAAAGCGGTCGCCGACCCCGATCCAGGTGTACGAAGTGGTGTCTCGGATAGAGACGTCCGAGCAGGAGTGGATGTACCAGCTGCAGGAGGGTGCCGAGTCCAATCCGTACCTCGCGTGGAACAAGGCGTGGTCGTTCGTGTTCGACGGCAAGTGGGAAGAGGCCACCGCAGTGCTCGCTGTATTCTCCGGCGAACGCACCCAGGTTTGCCCCTTTTTCTTTTACATAAGCGCCAACTTGAAAGGAAATGCTCGACGATGCTGCCCGACAAAGAATAGAAGGGAACGCAAGTGCTGTAACTACCGAACCTCGTATTGAACGGACGTGAGGTCATGCGGGTCTACCCCTACACGACAAACCACACGAACACGTCTTGTTGCGTTATTGGGGACACAAACACAACATGTCAAAGTCCTTAGAGAGAAAACAAACACACAGTGGTGTAAGCGAAGAACAAATCAGATTGTGTTTGTATTGTATTTGCTCCTCTACCTCCATATTTCCTCCCTTGAAGGCTTCCATTCGGAGTCGAAGCAGCTACGTCGAGTATTTTCGTAAAAGCAGGTACCCGCAACAAATGCCGATCGATGCGGCCACACTAATCCTCACTCCCGTTAGCTGAAGAAAACAGGTTGAAGAAAGCGCGCACAAACGAGCCCGTTCGTTTTGCTTTTTTCTGAGACGTAGCATGCTGTCATGGGGGGGCCTTCACGTGGCGACACTGTTGACCGCACCTTAATTGAGTCGCGGTCGCCGATCCCCCAACCGCCAGCATCATGTACGAGGGCCACAAAAGTGGCAAATCGACCGGTCGGGGGCTGCTTAGCAGCCAATGGCCTGATGGCTGAGTGCACACCAAAGCAGGGCTGCATCCTCGTGTTGTAGCCGTGTTGTGTATAAGGCTTCGTGGGGGCCTGGTCAACCACCTCATCACCATAGGCGCAACATTTCTCGACAGTGAGGATGCGGGGGCGGGTCTCCATGAAGAAGAGAAAAGTGAAGCAAGACCTGCCCCCTGCGCCTGCTGTCTCCGGCTTCTTCGGCAGACGACACAAACTACTACTACCCCCAAGAAACATTTCCCCCCCGGGGGGCCGGGGGGCGACCGAAGCATGACACGCGTGCAAGGAGATAGTCTGTAGCGGCTTGTGCAGTCTATCGACACAGATTGTGTTGCTGCATAACAACTTCAAACTACTACTACTACTGTCATGTTGCGCAATGTGCACCAGAAAGCTTGCACTATAGAAAAATGCAAACTTGTATAAGCGAACCAACATGATGCTGAATATCCACATGAAGATCCCAGAACACGAGGCCTAAACAGACGAAAGGAAAAAGCTACGTGAAGAGAGGGCCAAGACATTGCCCAACCACGAATAGCGCTACGAAAAGCAACCAGAGGCATGCAACCTGCACACGCGAAGAACACGACTTTCGGGCCTTGTCATATTGCATCATCATCATGGCCAACAGTTCCGAACTCAAAGCGGCACCCACACAGCTTTTCGCGATGCTGCAAGGTGTCATCGAGCGAAAGAGGTACGACGACATCACCGAACTAAGCTTGGCATCCCTGTAGAGGTCGCCCGAGCTCTCCCCCTTTCCCCTGCGTGGGTGGCGGAGAGCTGCGGACACCGTCTAGTCAAGTGTGGATACCCGCGGTTGGGGGTCCCCCCCACTACGGCGGGCGCAGTCGTTTCGTCGGGTGAGAGTCGCGGTGCTGGTCGCTGCCCCAATGTGACTTCTGCCCAGTGCCCTAAGGTAGCCCTGTGTTGCGTATATGAGCCGGTAACTTGGTATGTATATACCACCACTACGCAGTGTGTGTGTGTGTGCATCCACAGATACCATGCATCAAGACGACCTCGGGATGGGTATCGCGGTGTGAGTCTACTGCTCCTGATGAGGATGGTGGCCCTGCAAGAACTGACGTGTTGGACGGCACCGTACCCGACTTTTGACGAGAAGAGACCGTCGGTACGCAGAGCCCGCCTGTACTCCTTCCTCTAGAGACAGCAGCCTTTGCGGGAGATCCGCTTTCTAACGGGTAACGTGGAGGCGAAAGAAAATGAAGCTTATAAAGGAAAGAGGGCGCGGGGGGGGTGTTGTTTTCTCGAAAGTATGCTCACGCTGCAAGGAATATAGTCGAAGACCTCTTTGAGTTTGTGTTAGCCACGATTGTGGCAGTCGGGAGAACCTTACATATCATTGCCAAGTGGTGCGACCCAGCTATTCTCATAAACTCTCCGTTCTCTTCACAAAAAGAAATCGGGAAGGTGTGACTGACATTCTTTGATCCTGTTGGCTCGGGCTAGTTCAGGGAGTGCTACCTTTTTACCGGGATATTATTAGTCGTAGAAGCCAGCCCCACCCCGAATTCTTCTGCTCAGACACGGTTGTAGGGGCCTGCTCCCCGTGACGGATTCGCCTGTATTCTAGTAGCACGGGCGGTCCTGGCTGAGACGAGCCACGAACAGCCGCCTGACAAACCAGACTCACACCGCAGTCCGGTCTGCAGACACTCAGGTTCCGCGCTGATGATGGTCCGCCTCATGTGTCCGTGGCTTAAAGGACCGAAACACGGCGCAGACGGGACCAGCGCGGTGTTGAGCACATACCCATTCCGAGCAGCGTTCTTGCAATCACCCCGAATTCTTCTGATGTCGGTTCGAGGTGGTCGTGCTCATCTAGCCATGCGTCTTGCTCCTATTCCCTCAGTAAACTGCAACAGTGTGCATCGGCGCGAGTTGGCGAGTGACGAGCCAATTTCCAAGCTTCTCACCTTGTGGTCGGTAGGTGCGGGTCTGCTTGCAGGTTCCCACCCGAAAAAGCGGATACGCTCGCTCTGAAAACGAAAGAATCGAACCGAAAAACACAGGAGACCGAAAGAACTATACCGCCTAACCTACTTTGTTGTACGGGCCAGACGGGCGTGTCTCTTGTGAGTTGAGTATATTCGTGGATGCCAATGTCTCTCCCGGACCATCCCAGATAGTTGCTACGGTTTCAATGGTTGCGGAAACGAAAAAAAAAAAAAAAAGAGAGTTGTTGAAGATGCGTTCGAAGTCTCAATCATTGCTCCCTCGCTTGGGCTTATGCTCGAGATGTCAGACCGATTCGAACGGTCTCAGCTTCGTCTGCGAGACTGCAGTGCGCAAGCTATTAGATGGTTCGACAAGTCTTTCGCCCCCATATACCCAGCTTTGACGAGCGATTTGCACGTCAATACCGCCGCCAGGGTTTCCCCCCGGCTTCGTCGTCTCCAGGCATTGTTCACCATTTTTCGGGTTCCATCAGGTACCTGGCATCGAATCCCCTTTTTTTTACATGAGCGCCAGCTTGAAAGGAAATGCTCGACGATGCTGCCCGACAAAGAACAGAAGGGATCCCAAGTGCTGTAGCCACCGAACCACGTGTTGAACGGACGTGAGGTCATGGGGGTCTACCCCTACACGACAAATCACACATACGCAACAGGTCAAAGTCCTGAGTGAGAAAACAACACACGGTGGTGTAAGCGAAGAACAAATCAGATTGTGTTTGTATTGTATTTGCCCCTTACCTCTGTATTACCTCCCTTCCATTCGGAGTCGAAGCAACGTCGATTATTTTCGGTTCGGGCTGTGTTCAAAAATGTGGTGGCGCGTCTCCGTACTTCAGTGCAGCGTGTACAGTTGACACCGCGAATCTTCGCCCACTAGTTGCTGTCGTTTGCCAGACCGTTCAGGATAGGATGAAGCTGAGAAGGTGACTAGCGGCAGGTTGCAAGCTCATAGGCCCATGCTACCTCTGCGTCGCGCTAAACAGAACCCCCACCTTCCCCCCACTCCGGCAAAAACGACATGGGAGAGGGGACGGGAGGGCGGGAGTTTAATGTTTAAAGCTATGAGCGAGCAAAGCCGGCAAAAAAAAAAAAAGCGAAAAAAGAAGAGGAAAACAGTCTAGGAAACCCCCCAATCAAAAAAAAAAAGAGAAAAAAACAGGAAAAAAAGACCCCACCCCCCTTTCACCCTTTTTGTTTTCACACGGTGTGCTAGCACCGGAGTACCGAAGGCGGGTTTGTTGCAAGTTCGTGCAAAAATGGTGACGGAACGACTTTTCAGTCGTTTGCATGTTAAGACGGGGACTTGGGTGCATAGGTGCATGGCACGCTTTTTCCACTGTCCTTTGCACTGAGTGCTCCAGCACCGGGCGGGGAGTTAGACTGTGCGGTCCATTTTGCGGGCGTGGCACACCGGCAAATCCAGTGTGAAATCCGGTGGGACACCCGCAAATCCGGTGTGAATCCAGCGATGATCATCTGTTTTTGCGGTATGTCACACTGGATTCGCACTGGATTTGCTGGTGTGTCACACCGGATTTCATGCGGGATTTGCGGATTTGCGGGTGTCGCACCGGATTCCACATCGGATTTGCGGGTGTGGCACATTGGATTCGCGGGTGTGGCACATTGGATTTGCGGGTGTGGCACATCGAATTTGCGGGTGTCACACCGGATTCCACATCGGATTTGCGGGTGTGGCACATTGGATTTGCGGGTGTGGCACATTGGATTTGCGGGTGTGGCACATCGAATTTGCGGGTGTCACACCGGATTCCACATCGGATTTGCGGGTGTGGCACATTGGATTTGCGGGTGTCCGGATTAAACACGGGATTGGCGGGTGTGGCGCATTGGAATTGCGGGTGTCAAACCGGATTCCACACGGGATTGGCGGGTGTGGCACGCGGGTGTCACACCGGATTCCACACGGGATTGGCGGGTGTGGCACATTGGATTTGCGGGTGTCCGGATTTCACACGGGATTGGCGGGTGTGGCACATCGGACTTGCGGGTATGGCACATTGGGTTGGCGAGTGTGGCACATTGGAATTGCGGGTGTCACACCGGATTCCACACGGGATTGGCGGGTGTGGCACGCGGGTGTCACACCGGATTCCACACGGGATTGGCGGGTGTGGCACATTGGATTTGCGGGTGTCCGGATTTCACACGGGATTGGCGGGTGTGGCACATCGGACTTGCGGGTATGGCACATTGGGTTGGCGAGTGTGGCACATTGGAATTGCGGGTGTCACACCGGATTCCACACGGGATTGGCGGGTGTGGCACGCGGGTGTCACACCGGATTCCACACGGGATTGGCGGGTGTGGCACATTGGATTTGCGGGTGTCCGGATTTCACACGGGATTGGCGGGTGTGGCACATCGGACTTGCGGGTATGGCACATTGGGTTGGCGAGTGTGGCACATTGGAATTGCGGGTGTCACACCGGATTCCACACGGGATTGGCGGGTGTGGCACGCGGGTGTCACACCGGATTCCACACGGGATTGGCGGGTGTGGCACATTGGATTTGCGGGTGTCCGGATTTCACACGGGATTGGCGGGTGTGGCACATCGGACTTGCGGGTATGGCACATTGGGTTGGCGAGTGTGGCACATTGGAATTGCAGGTGTATCCGCACCCGACACTTCCCTCGACCGCGCAGTTAACTCCCCACCTGTGCTGGAGCACCGGGTGGAAACTAAGATTTTCCACCCGGTGCTGGAGTGCAGCGTGTGGAGTTCGTTGCAAGCTCCGATGGGAGTTCCGACCAGCCGCAAAGGCCAAGGTTGCCTTTTCCGCGTGCAGGGAAACCGCCGTGGTGAGGCCCAGTCCGGGTACTTGCAGGCTTCGTCGCTGGCGCGCGACAATCTTGAACTTAGCTTTCGCCATGCGTGCGAATTCGCTTCTCTCTCTCGGAGCCATTCGTTGAGGCGTTGAACATGCTGTGCTATTTGAGACCATTTCAGAAGGTCGAGCGTCGCGTCTGGCCTTCCGCATCCGTATTGGAAGTTCCCTTCCTTTATGAACTGTTGACATGTGTGCTTCATCTTGAGATAGAGACACACATGCAGCAGCTTCACCATGAGGGGCATGATGTTTTTTACAGTAAATCGCTGCTCCTGCTCCGTGAGAAATATTCGAAAGCCACCACCATATTCAGTGTGTACTTCAGTCCAACATGTCCCGGCTTGTCCAATGTCCTGGTAGAACAAGGGTCACGCGTGTGTGGTGCAGTACTGCGCACCCACAACGGCAGTGCTGCGTGGCGCGTAAAAAGCAAAAGAAAAAAAAAGACAGCAAACAGAAACAGTCTAAAAAACAACGGCAAGCAATCGCTCCCCTCCCAGTGCTCACGGCATGAAAAAGATCAGCTGGCCATAACCACGCTTGTGGCTTCAAACCCCCCCCGCTTCCACAGTCCATGCAAAAGCTCCTACTCAGGGGCCAGCCGCCCCTAAGATGGTACACCGGTAGTAGTCCGATACATTAATCTACGATGGATGCTTGTTTACGTACGATCTCTGGCGGGGCATCTTCCTCTTCGTCAGCACTGGGATCTGTGCTGGGGGTTTCGGGTCGACGGTGAAATGTGACACGCGCCTACCTTTAACAGACGAATTAGCTGTCTCTTGTTTGGATACGGCTGCGTTATACCGGGCGACCCGCGGTCACCGTAGAAGTACCGTTCACAAGGGTTTATTAGTGAAGGGCTTTATTAGTGAAGGGTAGTGAGCGGTCAAATTAGTGAAGTTTTCAGCTCAGGATTAGTGAACCTTTGACCGTTCAGGGCACATCGGATTTATTGGGCCACGACTAGCTTCGGCGAACGACAACTTCCAAATTCACATCCAGATCCCGCGTCTCCAACCGGGTCTATTCGCACTAGTTAAAACGGGCCTTCTGCGTGCACTTGGCGTACTGGGGGGCAAGCCCTGTGGTTTTTTCTGGTGAAAGTACCCCGGAATATACCCCTTCGACCACAATCGCGACGTGAATGGGTTTCCTGGTGAAAATGCCTGGCGACTGTTGCGACTGTGGTCAAGGTTTTCCTGGTGAAAATACTCCGGACACTCTCTGAGAGACGGTCCCTGCACTCTAACTCGTCTCTTGCTTGTACTTGCCGGGCGCTGCGTCCAGTACTGTGTAATTGCGTGTGTCACATTGGGTGGTATTGCCGAGGTGTCACCGTCGTCGGTTCTCCCTCCGCCCTGGGAGGTTTCCTCGGGTTTTTGTTGACCACGTACTTGTCAAGCGTGCGACACATACATATGACATACCGTAATTGGAGTAATGTTGACCCGGGTAAACCCTGGGACAGTGTCCCAGCTTTTACCCGGTTCGGCATTTTTTTTCGGGGTTTGCAACTTTGCGTACTTTGCAGAATATCGCGACCCTGGTGCTTGCCCGCGCCTTGGGGTGCTCAATACTCACGTTCGACCCCTAGATGCCGCTGTCTCTATTAGGAGGCTGCAGGAGCACCATTTGTGCAGTCACGCAGGTGACTACCTGGGACACCCCCCGGGTGTCCCAGGTTTTACCCGGTCTGTCATTTGCCCGCTCCAGCTTTAGTCCAGTTCAACATTATTCCAATTACGGTATAACATGTACAATGTACTTGCCGTACGTATGACAAGTACGTGTTGTTGCATCAGTGAGGGGAGGGGTCATCGGCATGCCAACGGACCCGCGGTTTAACGGCAAGCTTTTTCTTTTTACCAAACTTGAAATGTTGGAGGAAATGAGAAGCTCGTCGCCGCAAACCGTGGCGTTTTCACTTGCGTCCTGAATCCAGCTTTACGTAAAAAACAAACGATCAGGCACTGTTCAAAAACAACTCTCATTAGTTTGTATCAGCCGCGGTTGTGCGAGTGATGAGCTCTTATTTTCTTGTGAATATGGCCAGCCAGTCAGTCAAAAATAATACACTTCCCTCAATCTTCGCTGCCGAACAACCTTTATCGAGTTGACTAGCAGTGGGGGTTTCCAGTGCAATCGACCTGGGCCCGCAAAAAAAGGCACCCTGCGTAGATTGCCACCGATTCGATGAGCCGTCTGCAGACGCTGTGAACTTCATTTACTCCGAGACTTGCGGGGCATAATCAATCCTTGCAACAAACATACAAGGCTACTGGCAGGAGCAGCTGCTGATATGATAGACTGTGGTTGACAGTTGTTTCAGGTTAGTGTGAGTTTGATCAAAGTAACATCAAGGCAGCCCTTGCAAAGACCAGCCACAGTCAACGCCACGCGGGTGCGGGCTATGATGTTAATCATCATGTTTCACACCCCCCATTGAACCTGGAAGCACCCAGAGGGTGTGTCGGTGGTACAAAGGTGCAGTTGCCCGCATCCATTTGGCAATCACCTCGCATCGGGGACATGACGCTACCCACCTGGACAAGGTGTCCTGCTGCCCCTGCCAGCAGCACAGACAGCAGTTGAGGTTAAATGCAGAGTATCTGTAGCGATGGTCTGCACAAGTCACTAGGTGACTACCTCCTCGATTGTACCGTGTCGTGCTCAGGCGCTTGCACTTCATTCGAATCATCGTCTTCGCGCGATCGCTTCGTGTCCTTTCCCTTCCTCGCGAGCGTGCATGCCCCCGCGGTCCTTGCCTTCGCTTTCACGGGTGGCGCTGGGCACTTCTTCTTCCGGTGGGGTCGTCATCCCTTGTCTTTTACGGCAGCAGGCACTTCGAAGCACTTCCAGAAAATAGGTCACTGGACCTCGACGAGCACAAATATTGTGTTGAGAAGGGTAGGGATCGACAGAGAGAAAGTCAATTGGGCCGCAAGTTCCGCGTGAAGACATAGCGACAGCCTCACGCCGAGTGTCGTCCGGCGACGCGAGCTTCACGATGGCGGTATTATTTAGTAGCGAACGTACGAGATATTTGCCGGCAGCGACCTGCATGCAGGAGCAGCCAGCAACACGTGCGAGCGGCAGTACACCCACAACAATCAACAATCACACCTTACACCAGCAAAACAAAACAAAAAGGCATATTCCTAGATTCCTGGCAGCTCTTTCCTTCGTAGCACATTTACCTCCTTTGAGATTTTGCAACTGGCAGTCTCCGCAAACATTATTTCCTACAAAGCGGGTGCTTGCACAGTAGTACCAGCCTCCTTCCAGGGAGAGAGGTTCATTTCCTGCTTTACACGTGGGGAAGAACACGCATATTTTACCGTGTCATTTTCACCATCGTTTGATCAGTTGGTGCTGATCGTTCGTTGTTTTGATTATCAGCTGATTATCAGAGGCCACAAGCAACGAGCGAAGATTGCCCGTAACCACGAGCACCGATGCACAAATGCAGAAGATATGAATAGGAATATGCCTGAACACGCCCTCGTGCAAAGAAAGAAAAAGAAAAGAAGAAGAAAAAAAGAAGAAAAGGCCGCTCCTGGTCCAGGAACGTGACGGTCAACCACAGCTTGCAAAGCTTGAGTCGGAGGCAGCACAGTGCCACAACCCCGTCCGCTCTGCCTGCGGCTGACCGTCTCGACGAGCTTGTGTTCAGCGCGAGCGCCAAGCCCCAAGATGCGCCACGCCTTGATGCTTTAGTTTAGGAAATCGGCAGGCACTTGACCCGTAGGCCCGTGGCTCTGCAGTACCGCCGAACACGTGAAGCTTGGCTCCCGTGTAGCAGGCTTTCCCTGCGAAGAAAGAAAGAAAGAAGAAGCAAAAGAGGATAAAAACAACACGGTCGTGAAACGATAGTTAGACCCGTGCGTCGTAGATTGAGTAGCCGCCTTTTACCAAAGAGGCTTCACCCTTCATCGGTCCTTGTGCCGTGTAGGGCTTTCTGATGTAGTGAGGGCAATACAGTCCGTGCGTACGTCCTCGTGCGGCCGATCACTTGGGAAGCAGAAAATGATTTTGTTGAAGACAAACGGGATCTCCGCGCACAAGATGCTGGCAGGTTGTGTGCGCTGTTGCATTGTGTGAGGAGGCGTATTTCTTGTCCAGCAAACGCAATTTGCCATGAGCAAAAACTGATGGATGGCAGCGTCCTATCTTCCGATACCTACCACATAGATGCTCTATTCTAATGCAATACTGCAGTACTGATTGTCAATATCCAGTCAAATCTTCAGTCGTGGGGCCAGTCGAGCTGCCGCACTACCCCCCGAACCCGAATCTTGGACACGGTTTCAGGTGGCAACGGATCCTCATCATCAGAGGGTCATCAGATGATCCTGCGTCCGATCTGGACTCATCCGGTACGTGGGCTTTTGTGAATGGGTCTAGGAACGCGTGTGGGTTTCTCAAAAGAAGGTGCCAAGGACCCCAAAGACCCAGAATCACTGTGTACTGTGCTGTGGGACCTCTGAATCACTATACGAGCCGTGGAGCCGTAAACCCACACATGATTCGGATCTCGGGCGGCTCAGTTTCTTCGCATGTTGGATGTGGCTAAACAAGAAAGGGAGGGCTATTTAGCAGTACTGGTCTCTCCGAAGGGCTGAGAAGGCTCAGGAGAACCCCGTCGGCGTCTTCCTACTGTACCGAGCACCGCGGCGACTGCCCAGACGCCATGGCGGAAGGAAATTCGATTCCGGAGAGGGAGCCTGAGAAACGGCTACCAGATCTAAGGATGGCAGCAGGTACGCAAATTGCCCAATAGCAACACTGCTGAGGCAGCGAAGAGAAATAGCCTCGACACGTACTTAGTACGTTAGAAGCAATGTATGATATCTAAACCTGTCAATGAACACAATTGGTGGACAAGTCTGGTGCCAGCACCCGCGGTAATTCCAGCACCAATAGCGTATATTAATGCTGCTGCTGTTAAAAAGCTCGTAGTTGGATCCAGAGCTCAGGTTGCAAGGTGGCCCAGTTTGCTGGGCATCAGCGTACTGCTGGTATCCAGAAGGCTGGGATAAACCCCTCGCATCAAGACAGGACTCACCCCCGATTAGCTGCCCGTACGGAAGCTTCCGGACATAAATCCAGGGGTCGACGGGCGAGACAGGTTGCCTCAGGTGGTCAAACGCGTGGTCACTGGGCAACCCAACCCAATGCACCCGGACATTCAGCTTCGCGACACCCCGTGCAAAACCTAATATGTAAGGAGTACGTGGATAATGGCCGATCAACAAAGGGACACCAATACTAGAAATCCTGACAAGCGGGATCTCAAGCCTCCCGGCATATCACTGCACTCCTGCCAGTCATCAGCACACCTATTAGTACGTGCGCTCGGCTAAAGACCGGCACGGGGCGAGACTGGAGGCAGTTAACGTTCGGGAAACAGTAAGGTTCGGGCGAAGCTAAGTTCGGGTGAAGCAAAGTTCGGGTGAAGCAAAGTTCGGGCGAAGCTAAGTTCTGGTGAAGCTAAGTTCGGGCGAAGCTACTCTTACCTCGTGTAACCACCACCCTAAGTGCATGCATTGCAATACGCTTACCTCGTGTAACCACCACCCTAAGTACATGCAGGGCATTGCAATATGCTTACCTCGTGTAACCACCACCCAAAGTACATGCAGAGCATTGCAATACGCTTACCTCGTGTAACCACCACCCTAAGTGCATGCAGAGCATTGCAATACGCTTACCTCGTGTAACCACCACCCTAAGTACATGCAGAGCATTGCAATATGCTTACCTCGTGTAACCACCACCCAAAGTACATGCAGAGCATTGCAATACGCTTACCTCGTGTAACCATCCTAAGTACACGCAGAGCATTGCAATACGCTTACCTCGTGTAACCACCACCCTAAGTACACGCAGAGCATTGAGCTCTGTAAAGTGCAAGTGCCGTGCAGGCAGGCGAGCAGTAGGCAGGCGACGCACAAGTACACGCAGGGCATAAGGACATCTTTCCACATTGGCATACAAGCATTATTCTGGTCTCCTGCCTAACCCTGCTCGTGCGCATACAGCACGAAACGCGAAAAAAGGAGAGGTCTGGGCCGCCCCGTCACGCTGGAGCTTCCGCCGGTAGCGTTGCGCGTCGTTTGTGAAAATATCACAACGACATGGTCCCGGCTCGCGGCTTTTTTCTTTTGAGCATGCTATTACTGCAGGGAATAGTTGACTAGACCTCTTGAGTTTGTGCTAACCACGAATTGGGGAGTCGGGAGAACCTACAAAGCCACAAGCAGGACCGGCCCCCCCCGTTCGTGAGAAAAAGCGAAGAATAAAAACACCTTCTTTTTTCCATCTATCTTTGTCAAGAGCTGCAACTCAACTATTCTGTTGTTAACCCGCGTCGTTTTGTTCAGCCTTTCGGGACCAAAAGTGCGAAGCAGCCGTCGAAGCTCAACGCACCCACGGGAGTTGTGCTGGGGGATCTTTCGCGCCAACGCGGGTTGCGAAAGCGGGCAAAAGTGGTCTTTCAGGGGTTGCCTAGCAAAAGGCTAGCATCGTGGGGTGCTCATTTGCATGCTAACACAACCAGAGCCCGGATCTTCGGGAAAAATTGGGAACACGGGCTCCCGCAATTTTTTAAAGACCGACTTTCGTCGTTCCGTATCACTTATCGTGGACGGTTAAGGTATGCGGCGATTGCCTAGCACTTGATCAAGGCTGGCATTTCTTTCGTCGCTATCCCGAAAGCATCGTGACTTCTCCCTTAGCCTGCCACTCTTGCCCATTTAAAGGTATGCGACGATCGCCTAACACTTGATCAAGGTTGGCATTTCTATTGTCGCTGTCGCGAAAGCATCGTGACTTCACCCTTAGCCTGCCCACTCTTGCCCATTTTCTTGACGCTCGTCTGAGGTGTCGTGACGATCGCGACAAGGGCTGCTGACCCTGTTCATGAATTTGGTATGTAGTTTGGCACAAAGTAGCGAAGTTTAAGGATTTAACTGAGTTTCACTCCCCCTTTTGTTGGAAGAAAATCTGAGGCCAGCACACGACCTCCGAATAAGCCGCAGGTGTGAAATTTCGTGGTGCTGTATGTTGCCGTATCGTTCCACAACAGTATAGAAAAGAAAAAAGAAAAAGGCCGCTCCTGGTCCCGGAACGTGACGGTCAACCACAGCTTGCAAAGCTTGAGTCGGAGGCAGCACAGTGCTACAACCCCGTCCGCTCTGCCCTGCGGCTGACCGTCTCGACGAGCTTGTGGTCAGCGCAAGCGCCAAGCCCCAAGGTGCGCCACGCGTTGATGCTTTTGTTTGGGAAATCGGTAGCCACTTGTCCCGGAGGCCCGTGGCTCTGCAGTACCGCGGAAGACGTGAAGCTTGGCTCCCGTGTAGCAGGCTTTCCCTGGTACAACTGAAAAAAAAAGAAAAGAGAAAAGCGAAGAAAAAGAGAAGAAAAAAATGACGAAAGAACAAACGAAACCCTTCACTCTGTTTTTACAGAAGTCTGTTCAGTTCCATTACGCAAGAGAAGGGGGGCACTCTCCCTCTCGGCTAGTAGTCAGACTGAGCCGATCCGTCCCTATCTCTTGAAACTGCATCGAAGTGCCTGCCGCTGTTTATCACAGTGAATCGCGGTCCACCACGGTCTATCAGGTCCATCCCTAGTCCCTAGGGCTGCATCGAATTGCCCGGTGCTGTATTCTTTGGCCTGTCACGGTCTATCAAGAGGGGATGGACCGGCTCACAGACGCCCGCGGCTCGTGGGGAAGCTCAGCATCCCCTCGGTACTGGGCGGTCTTTGTTGGGAAGTCCCCGCGGCTATACAACAAACAACACTTGACACCAGATAAAGGATGCCTACCCACCTACACCAGCCTGACAAACCAGACTCACACCGCTGTCCTGTCTGCCGACTCCCAGGTTCCGCGCTGATGATGGTCCGCCTTATGTGTCCGTGGCTTAAAGGACCGAAACACAGGCGCAGACGGAACCAGTGCGGTATTGAGCACATATCCATCCCAAGCACGTTCCTGCAATTCCCCGTGAAAGTGTCTCGGCCCCCGACGCACCTTTTGGGAAGTGAGGCACTTTCGCGTGGGTGAGACACTTCATTATCAACGGAGCCTCTGACATTGGTTTTGCTGGAAAAGCTATGCCCAGTCCGTCCGCTGCGGACTGGACAACGAGCCTTCACAGCTGGACGCCGCGTCATCTGGGGCGGTCGTGGTTTGCGCCACGGGCAAACATGCAGTCAGTGTTTCTCCGGGAACTTGCACTACGTTCCAAGTGCACCCGAAGCTCAAACTGTTTGGTTTGACCGACAGTTGAGGGCGACATGCTGTCCACGGCAAGTATACTACCGCATATCCCCTTTTGTCTTCGCACACAGGATAGTTTTCAGGGACAAAGCGCGGCAATCGATGGGCTTCCAACCCGCGCGGTGACTGTCTTCCTGAGGTAAACGTCTACCACTTCTCATTCTTTTGCACGATGACAGTAGATTTTGCAGAGCCCAAGCCTGAACCGGTGCTGTCCACGGCAAGTATACTACTGCGTATCCCCTTTTGTAAGAATGCCAACGCTACTCTTTCTATAAGGTACATATAAAAGGTGTCACGGGATAAGCCGGCAGCCGCTGCCTAACGGCCCCCCCCCGGGAAAAAAAGAAAAAAAGAAGAAAAAAAGACTCTGCATTCCGCGAAGAAGACTTGATGCTAGCATCAAACACTTAGAGGCAAGTAGCGCCTGAACACGAAACTAAGATTTTCCCCCCCACCACCACCACCACCACCACCACCACCACCAAAGTCGTACGCGGACGATGCCACGCTGCTATCCAGGCTGTCGAAGGCCGCCCTGCAAAAGGGGGTGGACGTAGTAGACGAGTTCTGCACGCTCACCGGAATGGAGCTAAACCTCCAGAAACCGGTCGCCTTCTCGACGAGACGTAGGCATCAGTCGACGCTCAGACTCCGCAGCGTGGATGCGCTGCTGCGGTTTAGCAAATCTGTCACGTGCCTGGGGGTACTGGTCTCGACAGCGAAGAATAGGACAGAAAGGTCCGACTCGGAGAGGGTGGAGAAGGCGGCTGCCCTGGCGAAAGGCCTCCGTCATGCGCCGTTCCGGTACGAGAAGCGGGTCCGCATTGTACAGTTGAATGTGCTACCGGCGGCGCTGTCAGGCTGCTCTTTCGCGCCGGTGTCGAAGGTGGCAATGAAACGGCTGACGACGTCGGTGATGGGACTGATCTGGGGTGGATCCAACCCGAAGCGCGCGAGGGAGATGGTCCTAAATTTTCAGGAGAAGGGCCACCTAACGGACCCCAATACATGCCTAGCATATAGGGTGACGACGGCGTTCTACGCGGCGTGCGAGAGGTTGCCACGACTTCTGCCTCTGATGGAGAGCATCCGGGGAAGGTACGCCGAGGGGGACCTACCCCTGGGGCCAGTTGGACTGGCGATGAGGAGCATGGAGGAGTGTGGACACGTATGGGGACCAGGGCCCCTGTCTCGCACGCTGAGGAATGGTGCAACATATGACCCGTTAGCCTCGGCACCTTCGAAGAGGGGACATGAAGTTAGGGCGGACTTGAGGGCGAAGACGTGGTCCCGACTGGTGGCGAGGCGGCCGGGATTTGAGGGCATACAGAGAGCCGACCTGGAGCGGACGAACTCCTTCTGGAGGATGCGTGAATGTCCCGCGCACACCGCGAGGCTTATACGTGTAGCGTTGGCGGGGGGGGTGAACACGGCTGAGTACACGTCGCGGATGAGGCAGGCCGGAGCTGAGCCGCAGGCGCCCAGCTGCAAGCACTGTGGAAGCGGCGACACCGAGGACGAGAAACACGTATTCTGGGACTGCGGAGCGTACTCGCACATACGGCGACGAGAGGCACATGCCGAGCTGATGGCAGCCAACCGGGCCGACTGGCCCAGATGCACGCTGGAACACGGTGTGGTAGTACCCGAGAATGCCCAATTCTCGAGGCGGCTCCAGGAGATGATGGCTGAAATCCTTGCGGAACGGGCTGGGCTCGAAGCACGTGGCTGGGTGGCCAGGAACCCCACGACCCCCTGGTCGAGAGCGAATGCGATGCCTGCCGAGAAATTTGACCACCCCTTCGCGCGGATTGCCCCGGCATGGACGTGGGAGCGGAACAAGACCTGGGGACTACCGACGTTTTATGCGTTGGTAGCGTGGCTGTCGGACATGCAATGGACCGAGAACGGGCAGGCGTCAATGCTGGAGCTTGCGATCGACTTTGAACTCTTCTCGGGCCTCAGCATGCCGCTGCACGGGAATGCGCCGAAGGGGGTGAGAGAACGGGGAAACGTCCTGCGCTGCATGATGAGCGCGTTGGACAAGCTGGCGGCACAGCAAGGGCTGGGAAGCTGCATGAGAGGAGAGAGGGTGTGAAGAAGAGGCCCTCCTCACCCACCCAGGTGGGTGTAGCGAGCGGCGCGAGCGCCGCTCGCGGCAACGAAAAAGGAGACGGCGACGACCGGACGGGCGACCAAGAGGCCGCCACCAACGCCAGGAACCAGCGAACGACCAGCGCTGAAGAAGAGGGTGCTCGGCACCCCGAAGGAAGGCCCGATCGCCGGCCGCAAGCGGAAGAAGACGAAGGCGACCACACCCGACTCAGGGGTGCATCGAAGGAAGAAGAAGGTACCGAGGGCAAGCAGCTCTCAGAAACGACCGGGGACCACGGGCACACCAATGCCCTCGAAAGTGGAAAACGGGCACTCCTGCCTGCCCTCGTACTCGCCGACTCAGTCTTTGGAATCGCAAGAAAGCCAAACCCCGCTAGCTCCACAAATGCTCGACCTTGACGACGCAATGGCAGGTGACGACGTCATCCGATAACCTGACTTTCAAGGCAGTGCATGCTAATCCACGTGGTTCATGTGCTTAAAAGAACTCAATGCTTAACGGGGGATCCGAGGCAGATCTGCAACGGGGCGCGGACTTAGTCGATGAGTTCTGCGCGCTGACCGGCATGTCGCTGAACGTGGAGAAGCGGTAACGTTCGCGACGGGGCTGGGCCGTAGGACGAAGATCTTCCGCAGCAGCACGGGCGAGCAGTTCGCACAGAAGGAATCGCTGAAGTGCCTGGGGGCTAAGGTGAGCACCTCACGCAGCGGCCGCGACCACTTTGACTCTTCCCGGTTTGAAGCAGCAGCAACCACAGCTCGGAACCTACGGCACGTCCCAATTCCGAGGCAGCAGAAAACCCTCATCGTTCAATCAGCCATCCTGCCCGCCGCTCTCGCGAGAATATCGTTCGCGCCCCCTACGACTGAAGCCGTGGAGAAGCTGGCGACAGCGTTAACGTTAGCGATCTGGGGGCCGAAGAATCCGAAGCGCTCCTCGGAAGTAGTCTTGGGAGTCCTCGAAAAAGCCCACTTGACGCACCCTGCGACGGCGACGGCGTACCGAATAACCGCGGATTTCTACAGCGCCTGTGGGAGACTGCCGCACCTGATGCCGCTGATGACGGAAGTCCGGCGCCTATACGGCGAACGAGTGACCGCAGCCCTTGGCCCGGTGGGAACCGCGGTAAGGCACGGCCTGCAACCCTGCGGCCACACGTGGAACGGCGGCCCGCCGTCGTCCGTCAACCTGGACGGAGCTGCACTCCGACCCCTGGCAATGTCCGCCTCCTCGCGAAATCACATCATCCGCGACAACCTGCGGAACCGACTGTGGAAGCGGTTGGAAACACGACGGCCAAGCTTCTCCGGCATCACCAACATCGCGATCGAGTCCACCAACGCTCTATGGACAACGCGCCACTGTCCGCCCCAGAACGCGCTGCTGATCAGGGTTGCCCTCGCAGGTGGCGTGAACACCGCCGAATACACGTCGAGATTTCGCCAAGGCGGAAGCCCCGCCTGTACGTTGTGTGACTCGGGAGCATTGGAAGACGAGCACCACGTCTACTGGGATTGCACGGCCTTCGAGAACATACGCACGAAGCCCGAGTACGCGGGGATCGCACAGTCCGACAGGAGGCTCTGGCCGAGCTGCCTGCGGGAGCACGGAATCGTGACGCCGGCGACACGGGAATTTGCCGGGCCGGTACAAGCGCTGATGGCAGAGATCCTGGCGGAGCGGGCGCGCCGGATCAGCGTTAGATGGCTAGAACGTAAGGCGGCGACCCCCTGGGAGCGCTGCGCGCAGATGCCAACGGCGAAACGCGAGTTCCCTTTCCGGCGCATCGCCCCGGCCTGGGCGTGGCTACGCTACTGGGACGAAGGGACATTCCTGGCAGCGATCGACTGGCTCTCGGGCCTCGAATGGTCATCGGATGGCGACATGGCAGCGGTAGAGGCAGCTATCGACTTCGAGCTGTTCTCGGGCCTCGACATCAAGGCACCTAGCAAGGCGGCCAAGACGCATCGGGAGAAGGCCAACGGGATGCGCTGCATGTTGAGCGCAATCAACAAGCTGGCCGTGCAACAACAACTCGGCAAGTGCCTCCCTGGCGACTTCAAGTCGAAAACGACAGCCTTGTGATCCCCTGCACCTCCCACACGCAGTGCCGGAGGCGACGAAGAATGCCCCCAAGTGCGCTACCCATCACAAAGGGAAGTGCGCAGTCTGTCGCGCACTCGGACACCACCACGGCCCTACGGGTGGAGGCATGTTGCCGACACCACCACGCCGACAACGACGGCTTACCTCCGGCCGTCTGCGACCGGCACCGCATGACGAGATGCGTGGAGTGCAACACGCCAACAGCGTGCTGCAAGGTCGGCCACCATGACTGCCGTGAACACGCCCGCGGTCCGTGTGACGACTGCCGCGGCTTACCGACGCTAGCGGAACGGCGGCCGTCAGCCTGCTGCAAAAAGGGCCACCACGTGCCAGCGCCCCCGAAGCCAGCCCCCGCTAAGCCGAAGCCAACAACGCCGCGGAAGAAGGGCCGACAGAAGCCGACGACACCACCGCGCATGAAGAGGACGCGTCAAGCGTCCCCAAAGGCGGCCAAGATGGCGAAAAAGCACGCTCCGACCGAGCCGGCCCGAGCGACACCACCAAGAAAGGGGCAGAAAAGAGCCCGACTCCCGACACCACCGAATGACCCGGCGGGAAAACCCGGAAAAAAGCACGCGGCGCGAAAGCGCAACATTTCGAGAATGGAGCTGGATATCACCAGCCCTGCCACCTCGACTTCATCCTCATCCATGTCAGGATCGCCCCCTCGAGCAACTGCTTCGGCAGGACAGCCGGCGCGAAAGCGCAACAAACAAAAAATGGAGCTAGATATCACCAGCCTATTATCACCGTCCTCGCCCGCTTTGAGATCGTCCTCGGACGACGTATTCAAATAACCCTAGCCTATGACAAATGCAAGCTTACCCCTGTGGTACCTGCATTTCAAGTTCACACTGCTTAACGGGGAAGTGTGAGGCGTGTCGAGCACTCGTCCGAAGGGACGTGCCCACGGTAGAGATGTGCTGTCGGCACCATCACCACGCTGACGATGGGCAGCCGATCGCGGTGTGCGTGGAGCACAGCACGACGAAATGCGGCGAGTGCAAGACGGCGGCGGCGTGCTGCCGCAGCGGGCATCATGCCTGCCGCACGCATGGCAGAGGAACCTGCCAGGAATGCAGGAGGCTCCCTACGTTGGCGCAGAGGAGACCGGCAGCGTGCTGCCGCCGCGGCCACCACCAACCCAACGAACCGAACGCCCCGGCAACCCCCGGACACAGCAAAAAGAAGAAGAGACCCCTCTCACCCACCCAGGTGGGCGTACAACGAGAAACACCGGCGGGAAAGCGCGCGGCGCAGGCACCGCCCGCCGTGGTGAAGCAGAAGACGGCGACGACCGGACGGGCGGCCAAGAGGCCGCCACCAACGCCAGGGACCGGCGAACGACCAGCGTTGAAGAAGAGGGTGCTCGGCACCCCGAAGGAGAGCCCGATCGCCGGCCGCAAGCGGAAGAAGGCGAAGGCGACCACACCCGAGTCAGGGGTGCAACGAAAAAAGAGGAAGGCCCTTAAAGCAAGCGGCTACCAGAAACGTCCGACGTCCCCAAGCACTCCAGTGCCCTCGAGAGTGAAAAACGTGCAAGCCTGTCCGCACCTGTGCCCCCCCACGCAATCTCCAGAACCGCAAGAAAGCCCAGCGCCCCTGGCGCCACAAGTACTCGACCTTGACGACGCAATGACAGGTGACGACGTCATAAAGTAACCTTAAGCGGCGACACAGTGCATGCTAATCCATGTGGTTCATGTACTTAAAAGAACTCAATGCTTAACGGCTTATCACGTGGGCGGCCCTGAGATTACCCCCTCAGGTGACACCACTTTATCTTTAGCCCTACTTCAACTGTCTTCGCACACAAGATAGTTTTCAGGGACAAAGCGCGGCAATCGATGGGCTTCCAACCCGCGCGGTGACTGTCTTACTGAGCTAAACGTCTACCACTTCTCAATCTTTTGCACGATGACAGTAGATTTCGCAGAGCCCAAGCCTGAACCGGTGTTCTACGGATATCCAGAATGTGGCGCAAGCTGCTTGGGGGCACAACTGGCGTCGTCAACTTGCGTGACCACGCGATGAGGATGATTCATTGAAGCCAGTCTCGTGTGTGTCTGCAGTTCCTTTTACATTTCAGAATTCGAGAAGCTTTTGCGGTAGCCTACGTTTCAGCTTTCACGGGTAAATAATAAGGTGCGACACCTTCACGGGGAGGAGGGGCGCAGGTAGTAATAAATGAAACGCGAGGAAGAACGAGAGAGAACACAAAAAAAAAAAAGCGAATAATAAAATGGAAAATAAACGGAAGAAGACGAACGCGGAGACCGAGCAAAAACCCCCCCGGGTGGGTTAAGCCACGTGCTGTTGGTTCTTTTTCCTCCGATGTTGTTGTCGCCAACGAATCCCTGTGTGCATCGGGCGGCGCCCACATCACACGGAACCAAGCTCCCACGCGGGGCTTCAGAAGCTCGTCAGACAATCGATGCAGGGCACTGCATCAGCTTACCACACAATGCAAGCACACTCTCTCCGGTTGCTCCGGTCAGTGACCTCGCCGGGTGAAAGAAATATAGCGGAAACCTGTTGCGAGGGCGTTGGTTCCTGCAAAACCCACTATGGCTTCAGGGGCCCGCTGAGCTGCCACTTCCACGCCACTGGCGGGCACACACACACACATACACACACACACACACACACACACACACACACACACACACACACACACACACACACACACACACACACACACACACACACACACACACACACACACACACACACACACACACACACACACACACACACACACACACACACACACACACACACACACACACACACACACACACACACACACACACACACACACACACACACACACACACACACACACACACACACACACACACACACACACACACATAGGGGTAGCAGTCGTCAGCATTGCAGAATGCTTGGCGACAAGTAATTCGCCATTTCCCCGTGCGAGCGAGTCTCGGAACAGGACTCAAAACTGTGTCCCCCGAAGGATCCCGCCCCACCCACCCTTCGGAGAGGAGTCACAGGACCCAAACGCAGCCTGTCGGAAACTCAAAGTCGACTGGTGAAAGTGACAAGTGGGCTATACTTCGATTCAGACGTTACCCACTCGAAGCCCTGAACTTAAACACACATACACTACTATCTGATCCCGCTACTGTTCGGCTACCCGGAACTTTTTTTAGTATTCGACAAATCGAATAATAACACAGGTGTTATCATTCGACCCCTCCCTTTACTAAGAATTAGTAGTTGGCAGCATGCTACTTGCAGCGAAGCTTGCCAAAGCAGGCGAGTTCCGCTAGTGCGCACAAAAGAAAACGCCTTGCTAAATCCTTTGTTGTATCAGCACCTGCTTTGTACGAAATACTTGAGGACCCTGCCAGTTGCGAAATCTCGAACGAGGAGGTAAACGTGCTGCAGCCGCACACCTAGTAAGCTTGCTTGAGCGCCTTCGGCGCGAACTCCTCATATCCACTCGCCAAAAGCGAGGTTGGAGGGGTAAGCAAAAACTGACATCATGGCTTTATTGTTCGTCTCCTTCCCGTTTTGAGGTTCTGCATCCCTGCATGGTTGATTGCACAACCGGAAGCCACACGTGCACGCCATCTTCCAAATGCAAGCCTATGTGCACTGGTTGGACTACTCTCCGCACTGTCATCTATCATCTCGAAACCATCGGAGTTAGCTCGGCGATAGCCCACGGCGATTATCGATCATGCCCCCTTTTTGTACTCCCCCTTCGGAACAGCCAAGAACGGAGCCACATGCGTTCTATCGACTTTTCAGGAAGAGCGAAGAAACAGAAGGGATTCCAACGCACACGGACATGCAAAGCTACGCCTACAACTACACGCACACATTCCCCAAAGAAATAGTTAAAGAGAGAGAGGGAGAGGGAGAGAGAGAGAGAGGGTGAGAGAGAAAAAAGAGTTCGGTCTTCGTCTCCGTTCCGGGTTCTCTGTTCCTGCCATCTGCCATTACCCTCGGGCCCCTCGGTGTTCCACCCTTGACTTGCTTTCCCGCACGTTCTCCTTTGCTGCTGTGTTTCTGGTTAGGCCGGGTGATTATCAAAAAAGGGGAGTTTCACTTGCTAAAACGACTGCCAGAGCTCGGTGCGTTGAAATGCATCATTACTAGGTCAAAACCCGACCAAAGAATGACCTCGAAACCACATGCTGGTCGAAGTCTTTCAAGACACGGATCACCTTCTAAACGACAAACAAAAACTTGCTCTCTAAAAATTGTTACGAACCTGGCTTGTCAAAGCAAGCAAGTAAAGTGTACACGAAAGAAGCCATGCATGCAACCCCTGGTACGTACTAGCTTTAAAAGAATCCATTCGACGAAGGTCACCCGGAGACTCTAAAATCCCGGATGCTCAAGCGAACCTTAACTCAAAAAAAAAAAAAAAAAACGTCCATTCGGGATCGTCGGAAACACAAAAAAAAACGCTCAAGAAAGGGGGGGGGGGGGGGGGGGTGGTGAGAGCGACGAAGAGGAGGAAATGGCGAAGATGGATTTTCAAGAGATTATGGCCTGCTTCGACAGCGCGACTCCGAGTACGTTCAGCACCCCGGAGGAGAAGGAGCTGGCGCGACTGCAGCGACTGGAACGGGAGCTCGGCGTGCGCATTGGGCTGCGCCTGCGGGAGTTGTACCACCCCAACTTGGAAGGGGAGCAGCAGCAGAGCACCGTCAGCAAAGAAGAGTGGCAGGGTCGCCGCGGCATCCTGCTCGAAGAGGACCAAAGGGTCCGGCTGCTGTGCCTGAGGCACCACACAGCCACGAAGCTGCTGCACACCGAGAAGCGCTGCCGGTTCCTGCAGGCCCGAGGGGTCGACAAAGATGCGGGCGCGATCACTCACGACCGCGTCACCGGCATCCTCAAGCAGCTCACGGCCAAATACGACCAGCTCATCGACGCGAAAAACGCGAGCGGCATCGCCTGCCGGAACATGATAAAAGAGTCGTATGCCCGCATTACAACATTTCACTGATAGAAGACTCGTATGCCCGCATTACAATGTTTCACTACCTATTTTCTGAGACAGCAAACACCGAGCGTAGCTTTTTTTGTGGGATGGTTTTATTGTCCAAACCACCAGGCCTGCTCTCTCGATTTTTGTATGAAGCAATCCCCCCATGTGGCTTAAGACGAACCGCCCTACCCGGGTACTTAAAAATATCGACTTCGTTTTACACACAAGAAACGCAACACTCAGGCCCGAAGAACGTGCCGAGAGCTAGCGCATGGACAAGCAAATAGAGCACTGGCAAGCGGCGCGCAGGGCCGAAGAGAAAAGGAAGCAAGCCGTCGTCCGCGAGCTGCTAAAGACTTCGGCGCCGACCCGGGACAACCGCGGCGGCGCCGGCGGCGGGCGGGAAGAGACCCGCCTCGAAGGAGCCGGCGGGCAGGACGCCGACCCGCTCAGTTACGCGGCCAAGCCGGTCCCTGCGGGCCCTGCCAGAGGGCAAGAGGAGCAGACTGCCGCCGTGGCCCACCGCAGCGAGGGCGTCAACAGCCTGCTGATGATCGGCGCGTTTACCCCCAAACCCACAACTAATTTTTTTAGCACTAACAATCTTGTGGGTTGCCCTTCAATGTATTGTGCAGGCTAAAAAGACGTAGGCAGCGTGTTTCGGTGGTTGATCAGAATTCCTTACCTGAATACACATAGGGTAAATACAAGTGGGAAAACGATCAACCGGCACGCACAAACAAAACGAATCGCCTGTCTTTTTAAGCCTCATGCAATGTGTGAGGAAACTGAACCGCCCAAGTAGGACCTTCTGATCATAATCATTTGCCAAGATTTGCCACCTGAAACCACGTCCAGGATTTGGGCTCAGGGTAATGCGGTCAACGAAAACTCTAGTTTCCCTTTCTACTTTCTCCTACTCGCGGTGTACGGGTTTCCCCCCTTTAGTACGTATTAGCTTTGAAAGAACCCATTCGACGAAGGTCACGCGGAGACTCTAAAATCCCGGATTCTCAAGCGAACCATAACTCTAAAAAAAAACGCAACACACCAGGCCCGAAGAACACGCCGAGAGCGAGCGCATGGACAAGCAAATCGAGCACTGGCAAGCGGCACGCCGGGCCGAAGAGGAAAGGAAGCAAGCCGTCGTCCGCGAGCTGCTAAAGACTTCGGCGCCGACCCGGGACAACCGCGGCGGCGCCGGCATCGCGGGGGGCGGCGCCGGCGGCGGGCGGGAAGAGGCCCGCCCCGAAGGAGCCGGCGGGCACGACGCCGACCCGCTCAGTTACGCGGCGGCTAGCCGGTCCCTGCGGGCCCTGCAAGAGGAGCAGGCTGCCGCCGAGGCCCACCGAAGCGAGGGCGTCAACAGCCTGCTGATGATCGGCGCGTTTACGTTCCGCCTCACGTGCCGCGACGATCTGGAGGTCATCACGGGCGGCGTGGCAACCGTGCTGTCCCAAAGGATGTCCTACGAACCGTCTTCGGGGCTCCTCGTCTCCGGGAACTTCAGCATGGTAGTGCCCTCCCACGGGAAAGCCGACTACGAAAGGCAACTCATCCGCCTCGCTGACGCAGCGCACATCAGCCACAACATCGGCATGCGGCATCTACCGGGGTTCTTGCAGTTAAAAGGAGGCGACAACGAAGAGGACCCGCCCGTGACAGAGGCGCCCGCCGGGTTGCTCGAGTATGTCCTGATGTACCGGTGCCCGGGGGTGCGGAGGAGGCGCGTGGGTAAAGGCGCGAGGTTCGCCGAGCGAAGTTGCGGCGACAGTCGCCTGGGCAATCTGGCGTTCGCGCTGCGCGCGGCCCTCCGCTTCCTGCCCGACGGCACGCCCGCCGGGAGCCTGGCGGCCCGGTTGTCTGCGCGCGGCGCGCGGCAGAAGCAGCAGCAGCTGCTGCCGCTGCCGCAGGCCTCGGTCGGGTCGTCGTCGGCGCCGCGGGCGCGCAGGCTCCGCAGCACGGCCGGGCGGCCTTCCCACATGGCGGTGGAGACGCGGAAGGCCATCTTCTGGTGCCTGCCGTACCTCGACGAAGTGGTCCTGCAAGTGTGTTTTGTTTTTCGCTTTAGATTTACATCTGAATGACACCTCAACACAAGACAAGATGTCGACAACTAACAAGTAAAAGAATAAACAAAAACTACCGTAGTACCATACTTTGCATCCTGGCAGAGTCTGGCTGAGTCTCGCCAGAGTCCAGCCTGAGTCTGGCGACTCAGGCAGACTCAGGCTGGACTCAGGCAAACTCAGGCTGGGCAAGGTTAGTTAGTGTTCGGGTCACTTCAGTGGGGCAGTGGGGGCCAAGAATCACCATCACAATTGCAACCACAAGGATTAAAACCCAGCCACCTGGAAGGGACTAGGCACCACTCAAGAACCACATCACAAAGCTGTTGAGCACGACACACACAGGTGCAAGACAACTTGTAAAGCTTTCAGCGTTAATTATAGGTAATTGCCTGTAGTTGGGCACTGGACCAGCTTTAGGGTCCAGTTTCGTTTGCAACACTCATTTTTTGTCTGGTTAGGAGCACTTGATTTCAGTGTGTGGGGTCCCAATTTGTTGTCTGATACACCATGCACATCTGCAAGCTTGCTGCCAAAACCTCAGTGACCAACCACTGAAGTGACCACGTGCAGTACTTCAGTACCAGTACAGTAGTTCAACAGTGCAGCCCGCCCAGCCTGAGTTTGCCTGAGTCCAGACTGAGTCTGGCTGAGTCGCACTGACTCAGGCACGACTCAGGCTGAACTCAGGCTCGACTCAGGCTCGACTCAGGCTGAACTCAGGCTCGACTCAGGCTGAACTCAGGCTCGACTCAGGCTCGACTCAGGCTCGACTCAGGCACGACTCAGGCTGAACTCAGGCTCGACTCAGGCTGACTCAGGCTCGACTCAGGCTCGACTCAGGCTCTCAGGCTGACTCAGGCTCGACTCAGGCTCGACTCAGGCTCGACTCAGGCTGAACTCAGGCTCGACTCAGGCTGAACTCAGGCTCGACTCAGGCTGAACTCAGGCTCGACTCAGGCTCGACTCAGGCTCGACTCAGGCTCGACTCAGGCTCGACTCAGGCTCGACTCAGGCTCGACTCAGGCTGAACTCAGGCTCGACTCAGGCTGAACTCAGGCTCGACTCAGGCTGAACTCAGGCTCGACTCAGGCTGAACTCAGGCTCGACTCAGGCTGAACTCAGGCTCGACTCAGGCTGAACTCAGGCTCGACTCAGGCTGAACTCAGGCTCGACTCAGGCTGAACTCAGGCTCGACTCAGGCTGAACTCAGGCTCGACTCAGGCTGAACTCAGGCTCGACTCAGGCTGAACTCAGGCTCGACTCAGGCTGAACTCAGGCTCGACTCAGGCTGAACTCAGGCTCGACTCAGGCTGACTCAGGCTGACTCAGGCTGACTCAGGCTCGACTCAGGCTGAACTCAGGCTCGACTCAGGCTGAACTCAGGCTCGACTCAGGCTGAACTCAGGCTCGACTCAGGCTGAACTCAGGCTCGACTCAGGCTGAACTCAGGCTCGACTCAGGCTGAACTCAGGCTCGACTCAGGCTGAACTCAGGCTCGACTCAGGCTGAACTCAGGCTCGACTCAGGCTGACTCAGGCTGAACTCAGGCTCGACTCAGGCTGAACTCAGGCTCGACTCAGGCTGAACTCAGGCTCGACTCAGGCTGAACTCAGGCTCGACTCAGGCTGAACTCAGGCTCGACTCAGGCTGAACTCAGGCTCGACTCAGGCTGAACTCAGGCTCGACTCAGGCTGAACTCAGGCTCGACTCAGGCTGAACTCAGGCTCGACTCAGGCTGAACTCAGGCTCGACTCAGGCTGAACTCAGGCTCGACTCAGGCTGAACTCAGGCACGACTCAGGCTGAACTCAGGCTCGACTCAGGCTGAACTCAGGCTCGACTCAGGCTGAACTCAGGCACGACTCAGGCTGAACTCAGGCTCGACTCAGGCTGAACTCAGGCTCGACTCAGGCTCGACTCAGTCTGAGTATTTCTTCCCGGAGGGGAGTATTTCTCGCCAGACTCAGCCAGGATGCAAAGCATGGTAGTACGCATTTCTTTTTTGAGAGAAGTCCAAATGTGGAACACACCTGACGCCAAAAGTCCAATCCTACCACTTTTAAAGCCGAAAATCCAATCCTACCACTTTTAAAGCCGAAAGTCCAATCCTACCACTTTCAAAGCCGAAAGTCCAATCCTACCACTCATACAGCCGAAAATCCAATCCTACCACTTTCAAAGCCGAAAGTCCAATCCTACCACTTTTAAAGCCGAAAGTCCAATCCTACCACTTTCAAAGCCGAAAGTCCAATCCTACAGCCGAAAATCCAACCCTACCACTTTCAAAGCCGAAAGTCCAATCCTACCACTCATACAGCCGAAAATCCAACCCTACCACTTTCAAAGCCGAAAGTCCAATCCTACCACTTTTAAAGCCGAAAATCCCATCCTACCACTTTCAAAGCCGAAAGTCCAATCCTACCACTTTTAACGCCGAAAGTCCAATCCTACCACTTTTAAAGCCGAAAGTCCAATCCTACCCCTTTTAGAGCCGAAAGTCCAATCCTACCACTTTTAAAGCCGAAAGTCCAATCCTACCACTTTTAAAGCCGAAAGTCCAATCCTACCACTGATACAGCCGAAAATCCAATCCTACCACTTTTAAAGCCAAGAATCCGATTATAACACTTCTGAAGCCGGTATTGCAATTCTAACAATAGGGGGTTTGTACACGTCGGTCGAGGACCTTGACCCGGCCCTCCTGGGTGAGGGTATCAGATGCGACGAAAAAGAACGGAAATGAAGCGATGTGACCGAACCTGCGCCACACAGGGTTGTGAAGGCAGGGTATGTGCTGTTTTTGAACACAGCGTCCTTACGGATAAAGTGACACGTGTTGTTGACCACATCTGCGCGCCCGAGAGCAATGCGCGTTTGAGCTATGGTGGGCGATTTGGTTCGGAAGAGAAGATTCGCGAGATTGCTGCAGGCCCCAAAAAAGACCGAAGGAGATCTGGCAGACACTCAGGTGAATCTGGGTTTAGTGGTGGGCGTAAGCGTTCAACAAAAAAGACCCACTTTGTAGTTGTATTGTTCTCTCCCCCTCTAGCCTCCTTCGAAATGAGCACAAGGCACGAGCGACACTGTTAACCGCGCTTTAGTTGAACTGCGGTCGCCGATCCCCCAGCTGCCAGCATCATGTACCTGACGCAACGCGGAACGATGTACAGCACCGCCCGGTGAAGAGTGGCAAATTAACCGGTCGGGGAGTGCTTAGCAGCCAATGGGCAGTATCTGGTCCTTGCCGCGCCAGAAGCAGAGACGCACGAGAGGCAGGGTTTGGCGGGTTTTACTGCAAACCGATGCGCTGTGTGCGCTCGGATCGGCACCGCCCAGGCGGCTCTGATGTCACTCGTTTGTTGTTGTTTGTAAAGATTGCTCCGTTCTCTTCCAGACTTGCTCTGGACTAGAACGACACATACTACGACTACTTTTGTAAGTATGTACAGGGGTTATGCTAATCCCCGAAATTCGGGAAAGTCCCGGTTAAAAAGTATGCGACATGGCCACAACACCTTTTTCTCCTTTCCTCCTTTACTTTGATCATAGGTGTCACGGCAAGTTTTGGCAGCCGCTGCTTAACAAAGGTTCATGTACTTAAAAAGAACTCAATGCTTAACAGTGCATGCTAATCCATGTGGTTCATGTACTTAAAAGAACTCAATGCTTAACAAAATTTGACGTGGGCGGCTTTGGATTTACATCTGAATGACACCTCAATACAAAAAAAGTTGTCGACAACTAACAAGTAAAAGAAGAAAACTACGCATTTCCTCGCTGCGCGTGGGAAATAATGTGTGCGAGCTTTTTAGCTGAACCGAGCAGTCTCACAAATGTTAGTACACTGTCGCGCATCATTTAGTAGTAGGACGGATGTGATAGCTTGCAGTCGAGTCGACGCTTGCACATACGACTTTCTGCAGTGGCGTCGCAGTCCTCTTTTTCTGTATAAGCACCTGCTTTGTAGCCCGGGAGCGAAATGTTAAAGGAGGAAAACGAACTATAACCCACACGAAACACGGATTAATCTGGGGTTCGAACTATTCTCTGACCGGAACATGTGACGAGTGCGTGGACTTCATGCCGCCGACGACGCACGAGGAGACCGGCGAGGTGTGGGTCACCGAGGTTCCCGTGACGGTCGGGCAGTGGCGGCTGATCGCCGCCGCGTTCTCACACGTCGCGCACCTGGTCACCCCCGACGACATCCGCCTCTCCGCCTATAACACCATCACTCCCAGGACGAAAATGTACTATAGCCCACACGAAACACGGATTAATCTGGGGTTCGAACTATTCTATTACCGGAACATGTGACGAGTGCGTGGACTTCATGCCGCCGACGACGTACGAGGAGACCGGCGAGGTGTGGGTCACCGAGGTGTCCGTGACGGTCGGGCAGTGGCGGCTGATCGCCGCCGTGGTCACCACGACGACATCCGCCTCTCCACCTACAACACCATCACTCCCAGGAGAAAAATGTACTCTAGCCCACACGAAACACAGATTCATCTGGGGTTCGAAAAATATTCAATTACCGGAACATTCCCGATGACACATTGTTGAAACACATCCACCCCCAACAGCTCATGAAACGCGTGTGCCGCGAGATTTTCGCCCTGGTCGAAGACGCTGTCGGCGCTGCGGAACGGCGGAAGAACGCGATGAAGCGCCTCGTCGACGAGTGTGCGGTCGACTTCGTGCAGCTGGCCCAGCGGTGCTACCGGCTGGGCATCCCGGACGACGAACTGCGGGAGAAGACGCGGCCGGCCGCGGACGGCGGCGTGGAGCTGTCGGAGGACCGCCCGATCACGTTCCACGGGCTGGGCGACGAGTGCGTGGACTTCATGCCGCCGACTACGTACGAGGAGACCGGCGAGACGTGGGTCACCGAGGTTCCCGTGACGGTCGGGCAGTGGCGATTGATCGCCGCCGCGTTTCCGCACGTCGCGCACCTGGTCACCCCCGACGACATACGCCTCTCCGCCTACAACACCATCACGCCCGCTGACAACCGAAACGCGAGACTCACCAAGAAACACGCTCCGCGCGACGAAACCGGCTCCCGCGCGTGGTTTGTGCCCAGGCTCCGCGGGGAGACCGTCGCGCCGTCGACCGTGCTTGAGCTTCCCTACGAAACCGCCGCGAAAATCGCGGCGTGCCTGTCGGGCACGCTGCCGACTTGGCAGCAGTGGGAAGCCGGCGTCCGAGGCGTCGACGGCCGCCGCTACCCCTGGGGCAACTCGGTCTCCGAAGTAACCATCGCGCTCGAATCCCTCCCCTTGGGCTGGGCGGTCAATAACCCGCGCCAGGGTCTAGCCGCCGACAACGGATACGTAGAACTCGCAGACACCGTCGTCGACGTTCGTTCCGTCCACCGAGCTGGCCAGCTGCCGGCGGCGCCGGAGGAGGATGTCACCGGAGGAACCGCGGGGCGCGTGGCGCCGGCGCAAGGAGTTCGAGGGCAGGGTTCGAGCCGCAGGCGGTCTAAAATCGCGCTGGAGATCCGGCAGCAGGCGGGCGCCGCGGGAGCCGCGGCCGGAGAGGAGCAGCCGCGGGCGTACCAGCTGCACGCGGGGTCCCGCCACGGGCTGTGGGCGGTGCACGAGGCTCCGCGGGTCGACTCGGCGGTCACGCGGCTCTTGGACGACGGCACGACGATCTTCGCCACCGTCACCGGCAACGGCTGGCTGTGCCTGGCGGACCGGCAGGGCTGGGTCAAGCAGCAGCAGCAAGGCGTCGGCTGGCAGGAGGTATGTTTACCCGGGACCTTTTTACACACGAATGGCTGATAAAATCAACGGAAGGAGAAAAAGACAGGCGCTTCGTTTTGTTGGTGCGTGTCGGGAAGGCACTCAGCTTGACCTCCCTCCCAGTCAACGGCATCCGGGACGCAGTCGTTTTTCGACTTGAGCAGCTCAGCCATTTCTAAGATTATTTCTTTGTTTGTGCGTGCTGGGAAGGCACTCATGACCTCCTCTCAGTCAACGGCATCCGGGACGCAGTCGTCTTTCGACTTGAGCAGCTCAGCCATTTGTAAGATTGTTTCTTTGTTTGTGCGTGCCGGTTGATCGTTTTCCCACTTGTATTTACCCTGTGTATATTCAGGTAAGGAATTCTGATCAACCACCAAAACACGCTGCCTACGTCTTTTTAGCCTGCACAATACATTGAAGGGCAACCCACAAGATTGTTAGTACTAAAAAGAAAGACGGTAGAGTAAACCCCTAAAGAAAAACTAGCTGCTGTGTCGTCGGGAAAAAGAAATAAGATTCTCTCCCCATTTGGCATTCGATGCAGGAGGATAGGGCGGGGTGGGCCGGCTCAATGTGGTGGGACGCCCCCAACTCCACCATTCCACGTCAAATCACGCAGGTCCGGAGCCGCGCGGCAGCGCCCGACATCGTGGTGGAGACGGAGTCCTGCGAGTCCGACACGCCGGAGCAGTCCCCGCACGGTTCGGCCCGCACCCGCCCGCTGGGGGTCAGCTTCGCGGACGCATCACCGGCCAAGGCCGCCGCCCCGCTGGGTGGCAGCGCGAAGCAGCTGCAGCTGCCGGCCATTGCGGCCGCACCGCCCGACGCGGAAAGCATCCGCAGGATGATGAACTCGCTGGGCATGAAGCACCGGCTGAACGTCCCCGACTCCGACTGGGCGGAGCGCGAAGCCGGCCTGCCGAGGCCTGGACTGCTCGACGAGACTCACGCGTCGTCGTCGTCGTTCCACGACCTGGACATTTCAACGGCAGCGAAGCTGCTCCCCGCGGGGAGGTATAAAGGAAGGGGGTTCAAGTACTCGTGCTCCGACGAACCCGTGTTGAAAGGGGCGGCCAGACTGGGGAAAGAGTGGAATCTGGCGACGGACCAAGCGAAGCTGATGGTGTCCGGGAAGCCGCTGCACGACAGAGTCCTTCGGTCGGTGTCGGATTTGTTCTCGAAGCAGGACGTGTGCTGCCACCGCACGTCGCTGCCGCGCACGTTCTACGCCACGAACCACCGCGCCTTCTCGGGACCCCCCGCGTTCTGCATGATCCGGGAGCCGGGCGTGCTGCCTATGGCAGAGCGGCGGGACCTGCTGCGCCGGAAGGTCGACGAGTCGGACGAAAACCTCGGCGTGCCGCCGCCCGCCGGCGGCGAAGTCGGCGTCCAGGTGCGGCTGCGGGGACACGGCAGGAGGCGCTTCACCGGCACGCAGCAGCCGCGGTTCCCAACTCCTGTCCGCGCCGCGTTCCGGCTGGCCTTCGTCGCAACGGGCCTGGCGCAGGTCCACCCGTGCCGTCCGTGCGCCCGGCACTGCGCCCGCTGCCAAAAGACGTATTACTACGTCGAAGATTGCCCGACTTGCACCGAATTCAACAAGCTCCTCGCCTCCTACGGCGTATCAAATTGCAGCTAAGTGTGAGGCTCTTCACCGACACGCAGCAGCCGCGGTTCCCAACTCCTGTCCGCGCCGCGTTCCGGCTGGCCTTCGTCGCAACGGGCCTGGCGCAGGTCCACCCGTGCCGTCCGTGCGCCCGGCACTGCGCCCGCTGCCAGAAGACGTATTACTACGTCGAAGATTGCCCGACTTGCACCGAATTCAACAAGCTCCTCGCCTCCTACGGCGTATCAAATTGCAGCTAAGTGTGAGGCTCTTCACCGGCACGCAGCAGCCGCGGTTCCCAACTCCTGTCCGCGCCGCGTTCCGGCTGGCCTTCGTCGCAACGGGCCTGGCGCAGGTCCACCCGTGCCGTCCGTGCGCCCGGCACTGCGCCCGCTGCCAGAAGACGTATTACTACGTCGAAGATTGCCCGACTTGCACCGAATTCAACAAGCTCCTCGCCTCCTACGGTGTATCAAATTGCAGCTAAGTGTGGCATCGCGTTGTTGTATCCGCACGTACGGTACCAACCGTCACTTTTTGATAGGGACAACGCGTTGTTCCATAAAAAAGAATGAGGTGTCAGTGCCAGTGTTGCTCAGGAATCCGGTGTCCCGGAAGCCATCCAGAAAGCGAACCTGTAGTGCCGTTGGTGAGCCGGTCCCACCCCCTGCCTGATCGACAGAGCATAATCGTTTGGGTTAGAATGCGACTAATCTGTGGCGATGATTTGCATCGCCGGCGTCGCGGTTATCTCTTCGCACGTGATGCGTCATGCTTTTGTCTCTTCAGCTCGTCTTGATCGTCGCGTTCAGGCGCGCGCTCGGTTGCTCGCCTGCTCGTGCGTTGTATGATGTAAGCGAGCATAATCGTTTGGGTTTGAATGCAAATAATCTATGGCGATAATCTGCATCGCCGGCGTCGCGGTTATCTCTTCGCACGCAGCGAGCGCAATCGAGCCGTCAGGTCGTTTTAAACGGGGTCGGTGAATTGGCTGAGTCGGTTTACCAAGCCCTTCTCCGCGAGGCCCCGCGTTCAGTTTGCGCCACGGGTTCCTTCCTCTCCCTTATTCGTTCTGCTGCTTATGGCTTGCTCGCGACAACGGCACGCAGCAGTCTCCTCTCTTTGCAGGGGGGCCCTGTCATTTCCATGGCAGGGCTCGGTTCCTGTGCTGTACCCAGACCACCTGTTGCTCCAAGAGGGTAGCGCCGACGTTCCATTTGCCGAAGAGTTCCTTTTGCTGAAGTACTGGGGTATCAAGCATATCACTGAAGTGCATTCATCGTGCCTTTATCATCAGACGCATGCGGGAGCGAGCGGTATCCAGCGCACCGCTGCACTGCAGTGCAGATATCTTGCATTTCATCAACGCGTCAGTCGGCAGACGGATCAGAGAGCGAGCGGAAGGCAACCCGCCGCGACCACGAACGTTCCCGCCGTGGCGGACACGCCCGACAACTGCCTCTGTCGCTTTCCGCTGTGCCCTTTGCATTGGCTCCGGAGCCTCGGCACCTCTTCCACCTGCAATCACTTCATCTATCAGCAGCGCCATCTTACAAGTGCACTCAACCACAGGTTTACATTGAAATAGTTTGAGAGAGAAAAGAAAGCTGCAGCAAACTTGGGCTACAGAAACCTTGAGCAATACCCGCGTCTTCGGCACCCGACACGGGAAGCACTCTTCAGACCTCCTAAAACCCTCAACCGAGCAAACCACAGGTTTACATTCAAATATTTTGAGAGAGAAAAGACAGCTGCAGCAAACTTGGGCTACAGAAACCTTGAGCAATACCCGCTTCTTCGGCACCCGACACGGGAAGCACTCTTCAGACCTCCGAAAACCCTCAACCGAGCAAACCACAGGTTTACATTCAAATCTTTAGAGAGAAAGAGAGCGGAAGAAGGGAGGGAATCTGCAAAAGAAACTAGCTGAGAACAGCACAAGATCCGTCGGTAGAGAAGGCCTGCCAAAAAGCAATCAACTGCCTTCGGGTCAGACTAGTCTGACACTCGCTGTCGGTCGGTTGATAGAAAGAAAAAAAATGATGTGCTGATCGAATTCTCGCGGTGCAACAAAGCTGCAATGAAGAGCGTCTGCGAGCGGATACGAGTACAAGAGTCGGAAGACAAGGCCGCAGAGTGGGCAAACTGGCTGAGAAGCGAATTGAGCACCCGGTAAGAGGGCGAGCAAACTGATTTTGGCATCTTATTTCTTGTTTTCTTTCTCTAACTAAAGCGCGTCACCAAAACTCCTTGCCAAACAAACAAAGGTCGCAAGACACCAAACTGATCGTCCTTCGGGATCGACGGTAACACAAAACGAACCCACTCGCTCCCTCCAGTGGCTTATATATGGGTCTGGTGCTCGGACCAAGTCCGAGCAAAAAAAAAAAAAAAAAAAAGCACAGAATGCCCCGGCTGAGGGGCCCAGTAGTAGTGCTACAGTACAGCAGTCACACTAGCAGTACACAGCACCGGTTACTGCACCTTTGGATCATCATTGAAGCAACGTACAGCCTCAAATTTGGAACCTGCGACTTGCCCAATAGCTTGAAAAAAATTTCCGCGCCTGCGGCGCTAGTATTTCTGGCTTGTGTATTGTTTCATGACGTGTTGCCAAGAAAGCGAAGACCGCGGCTGTCTGCCCTGCTGTTGCAGATTACTGCCAAGTGTTCTTGAATGATCCCGGCACACTGCTAAAGTACCCCAACACTCGCCTTCTTCGCATGGCTCTTTTGCTTCTGAAGGACAGTCTCTGTGATGGACAGTAGTGACAACCAAAGAGGTGTACCCTGTCGGATACATAAACGTGCAGTTGTGCCGCAACTGGGATTTTTAGTAACTCCGAGCAACTTATGGACAGTTACGTGGGAGGAATTTTTATATATAAGGCCCTGGATCCCTCCAAAAAAAAAAAAAAAAAAGAAAAAACGATAAGCGGAAGATGTTGATACCAATCCGCCACATTGCGATGGCGAGCACGGCTGTGTGCGTGGTGGTGGCGGTTTGCCTCACGCTCGGGCTCTCGCTGGCGTCCGCAGACGACGCGCTGGACAAGACGCGCGACCTGCAGGACGGCGTGCTGGCGACGTGCTTCGAAGCCGGCGAAGAGAATTTGGTTGAAGCCACGTACAGCACCCTGAGCACGCTCTCCGAGCGTGTGGCCGTCGCCATCCAGCGGCAGCTGGACGAGGCCCGCCGGGCGCAGGCTGAGCTCGTGAACGTCGCTTCAAAGGTCCCGCCGAGCCAGTCTCACGACCTCGCATCGTACGCCCACATCGCGCCGGTTATGGCGTCGTTGTGGGACGCGCGCAACATATCGTTCCTCCTGTTCCTCACGCAGCCGAACGTCTCGAATTTCGGCTTCTTGCTCGTCGAAAACTCGGGGGCCGCCGCCCACAACGCGGAGTTCGGCCGGCACGAAAACAGCACGAGCATCATCGCCACCAAGGAGGCGGTCAACCGCACGTACGCCGCCGGCTCGTACCCGGGGTTGATAGGCACGTTGGACCACGGCAGCGGCGGTTTTTTTGAAGAGGCGCCGTGCAACCCAGTCGAGCTGCTGGTGCAGTGGACAGGGGACACGGTGTCCGGAGCGTGCGACTTCGTGGTGGTTCCGACGGCGATCAACCTCGTGCAGGACGGGCTGGCAATGCCGGCAGGATTCGCCATGTGGTCGCAGATATATTCGTACTCGACGTACACGGGTGTTACGGTGCTGGGCGACTTCCGGTCGCAAAACGGCGGCGGCGACGCCGGGGAGAGGGTCGGGCTGGTGGCTGCGGGCTTCGACCTGAAGACGGTGAACACGTTCCTCGCGTCGATCGCCGGAGACGATCGCGAAGCGTTCCGCTCCCGGATCTTCCTCACCGTCGGCGGCGCCGGCGACCAGGCGGGGCTGCTTCTCGGCGTCTCACACGGCGAGTCGCGGTATGAAACCTACGGGCAGGATCCGATGTACCCGCTGCGGAACATCACGCTCAAATCCCCGCTGCACTGCACAAACGCGTCGGACCCCACCATCCGTTCCGTGTCTCGGTTTTTGTACGCCGCGAAAAATGCGTCGGTCGACGCTGCCGTTGACCCCTTTGCGTCCGCGTCTCGGGAGGTCATGACCATGGCGCTCGACAACGGAACGTACTACATCCTCATCACGTCGATGACCGACCGGTTCGGCTTGAACTGGTGGCTGAGCAACGTCGTCGACGAGGATTCCGTGCTCGGATCCACGCGGCAGCGGCGGATTGCGGCGAAGGCGAGTGTCCGAGAATCGAACGACGACGTGTCGGCTCAGCTGGTCACGGACCAAACCGTGCTCTTCGTCGTCGTCATCTCGGCCACGATCGGGATCATGTGCGTCGCGTACTTCAGCACCGCACAGGTCAACCGGTCGCTCGAGCTGCTCACTCAGGACCTCAAAGAGCTCGCCGAGCTCAAGCTCGACTCCATCGACACGTCCGTGACCCGGAACAGCTACATCCGGGAGGTGCACTTCATCCACGAGTCTTTCCTCACCGTGCTCTCCGCCATGCGCGAGTACCGCCAGTTCATGCCGCAGTCGTTGACGGATTACCGCATGTCGGCCGCCGGTGTGCAAAACAATCTTTTCATAAAAACCCCCGGAATTTCAAGCGAACTTTAAACTAAAACGGGAAATGAGAGCGCGCGCTAAAATAAGTCGAATAGTCGGCGATAGGCAACGAAGACACACCGCACGATACGATACGCGCACTAATACACCTCAAAGGAACCTTTCCGACAGTAGTTACCCGGAGACTATAAAACCCCGGATCTCTTAGCGAGCTTGCGCTCTAAAAATACTTGCGCAAACCACAAGGCTATTAAGCAGCACCAAGAAGTACACGAAAACGACGGTCATGCGGTACCAAGAACTACTACGGCACCATACTGGGGAGTCGGCTTTGAGTTTCCGACACTGCTTTTGGGCATAAATAAACCTGTATTCACGTATCTTCGCTCGCGGCCTTCGTCCACTCAGACCGCCGCGGCGGCATTCCGGAGACCAGCAGCAGCAGCAGCAGCACGGACACAGAGGTTGTGCAGGGGAGCGGGTCGAACGTCGCGTCGACGAACTCGTACTTCACGACGGAGGAGTCGGGCTCTCCGATCACCGGCGTCATGTCGAAGGGGTTTTCGGTGCACCCCGCCCTGGCCGTGCACCTGCACCGGGCGCACGTCAGCTTAAAAGAACTCAAAGCTCAACGAACACGACGCGGGCGGCAAAGAGAAAGCAGGAAAAACCTTTATGCCTTCTACAGTTAAGAACACGTACGAAAACCTGGACACTAGTACAGTTCAAAACACTTGCAAAGGGTGAAACTCCGTATTCACATTTCTGAACTCGCGACCTTCTTCCACTCAGACCGCCACGGCGGCATTCCGGAGACCAGCAGCAGCAGCAGCAGCACGGACACAGAGGTTGTGCCGGGAAGCGGGTCGAACGTCGCGTCGAACGAGCCGTCCTCGCACTTCACGACGGAGGAGTCGGGCTCTCCGATCACCGGCGTCATGTCGAAGGGGTTTTCGGTGCACCCTGCCCTGGCCGTGCACCTGCACCGGGTGAAGAGCACGGCGCACGTCAGCCTCGAGTGCCGGGATTTCGCGCGGTCCTGCCACGAGATCCGCGACCCGCACTCGATTGCGGAGTTCCACTCGCAGTGGCTGCAGTGCTGCGTCGCGGACGCCAAGTCGTCTAACGGCAACGTCGCTCGGTTCATCGCCGACAGAGTCGACGTCAACTTCGGGTGCAACGCGCCGTGCCCGAGCCCCGGAAGCAAGGCCGGTGCCTACATACTGAAGGTGAAGGACCGGCTGCAGATGTGCCCCACGGCCTTCCTCATGGTGTCTGGCGCCGCGTCTGGCACCTCGCTCGTCGGCAACCTCGGCTGCGAGGGCATCCGCGCTCCGTCGACGCTCGGTCGCACGTTCACCACCGCCCGCCTGATGCTCTCCCTCTGCGACGAGCTCGGTCTCGACGTGGTTCTCGACCAGAAGGCCGCGGACGACTGCCAAGGCAGATTCACCCTGATACCGGTCGACATGGTCAGGTTGGAATCGGGTCGGAAGTCGATGTGTTTCTACCTCGAAAGAAAGAAGAACGACGTCGCCGCCGAGTGGATGTACGCGATGAACACAGAGGACGACAAAGCGTACTTGGCCGTCTGGGAAAGTGTGAAGATCGCAGACGTCCCGGGGGCCCTCGAACTGCTGGACAAGCTGCCGAAAGAAGACGACATCGCGCAGGTGATCCACACGCGTCTGACGGCGTTCCAAAACGCGTTGCGCCTGGCGAACATAGCCGACCCGGAGTCGGTGGAGTACTCCTGGACCAGCAGGAACTTGTTCTTCCCCGCGCCCGCTGAGCATTTGCTCCGCCAAATGCAAGGTCGGGTGAAGCGGCGAGTCCACGAGCTCGCGTCGCCCGGGTACAGCGCCCGCAACCTCCGCAACATGTTCTCTCCCGAGAACGCGGTCGTTCCGTACCACAACTTCTTCTCCGCCGTCGAAGGCAAGCGCGAGTTCCCGAACAGGTTCCCCGGCAGACCCGGTGAGAGGAGCCCCATCTTCTCCCTCTCTCCAACGACTCCCTGAGACCGGCAGGACGGAGAGAAAGCCAGGTTATCCGAGGTGGGTTCTTGCCCGTACGGGGGTGACCTGTTTTCGACTGCGTTCAATTTAGTCACGCCCAACCCAAGCGAGTGCTGACCCGCAAGAGAGGAAGAAGGGCGAAAAACGTCGACCAGCCGCTGAAAGAGACGATGAAACCGCACGCCACGTGAATCTCCGCATTCCAGAGCGCATTGGTCCTCCTCCGCCTCCCCCGGGGACCACTTCGACCGACCGATGGCATGAGGTGTTTGGCGAGCGCTGTCTCATTTCCCTCCTGCGACCCCGCGAATATGTGCATATGGTGAGATGATTGAAAGGGAGGGATGGAATTTGGGCAGAAAGCTTCTGGCGAAGTACGATGCTGCATGTGGGGTATGCCGACCTACATCCTCGTATCCTGAGGCCGAATAACGGCCCAAGTTCATTCGGGAAGCCTTCATCATCATAAGCAATCGAAAAGAAAACAAAAGAGCGTTTTACCACCTTGCGGGATGTTTGGCAGCCGCTGCTAAACATACAGTGCATGCTAATCCATGTGGTTCATGTACTTAAAAGAACTCAATGCTAAACAAACATATCGTTCGCGGCGCCGAAGCTTTACCAGCTTCGGCTGACACCATTTGCGTACTTAACCATGGCTAAGAAGACGACTGAAAGCACAGACACAAAGATAGCTCAAAGCATTTGCAAAATAACCCGTTTTCACACTTCTTCTGAGCATGTAACTCCGTTTCTCTGGAAGCCGATGGACGAATCTGAAAATGGCCCGACAGACACTACACTGACACTTCCAGGCTGCAGGAAGACCTGGTATGTCAGAGGGAGGTGATTCTGCCTTGTTTTTGCATTCTGCAGCCATTATTTCAGCCTAAACGAGCATCCGACCAGTTATCTTGGATTTCCCGAGCATTTTTGGACCACCTGAGTGGTAGGTTCCGAGTTTTGGGTTGCTGGGCCCCCCTTTTTCCGGCAAAACAGGCACCGTAACCTATCCAAGACGAGTCCACGGTAGGAAGAAAAGGTCAAGCGATGGAGGCGTACACTTCGTACACTAGACCGATACGGGCTACTTGGCAACATGTACATCCACGTCGGGGGCCCGAGATCGCTTTCCACGTGAGTTCGGTGTCGGTCGCAAGAGACATGGAAATGGCAAAGCACATCCGAAATAAGAGGACGCGCTAAAATAAGTCGAATACCTACTCCCCCGTGCATAAGATGGATGAATAATTCGGGTTTTGGCGGTATCCATCTTAATCAAGGGGGGTATCCATTCTTAAACACGAGGGCACTGTAGACTACAGTGTAGTCGCCTTACACGGGAGTACCTCACCCCCGTGTTAAGATGGATTGGCATTCTCGCCCGTTATCCATCTTAATCAAGGGGGTTTGGCTATCCATCTTATGCACGGGGGTAGTCGGCAATAGGCAACAGAGATACACGCACAAGCACACGTACTGTCACTACAGCAGATACGATACACACACTAACATACTATACCTTAAAGGAACCTTTACGACAATGGTCACCCGAAGTTCTTGCCGGAGAGCCATTCAGTGTCTCTCACGCTGCTACTCTTACACTAGTCAAACGGCTTCGCCATCCCGCGACTTTTTTTTGTTGTATAAGCACCTGCTTTGTAGGAAATACTTGAGGAGACTGCCAGTTGCGATAGATCAAAGGAGGTAAATGTGCTGTAGCCCACACGAAACACAGGTAACCCTGGGTTTAGTGGCGGGCGTAAGCGTTCAACAAAAAAGACCCACTTTGTAGTTGTATTGTTTTCTCCCCCTCTAGCCTCCTTCGAAATGAGCACAAGGCAGTCCCTCGAGTATTTTTCCGACAAACCATGTCATTCCTGCCGCCTGTTTCTTTTGTACGAAGTGTACGAGTCGTTTTTCAGAGTGCAAGTTCGCTTAAGGATCCGGGGTTTTATAAAGTCTCAGACGAGAAACATGAAGGAAGAACCCGATGGCATGGACGGAAACGACAGTCACGTACACCGCACGTGGTGTTGAAATTTAACTACGCTCATGGATAGGTCTGTATGTTGTGCTGAACTGGCCCACCTTCAGCTAGACGGGCGCCGTGGAGTGCACTCTTCGTTCTCTCTCTCGACCTAAGGAGAGACAACGGCCGACACCGCCCTGAGTGTTTGAAGTCCACTTGCTTCAGAAGCAAGGTTGGAAGGGGACGATTCGGAAACTTAAGGATTCGGAATTGGCGAATAGCACAGGCAATTCCTTCCTCTACCTTGTTCCCGACCTCGCTCCCTTCTATCGGTTTTGCGTTAATCTCCCTGTCGTACAATAGAGAAAAGCTCAGAACGAGACCTCCCTCTCCCTCTCTCTCTCTCTTTCTTTCTCTGTATTCCTCCCCCTCTGTCATGACAACCAATCAATTCAAACGACAACTGGCAGCGCAGCAACATTTTCAGTTGATCGTCGTGAACTGAAGAAGAAAAGCTGAAAAAGGAACGAAACAAAGGAGGTCTTCATTTTCCCACACTAACTGTTACGCAGCAAGTGAAAAGAAAAATGAAGATTCTTTTATTATCGATTAGTCAACCTCTACGACCGCTCAGGAGCACCTTCGAAAAGAAGACTTGTACTCACGTACAAAAAGTTCCGATTCATTCCATCGCAGATGAGCGGTCCAGACCAGCTCACGCGCCAAAGGTGTGGAGTTGACCCCGAGAATAAAAGAAGGATGCAATGGGTGCGAGCAATATCCCATAGCTGTGAAAATAATGAAGAACCGCAGCTGCGGCGGAATCCACTAAGAAGCACCCCCTGGTTCGCCAGCCTTCGTGAATCAGGCCGCACATGTTACTACCCCGAGGCAGGATGAACCATGGAAGAATAGGGAGTCGCCTGTCGGCTTTGTTTTCTTTGGTCCTCCTGACCCGTGGCAGAAGAAGAAGAAGAAAAAAGCCGCACCGGGTCCCGGAACGTGAGTCGGAGGCAGCACAGTGCTACAACCCCGTCCGCTCTGCCCTGTGGCTGATCGTCTCGACGAGCATGTGTTCAGCGCAAGCGCCAAGCCCCAAGGTGCGCCACGCCTTGATGCTTTAGTTTGGGAAATCGGTAGCCACTTGACCCGATGGCCCGTGGCTCTGCAGTACCGCCGAACACGTGAAGCTTGGCTCCCGTGTAGCAGGCTTTCCCTGGTACCAGTCCAAGTTCTTCGCGGCTCTCTTCTGAGTTTCATACTCTGCCAGGCCGGTGCTTTGGTCTGCGAAGGTTGTGCACCAGGGTGTCTTGGTCGGGTTCTCCCTGTCTAGCTTGCCCCCACAGTACTTGCAAATGCACGTGAAAAAGTCCGGACTGACGCATCGCCAGATGATCTTCTGCTTCGCAAGCAGGGAAAGGGACTTTGTCCCACGGAACTGCCGTATGGAAGCGGATAGCTTGTACCTTACAACACCCCCGACACACTCTGGTTCTTGCAGTTTTGCGTGCAACCGGGGTTTTGATACTATCTGAAGCTGACACATGGCGTTGAATGTGGCTTGGAGGGCTGCCTTGATATTGAACGAAGTCAATCAACAAACGAGCCTAGACGTTTCAGACCGTTGGCATCGAAACGAATCTTTCTGCACAAGGAACACGTCAAACAACTAAGGTGAGATCGGCTTGCCCGTTCCCCCGTGCTTCCCCTTTTCACCATACTTCAACAACCCCCTTGTTGGGGGTTGGCCACAATAAGTCCATCACGCCCCCCCCCTTACCTATTCCCAAACACGCCCTAAACGCGTTAAGGGACTTCACAAGGTTTCACAACGGAGTGACACATCACCCGAAACGCGCGGCACCCTCCCACTTTTCTCAACCCCCTCCATACCCAAGCCTCTACGGTCAACCGGAGACGTTAAAATACCGACCTTGTAATCCACAAACAACGCTAGAATGCGGGGTTGCAGATGGATTCGGTTCGAAAAGCATAGCATACACCCCGGACTCCCACTCCGGATCGAGACGTCTGACACGTGTGCAAGATTTAGAATGCCTACCCCGGACTCCCACTCCGGATTGCGGGAGTGGTTTTGCGGTCGTTTATGCGTTCGGCCTCACTCAATGCGGGAGTCGCCACTCCCGAACTTTTTCACTCCCGCATTGACTTAGTATATGGCTGCGGAAGTCCGGACTGTAACAATCTTGCGGTTTGCTCCGATCAACCGGCAAGCACATACAAAACGAAGCGCCCGTGAATACGACGCTCTACTTTAACTCCCTGTATCTTTTTGCTGAACGCTTCCGCCCCGGCACGAAATCCGGATGTTCCTGTGTTTCGTGGGCCACCGCGCGCATGTCCCTCCTATGAGATTTTCCAAGCTGGTAGCGCCGAGTACTTGTGTGTCGAAAGAAGACCAAGACATTCTCGATTCAAAAGCATTCGTCACAAACTTGGCTAGCCCGTAGTCAAAGTGGTGGGCAAATATGGCTACAACCTTTTCATACTGCCTAACACCCAGCCTCAATGGCCAACCGGAAGACCCCAAAACACCGAACCCTTAAAACCACAATAAGCGCCCCCTACCGCGAGAAACGAAGGTGAAACAACCGCTGTTTCCCACCCCAAATGGCACTCGTACACTTGTACGCCCCCCATGCGGTTCCTCCCCCCCTCTCCCACGCCGATCACGCCGAGCTCCTCAGTTCGTGTAATGTTGCACAAGAACAAAGCCGAACCGACCCTTCGTTCAGGGCTTACGCTCCGTTTTCGGCCTCAGAGAAAATACGTGTGGTCCACGTGTGGGCGCTTAAGGTTCGAGGGAAAAAGCCTTTCCCCCTATGTGCGGCGGGCAAAAAAAAAAAGCCTCACTACCGGACTTGGCGACACCTGGCTGTGTGTGCGGCCTTGGCGACTTGTGGGCCTAGACTCCCCTGCATGTGGACCAACCTGAGGCAAGCACACGTGGGGGAAAAATTAAACCAAAATCCACATGTGGTACCTGTGGATCCACACGTGGAAGCACACGTGGGAAATAAAATCCGAAAAAAATTAACGTGTGGAAATCAACACGTTCCACACGTGGAGCGTAAGCCCTGCCTACGTTCCCCTGTTTTTCGTTTTAGCGAAAAGCAAAAGAATACACCAAAACTGCGCTTTTCTTGTCTGTTTCGTCTGAGTACAATCTTTCCCTTCCACCGGCCTTCTGCTTCCACCATCGCGAGACGGGATACTTGAGTCTCTGGAGTGATACGGAAGCACGCCTGCTGAAGGACAACATCCAGGGGGTTTTCTAATTATGAAGGCTTTGATGCTAGGCCAGTGCTCCCGCTAACGAAAAAGTGCGAGGAATTCCTCAAAAAAAAAAAAAAAACGCTAACCCAAACAACTTCCGCCGGTAGAGAAACCTTGCCTAACTGCCTTCGGGTAGGCTAGTCTGACACTAGTTCAAGTAGTAGTAGTAGTTGTCGTCGGGAAAAAAAAAAGAGGCTGGAAAAAGAGGGTGAGGAATTCCTCACCTTTTCCCCGTTGATACCGTTCGCCGCGGCCGGACCCCCCCCTCTGGAAGACTCGGGTGCCCCCCTGCAACAGAAGCTAATAGCCTGCACTAAACGAGAGAGGCTAGCGGGGGAGGAAAAAAAAGCCTAACCCAGGGTTTTGGGTTTCCTCACTAAAAGTGAGGTTAGCGGGAGCACTGATGCTAGCATCAAACAACACGGGCATGAGAGACAGTGATGCTGTCTAAGCACTAAACTAAGATTTTCCCCCCCACGGGTGGCCTAGAAAACCCCCTGGTCATGAAAATAGTACCGAAAAGAGAATGAATTCAACAAAAAGGCTAATCACAACAGCGCAACCAAGCAAAACGAAACATCGACTGGAAAAATACTCGAGGGACTGCCTTCTGCTTATTTCGACGAAGGTAGAGGGGGCCCCTATACCCAGCTTTGACGAGTGATTTTCACGTCAACACCGCAACGGACCTCCGCCGGTCCTGTTTTGGTTCTAGCTATCCTAAGGGAAACTTCTGAGTGAACCAGCTACTAGCTGGTTCGATGGGTCTTTCGCCCCTATACCCAGCTTTGACGAGCGATTTGCACGTCAACACCGCAACGGACCTCCACCAGGGTTTCCCCCGACTTCGTCCTATCCAGGCATAGTTCACCATCTTTCGGGTCCCAACAAGTGTACTTAACCTCAAATCCCTTTCCCGTAAATCACGATCGAGCTGTGCTGCGTCCTCATGGATTGGCTCATCTCCCTTTCAGCGCGGCTTGTGGGTTTGACAACACCCTGAGCCTCGCACTAAACCCAGCTTACCTGTGTTTCGTGTGGGTAGAGCACATTTACCTCCTTTGAGATTGGAGTTTTGTTGCGATAGTGGAATGCTGATGAGTACCACACTAGAACAAATTTACCTCCGGCAACCTCCTCGAGTATCTCCTATAAAGCAGCCTATACAACAACTAAACGGTCTGAAGTACAGGAACTTTGACGCGAAAAAAAAACGCACTAAGCTGAACTTCACAAGCATACATAAAGTCGAAGGACACCATTCTGTACGTCCATTCGTGATCGTCGGAAACACAAAAAAAAAAAACTGACGAGGGGATGAGGGCCAGAGAGAGGGCTTTTTAGCGGGAGGGGTCACCTTACGACGATTCTCAGCGCTAGTCTCTCTCTCTCATCTTACCCTTGTTCTTTTGTGAGGATGCAAATCATCGACAGCGCTAGCGGATTCCGGATGCAATCACCGATATAGCAGCATGCCCGTAGTGCTGGGATGCGCACGCTATCGCGAGCACCCGCTGGCGATCACCTGGATCAAAAAAAAAAAAAAGAAAAAACACAAGTCAAATGGAGACTTCAAAAAACCGACCGATTACTACAAGAAACAGTCTAAAACGAAAGCGTTTTCCAAAGAAAAGGAACCGGTTGCTGCGCTAATACAACAGAATCTTTTTTTTCTTAGTAGTACATCTGTACGGACGGGAACATTTCCGGAACAACGGTTGCACATGAAGAGAAAACGAAGCCAACGAACAAGTGCTCATACAGGAAACTTAACATTAAACTAAGATTTTCCCCCCAGAGAGGTTTATCCCCTGTACACGCGAAGAACTAGAAAACTTTGCCTTATCATGTTCATCACCTTTGGCCAGTTGATGCTGATCGTCCGTTGCTTCGTTTATCAGTGCAAGCCCCAACTCCGGAAATGTTCCATTTTTTTCCTTACCTTCTTCCAAGAAGAACACATGCTAGCATCAAACGTGCATAAAAAGCAGACGGTAATGCTAAACAGCAAACCCCCTCTGAACCGACCAAACAAACAACAATCGAGTGACCGCTCTCAGTCGTCGTTGACCATTGAATGGACATGACCAAGAGATAGTTGGTCAAAGGTTTGTCGCAGCCGCGACTGGCCTACTGGATACAGCTTGCCAAAGAGGGCTGGCGAACATTGTCGCCGCCCTGAGGTTGCCGTGAAAATGTGAGCCGCGCACGGCGTTCGATAAACTCGGGTGAATTCACGGAATTCAGCAATCCCCGGAGATTCGTCCTGCCCAGCGAAGTTCCTCACCGCTATCTTTCGTTTCTGTAAGAGGAATTTCAGTTCAGTACTTTCATGCAGCCGTAAATAGGGGTCCCACTTTCAAGCCAGAAATTCAGTTCTGCCGCGTCCGACGAAGCTAGCAGCGGCAAACTAGCGGCAACCTGATCCGCGTCTGAGTCGTCACACGACGTCAGAGACACTGGAATCATTTTGCCCCAGCACTGGAGGATGCTTAGGCACCTTCGGCCCGCGGGGCCACTCTAGAAGGGAAGGTTCGGTCCCCAAACTTGACCCGGCACGCCACTGCAGTACGTTCCAAAGTATAGCCCCATTCCAGCACGAGCCGGTTGATCAAAGCGTTGGGCATGCAGGTTTGCTTCCTCCCGTTTCGTGTCGCGCAGGTGTAGCCACATTATCCATCGCCACGGGTTTCGAGGAGATCTTTTTTTTAGGGCTGAAAGCAAATTCTCCCAATAGCCCATTGAGGAGAAGATTCTCCCACCACTGCGCGGCCCTCCCAATGGTGTAAGTTTGACGGCAGCACCTATAGCTACAGCAGTAGAACCGAGTTTTCGTACAAAGGGGTAGAACTGCATTCGGCTTATTAATGTACCGGACTGAATTCCTCTGTTTCTGTTTTTAACAGCGCACTTGTACTGGAGGGAACATTTCCGGAACAACGCACAAAGAGAAAACGATGCCAACGAGAAAGTGCTGAACAAACCTCCCCAGGAAGGTTTGTAGGTTTGTACCCTATACACGTGAAGAACACGAAACCTTTGCCTTCGTTTTCATCACCTTGGTCAGTTGATACGTACTTTTTGTCAGAGCAAGCCCAAACTCCGGAAATGTTCTTTTGTTATGCCACGTTGCAAAGTGTAACGAAACTGAACCGCCGCCCCCTGTTCATCATTAACTGCCACCTGTGAAATCACGTCCAGGATTCGGGTTCAGGCTAGTGCAGCAACGAGACCTTTGGAGTTCCTTTCTTCTTTCTCCTACTCGCGGTGTACGGGGTTTCGATTAGGCACCTGCTTAGCGGGTGTTTCTCGAGGAGGCCGCCAGTTGCCAAAGGAAAAACAAACAGATGTCTAGACTTCCTGGGATGAAAGCGCAGTGCAGTCTTCCCGCCAGAATATCTTCCTGACACGCGCGCACTCTATGACAAGAAAAGTCGCGGAGCTTTGTCGTGGCCAGGAAGAAACGTCCTCTGAGAAAAGAAGACTGCTCGCCCAGAAGTCAATACACAACCACGGGTTCCCTTTCGTTTCTTTGCTTCCTGCCCCTTCCTTACGGCATAGTGTAGCAGTAGTAGTGTTGAGCCTGATATGCAGTAACAGATCTGTGACGACAGACTGCGCAAGCCGCTACTACCTCTTTGCATGCGTCGTCCGTGTCAGGCTATCCTAAGACGCAGTAGTGGCACGGGTTATACGCTGCCTTTGGATGTAGTGACCACAACCACTTCTGAAAACATGGTAGTGAAACGCGCGTTACTTCGCTGCGTTTGTTTGTAAAGACTGCCCCGTTCTTCTCACATACTACTACTACTACTACTACTACTACTACTACTACTACTACTACTACTACTACTACTACTACTACTACTACTACTACTACTACTACTACTACTACTACTACTACTACTACTACTACTACTACTACTACTACTACTACTACTACTACTACTACTACTACTACTACTACTACTACTACTACTACTACTACTACTACTACTACTACTACTACTACTACTACTACTACTACTACTACTACTACTACTACTACTACTACTACTACTACTACTACTACTACTACTACTACTACTACTACTACTACTACTACTACTACTACTACTACTACTACTACTACTACTACTACTACTACTACTACTACTACTACTACTACTACTACTACTACTACTACTACTACAACTACTACTACGGGAGGTCTGCGGGCGTGAGCGTGTGGCGTGATTCACGCGTACCAAAACGGGCTTCTTTTGGTACGCGTGTGAAGAGCGTGGCGATCAGATCTCTGATAACCTCCTCCCAGCGCACCGGACACCCTGGCGGTGCTCTTCAACCCCCCTTCGGTTTGCAACTCATCAGGCCCTGCACCGGACATGAAGCGCGCAGACAACCTCCTACTCTACTACACTACTGCCTGAAGGGTGTACGCCCGGTACGACGTGCTCAGCGCACTAAAACGGGCATTTTTGAATCACGCGCGTGAAAAAGCGGAGCTTTTGTAGCCACGCGCGTATTTTGCGATGAATGTAGGCGAGCGGGCGGAGCGCGCGTTCACTACCATGTAAAAAGATATACTTCCGCGGAGCTGTAGCTTCCACTGAGAGCTAACAGACAATCAGCGTCAACCGATCAACGATGGAAACGATAGCTACGAACAGACCGACAAAGCAGAATCACTGTGCTGTTCGTCTGCAGACAGTGGTCCGTGGCTTAAAGGACCGAAAACGGTGCAGATGGGAACTGAGCTGGTCCACCCCCTCCTGCCGATAGACTGATGGCGATATTCTGCATCGCCGACGGTGCGGTTATCTCTTCGCACGTGATGTGTCATGCTTTCGCCTCTCTAGCTCGTCTTGATATCGTCGCGCTCAGGCGCGCGTTTGGTGCTTCGCTTCTCCTTCGATTGCTCGTCCAGGTTCATCGGTTGCGCGTCGATAGTTGCTTCCTTACGGCGGCGCTTGGGCGATGACCGTGCCGTCTTCTGTGGTGTTGCCGAGGTTGATCGTCGCTTCTTCGTCTTCGCTCTCGAGATTGGGGTTCGCTCGTCGTCCTCAGCTGCTTTCGGAAGCATGATCCCATTTCTACTGTCGTGGGATCTCCCCCAGAAATTGTTCCTTTGAAAGCCCTGTCGTAAAGACCCACGAACCACGCAATAACTTTTGGTCCCCGGGTCTATTTTTCACGGTTTTCATCGGAGCTCATCGCGATCAGAAAACCGTCAAAAAAGGTCTGTTATGCGGACCAAAAAAAAAATCCAACTTTTTCCAGATTTTCAAAATGCCTCTGCTATTCAAGGTACCTCTTGTATTCAAGGTACCCCTCGGTGCCACGTTGGCGCGCTTCGTTTGCTTCGGCGGAGGCGCTGCTGCCGCGGGGCTTATCAGCTCCGCCTTCCGCTTCTCCGTCAGCCCGACCCCTCTCGCTACCGCCGCTCGATGGTGCCCTTTCCGACGGCGCTATCCGGGCCTCCGGCTCCGCAAGTCCGCGTGCCTTCTGCAGTGCTCGCACGTGGGCATTTCGTGGTCGAGACTGTGATAGACAGCAGTAGGCAACTCGATGTAGTTCCAGGAAAGAGGGGTGGACTGGCTCAGGACCAGTGCGATGTTGAGAACAAAACCGTTCCAACGTTCTTGCTTCAGAGAGACTTGCTTCCATGTACACGCGAAGAACAAAACCTATCGCAGTATCATTGATAGTTGGCGCTGATCATCCGCTTTCATTCGGGTATGCGTGCAGAGCCCAAACTCGGGAACAATTCTTCGATCGACCGTTGCCGTTGTCCCTGCTTCGATGGTTCATTTCGGGTCTCCCTTCTTTTGCTGCATAGTGTACAAAGGCTGCGGGCACCGCCGTCAACTTCGACGAAAGAATAGGTGCAACGCGTCAAAGCAATCCAACAAGGTGCATACTTGAAAACAACAGACCAGCAGGTGCGGGCCTCCGGGAGGGTGGAGGGGAGGTTGGATGTACGATGATTCGGCTTGGCTTATGGCCAATTGCAGCGGCACGTGAGGTGGGTCGGTTCGCTGGGAAGAAGGCCGGCGGCGCAGAGCGTCTGCTGGAGGCCTCGAAGGACGCGAAGAAGCGGGGCGAAGCTGAGGCAAAGCGGCACCGGAAGCGAGCGGAGAACCACTTGGCGGCGGCGTGTGAGAAGAAGGCAATCGAAACGCAGCACCCCACGCAACGTATGCGGAACAGCGCAGTCCCGCAGCTGTCAAGTTCGACTAGTGAATAGCGCAACCTTCAAGCGTCTTGCAACACGTAGAACAGTCCAGGAAGGTGCATACTTCAAAACAACCGACCAGCAGGTGCGGGCCTCCGGGAGGGTTGGGGGGAGGTTGGTACGTACGATGATCCGGCTTGGCTTATGGCCGATTGCAGCAGCACGTGCGGTGGGTCTGCAGCTTCGTTTCGCTGGGAAGAAGGCCGGCGGCGCAGACCGTCTGAAAGCCTCGATGCAGCGGTCGCTGGAGGCTTCGAAAGACGCGAAGAAGCGGGGCGAAGCTGAGGCAAAGCGGCACCGGAAGCGAGCGGAGAATCACTTGGCGGTGGCGAAGAAAGCCGCCGCCGCGCGCGAGAAGAAGGCGAAGGAACGCGAAAAGAAGCAGCGAGAGGCGCTGAAGAAGCTCGCGGCCGCCGCGAAGAAGGCGAAGGCCGAGGCCAAGAAGACGACTGCCCGCATCCGCCGCGAGGCGAAGGCGCAGGAAAAGCGCGCCCGCTCGCAGCTCGCCGCCGCCGAGCGCCTAACCCTGCAACTGGCCGCGAAGGAAGCTTCGAAGCCGGCCCCCCGCGCCAAGGCCGGAGGCTCCCCGCGCAGCCGCAGCAGCAGCAGCAGCAGCGGCAGCGGAGCGCAGTCGAAGCCCGGGAGGCGTTCCAAAGGCGGGGCTGTGCTCCCCCGCACGTCGCCCCGCGCCCGGAGCAGTCCCGACGACAGCGTCGTGCGGCGGGAGATCGAAAAAGAGGCCCGCAAGCTGTTGAGCCTCATCCGGTGGCTCCATCGCATCCCGTCGTGCAGTTCCAGCAAAGAGTCTCCGGTGTGTGTGTGTGAATTCTTCCGCGCATATATTACGCTGAAAACTACCGACTTTCTTTTAGTCCCGACAACGCGTTGTCAACACAAAGAACACTGTCGTTCCCCTTATTGCTATAAGCTAGCACCAATTCCATCGCCTGGCCCTGCAACTGGCCGCGAAGGAAGCTTCGAAACCGCCCCCCCCCGCGCCGAGGCCGGAGGCTCCCCGCGCAGCAGCAGCGGCAGCGGAGCGCAGTCGAAGCCCGGGAGGCGTTCCAAAGGCGGGGCTGTGCTCCCCCGCACGTCGCCCCGCGCCCGGAGCAGTCCCGACGACAGCGTCGTGCGGCGGGAGATCGAAAAAGAGGCCCGCAAGCTGTTGAGCCTCATCCGGTGGCTCCACCGCCTCCTGTCGTCCAGTTCCAGCAAAGTTGATGAGTTTTGAGACTGAGTGACCGTATCCTATGAAAGGCAGGCATACAGTCAGTGGGTATTACGCTAAGCTACTTATTTTTACTCCCAACAGCGCTTTGTTAGTACCATGAAAACTGTTCCCCTTCGTTGTAAAAACTGGAACCAAGCACAACGACCCTAAACTCGATTGTGTCAATGGTACTTTTATCAAACTCACACGAACCTGTAACGATTGCGTTCTTTAACGCGCAACATTCGTGCAGGCAGGGGGTGCTTGGCTCAGTAAACACTAAAATAAGTCGAATGGTCGACAATAGGCAAGAAAGACACACGCACAAGCACACATATTGCCACTACCGCGGAGACAATACGCGCAGTACATCGTACACCATAATTTGAAGAAACCTTTACGACAATGGTCCCCCGGAAACTAAATAACCCCGGATCTCTAATAGTGAACCTACATTCTGAAAAGACCGTCGACTCGTTCCACTCATTCCTATAAGACCAGAACCAACCCTCCCCCACGCAGGCGCCCCTGGTGCAGCGAGAGCACGAGCACACCGAGCTGCCAGGTCCTGTGACGGCGTTTGCCTGCTTCCTAGCAAAACGACGGTGCCGGCGGGACCTCGACGCATCGCAGCTTCGGATCGTGTGGAAGAACATGAGCCCCGACCTGCGGGCCGAGTACCAAGCTCAAGCCAAGAAGAACCAAGCGGTCTGGAAGCGGGTCAACGCGAAGGAGGGGCCGCCCATCAAAGCCGACGCGAAAAAGAGGGTATGCGCGCTTGCTTTTTAGAGTTATAGTTCGGTTGAGAATCCGGGATTTTAGAGTCTCCGGGTGACCTTTCATCGAATGGGTTCTTTTAAAGCTATTACGTACTGGGTGGGTTTTGGGGGCTTTTTCGTAGCACAAAAGAGAACGGTGGCAACGTGTTTGGGAAAAGATTCTGCATGCACCCACAACAGGCTACCTGGGTTAGAGGCGGGCGTAAGTGTTCAAAAAAGACCCACTTTGCACTACACAAAGTTTGCAGTTGTATCGTTTCACAAGTAAAATAATATAACAAAACTACGCATTTCTTCTCAAATAAGCACACGGCAGCTCCTCGAATGTTTTAAAAAGCACCTTTGTAAAAAGATAACATTGGAGGCTGCCACGTCGGCAGGGGCGAACCTGCCCTGGCGGTCCACTTCGACGGCTGTCACACTCGTGTCGAGCGTCTGTAACATTTTTGCGTTCAATGCGGCTTCAAGGTTCGGTGTTTTAGGTGTCCGGGTGGCCACTGAGGTTGGGAGTCGGGTAGTGAAAGGGGTGCAGCCGTATTTGCATCGTGGCTAGCAAGTTTGTGGATGATGAGACTTGTTTCTTTTCACACACCAAGACTAATCATAATCCGAAGGGCAGGTTTGCCGCTCCAACCGTCCAGAGGGACAAAAGGTAGTTTGCTTCCCCTCCCTCCCTTCCCACTTGCCTCATTTTCCGAGTCCAGAGTTTGGTAAATTCAAGTTTCTCAAACTTAGCTTCTTAACTTTGGAAGTTTGAAGCCGTGCAAACTCTTTCAAGGTTCGGAAACCCACGCCTTACTACTACAAAAGTAGTAATGGGTTCAAAGGTTGGACGCTGTAATGGGGTTTGGTCCGCCAGGCCGGCTACCTTGTCTTGGCCCAGACTTGGGGCCCAGTTGGACCTCAACAATCATCCTGTCGACGATAGCCATCCCTATTCAGGACATTTCTAGGGCGAAATCTCAACGCGCTCGTTACTAAAGCCAACCCTCCCCCGGCAGAGGTTGGTGGCCAGAAAATTGGTGGAACAAAGACGGTTCCGGCAGCCCACTTTTTGGCTTAACCAAGACCGTTTACTGTTAAAGCTCAGAAGTACGTGAGGAAGTGAGGAGACCGGAGACTCCTTGAGAGATGGACCTGCACTCTGACTCGTTTGTGCTAACCACGTATTCGTGAGAAAAGGCGAAGAATAAGAGCATCTTCTTCGAAGCTTCATCTGTCTTCGAAGAAGACTTGATGCGGCCACTACTGGGTCGAATACAGGAGGTACCTTGAATACTGCGAGTCTTATACTCCATGCGACCCTTTTTCCCTTTTCCTTTTTCCCTTTTCTATTTTACACTCTCTTCGAAGAAGACTTGATGCTCGCATCAAACATGCATGAGAGGCAGTGTCCTGCCTAAACATTAAACTAAGGTTTTCCCCTATTTTACACTTTCTTTGACGAAGACTTGATGCTAGCATCAAACACATGAGAGGCAAGTAGCGCCTGAACACGAAACTAAGAATTCCTCCCCCCAGTAATCATGCACGAGAAGCAGTGTTCCGTCTATCCCCCCCCGCGAGCCAACTCAGCCGAGCTACAACAACACAGGAGTCAGCGAAGTACCGCACCTTCGTCAAGAAGCACTTTGCGGCCGCGTACGATGATGCGCTGCAGACCAACCCGAAACCGAAGACCCGCGACGCCTACAGAGCCGCCGTCCGGTTGCTCGCTGCTCAGTACAAAGAGCTCATGCTGAAGAAAACCCTATCCTCACCCCCGAGTGAAGGCGCAGCGTAGCAGAGAAATCCAGCAACCACCTGGGTTTAACCTGCGAGGCCCCGCGGCTTAACATACGAGCGCGAAAGAGAGACGTGCCTGTCTATCACAGTCTAGCAGGGGTGGACCGGCTCATCAGGACCAAGGAACAGGAAAGCCCGAAACGCCGGTTTTCGAGTCTCCAGAAAACTTCCGGCTACCGTGTACGATGGCTTCACGTGCCCACAGAAACGTCGGTGAGTACCTTTTTGTAGGCGTTTGTTTGTGAGTTCCGCCTTACTTCCCACCGGCCTTTGGCTGCGTGGGACGGTGGTTCAGTTCGTTTAGCGGCAGTTTCAGGTTAGTATGAGTTTGATCAAAGTAACATGAAGGCAGCCCTTACAAAGACCAGCCACAGTAACGCCGCGTGGGTGCGGGCTTTTGATATTAATCATCATGCTTCAAACCCCCGATTGCGCGTAACCTGGAAGCACCCAGAGGGTGTCTATGGTACAACGGGGCAGTTGCCCCAGGTACATATAAAAGGTGTCACGGGATAAGCCGGCAGCGGCTGCTCAACGGCTTTCTCACGTAGGCGGCCGTGAGATTACCCCCCTCAGGTGACACCACTGTTTTATCTTTTGTATAAGCACCTGCTTTGTAGGAAATGCTTGAGGAGACTGCCAGTTGCGATAGATCAAAGGAGGTAAATGTGCTGTAGCCCACACGAAACACAGGTAAATCTGGATTTAGTGGCGGGCGTAAGCGTTCAACAGAAAAGACCCACTTTGTAGTTGTATTGTTTTCTCCCCCTCTAGCCTCCTTCGAAATGAGCACAAGGCAGTCCCTCGAGTATTTTGACCATACTACAACATTCTTGCTGCTGCGTCTGATGCAGAACTGACGATAGAAAGCAAACGTAGAAACCCGTCCACATATTCGGCTGCTGCCGATATGTGCGTCGATCGTCATCTCTGCCGTTGATCGAAATTTGCCTTCCCATCACCTCCGCTGCCTATCTGCCTCGCGTGTCATTAAACTGGTCTATTTTGTCTTTCGCCCTAGCATGAACCTCCATTTTCCGCCAGAAGCCGTTGTTGATACCAGTGGACCGCATGATTGCGGTCTTCGGCCATTCAGCGAGTTGTTTCAAATGGTTACCCAGTACTTGTCCGGTACACTGTTTTTGCAATGTATTTTCGCGCAAAGGAAGTGTACTGTTCATTTGCCGTACGATGGCGACTTTTGACCGTTTGTAGCGGTCAAGAGGTGCGGGTCAGTGTGGAGGCTGGCCCCGGGGCTGGGAATGGATCTACTGGAACAACAGGGGACACTTGCTACCCTCCAGGCTAAAAGCCTCTGGCCGACAGAACGATGTAGGTAAGGAAAGCCGGTAAAACGGCATCCGTAACTTCGGGAAAAGGATTGGCTCTGAGGACTCACGCGGGATTTTTAGGTCTGGGCTCAGATTGAAGGTGCTGTGAGTGGCGCTCTCGGGTGCTACCCGCGGCTCCCGATTTCTTCCAGGCCTTCTTGCATGTTGTGCCCGCAATGCAGTGTCAGCTTGGAGCTGTTACGAACAAGAGGAACCGTCTTATCCGTAGATCCATTCCCGGAGAGCCTTGGCCCCATCCACAGGACCGGAGCACCGAAGCTGCCACGTATCGGAAGGCTGGCTTTACCGGCCACCGTGGCAATGTAGGGACCAACAAAACGAAGGAATAAGACATGCTCCTAGCAAGCTTCTTTTCTCACCCTTCTCCCACCCTCTCAATCCCCGTGTACTTAGATGCATTCCGTTTTATTCTTCCACCAGAAGCGTAGGAAGTACTCGAGGCCGCCGCTTAACCAAACTCGCAGAGTCTTAGCGTGGTATTCGTCGCGCCGATGACTCCACAACAACGCAACAACCCGAATTACAGAGGAAGAGAGTGTGTTTCGTAACCCCTGGGGGTTGGTGCGGGGAAGCGAGCGTTCGACGAAACTACCGTTCCTTTGCGGAGTGAGATTGCTTCTCTCCCGCTGGCCTAAGGGGGGCAGGCGCCTCTGAGTGTTGTAGCTTGTTGAAAGGGGGTCTCTTCCCTTGGGCCGTTTCGCCTCAGTTTGTCAAGCAGCGTCAGGTTTCTTTTCGCAGTGAATCAAGTATTGGTCGCTGCTCTTCGCATCCGCCCGGGCTGCGAACTTGATTTTCTTTCCGCCTTCTCATCAAGCATCAACGATGCGAACGAAAAAGAAGAAGAAAACACAAACCGGGTGAAGTGAAAAAGAAGAGAATAGGAACTGGCTGCGAGCGAAATACCGCCAGAAAACACATAAAACCCCGGAGACTTTAAAATACCGACCTTCTAATCGACAAATAACGCTAAAAAAGGGTTGAGCGGTTCCTGAAGTGTTTGACAAGAAGCTGGACGAGAACAAAGAACATGAGCTCGTTCGTTTGCCACCATTCAAACCTTTCTTTTTGTCTGGGGTACTGCAATGTGTTCTAAAAGTGTAAGCTCGAGTAAATGAGCGGAACCAACACCACACTGCAGGCCATTTCGCCGGTTTAGTTGTTGCCTAGTCAACAAGTAGTCGGCCGAAGCCGATGATTTTCATTTCTCCATACGAGCATGATAGTGTCAGAGACCGAAACTGACGGTACCCGTGGACATTCTAGGAGACAGCAATGACGGCACTGATGACCTGGATAAGCTTTTAGTAGGCAACGGGAAGAGTTACCAGAACATGACGAACTGGCTCTCAATATCAACACGCCACTGATCAGCCATAGGGCTTGAGAAGCGTCATATAATGCCCGGTTGCATACATCTGCGACGTCTAAGGGTCCTTGTGGCAAGGGGCGTCTTGTGCAAGCGCCGTACTACTTGTGCGACAATGCGATGGGGCATAGCGCTCTCCAAGAGAGAGTACGTGGAAACTGTGCCGCGCAACCGCCGGACTTGTCACCCTGTGTGTGAGCGGTACAGTTATTGGAGGCAGGGATCCGCACTCTTTCTCTATGCGGTATCCGGAGAACGCTGCTGGACTCCTACTTGGGTGGCTCAGTTTCCTCACACATGGCGTGCGGCTAGGAATAAAACGTAACGAAGCTGGTGGTTGGTCTGCAGTTTTAGCTCGAATAAACAGAAGTCAGGTTCAAAAAAACAAGGAGAAATAGATCGAAGCACGTCCGTACAAAACTAGAAGTAGTTCGGCCGGACCGCAAGGTAAACGACTCGCGGGCGACCACCAACGCGAAAGTTCCACCCGAAGCCGATATGGTATGAAGCGGGGAAGCAACCGGCGGCAACCGGAGGCACCGAGCAAGGAAGAACCGCCCCCAGGATCTTTCTCTTCGAGCAACCCTCGTCCGACGGACAAGTGCGAGGGGGGGTCCCTGAACTGGCGTAGTTCAGGCCCTCAGAAGTGCACGACAGCTCGTCGCGTGGCAGTGCCTCCTCGTAAGAAGTGCACGGAAGCTAGCCCCCTGTGGGCCTCTCGACTGCGCAAGAAGTGCACAACAAGCTAGTCTCTGTGGCCTGTCGACTGCGCAAGAAGTGCACAACAAGCTAGTCTCTGTGGCCTGTCGACTGCGCAAGAAGTGCACAACAAGCTAGTCTCTGTGGCCTGTCGACTGCGCAAGAAGTGCACAACAAGCTAGTCTCTGTGGCCTGTCGACTGCGCAAGAAGTGCACAACAAGCTAGTCTCTGTGGCCTGTCGACTGCGCAAGAAGTGCACAACAAGCTAGTCTCTGTGGCCTGTCGACTGCGCAAGAAGTGCACAACAAGCTAGTCTCTGTGGCCTGTCGACTGCGCAAGAAGTGCACAACAAGCTAGTCTCTGTGGCCTGTCGACTGCGCAAGAAGTGCACAACAAGCTAGTCTCTGTGGCCTGTCGACTGCGCAAGAAGTGCACAACAAGCTAGTCTCTGTGGCCTGTCGACTGCGCAAGAAGTGCACAACAAGCTAGTCTCTGTGGCCTGTCGACTGCGCAAGAAGTGCACAACAAGCTAGTCTCTGTGGCCTGTCGACTGCGCAAGAAGTGCACAACAAGCTAGTCTCTGTGGCCTGTCGACTGCGCAAGAAGTGCACAACAAGCTAGTCTCTGTGGCCTGTCGACTGCGCAAGAAGTGCACAACAAGCTAGTCTCTGTGGCCTGTCGACTGCGCAAGAAGTGCACAACAAGCTAGTCTCTGTGGCCTGTCGACTGCGCAAGAAGTGCACAACAAGCTAGTCTCTGTGGCCTGTCGACTGCGCAAGAAGTGCACAACAAGCTAGTCTCTGTGGCCTGTCGACTGCGCAAGAAGTGCACAACAAGCTAGTCTCTGTGGCCTGTCGACTGCGCAAGAAGTGCACAACAAGCTAGTCTCTGTGGCCTGTCGACTGCGCAAGAAGTGCACAACAAGCTAGTCTCTGTGGCCTGTCGACTGCGCAAAGAAGTGCACGGAAAATAGTCGCTGTGGGCCTCTCGACCTTGCGAGAAGTGCACGGAAGGCAGTCTCTGTGGCCTCTCGACCTTGCGAGAAGTGCACAACAAGCTAGTCGCTGTGGCTTTCGACGCGCAAGAATCGCACAACAAGCTAGTCTCTGCGGCCTGTCAACTTCGTAAGAAGTGCACGGGAAGGTAGTCGCTGTGGGCCTCTCGACTGCGCAAGAAGTGCACGGAAGGCAGTCTCTGTGGCCTCTCGACCTTGCGAGAAGTGCACAACAAGCTAGTCGCTGTGGCTTTCGACGCGCAAGAATCGCACGAAAGCTAGTCTCTGCGGCCTGTCAACTTCGTAAGAAGTGCACGGGAAGGTAGTCGCTGTGGGCCTCTCGACTGCGCAAGAAGTGCACGGAAGGCAGTCTCTGTGGCCTCTCGACCTTGCGAGAAGTGCACAACAAGCTAGTCGCTGTGGCTTTCGACGCGCAAGAATCGCACGAAAGCTAGTCTCTGCGGCCTGTCAACTTCGTAAGAAGTGCACGGGAAGGTAGTCGCTGTGGGCCTCTCGACTGCGCAGGAAGGCAGTCTCTGTGGCCTCGACCTTGCGAGAAGTGCACAACAAGCTAGTCGCTGTGGCTTTCGACTGCGCAAGAATCGAACGAAAGCTAGTCTCTGCGGCCTGTCAACTTCGTAAGAAGTGCACGGGAAGGCAGTCGCTGTGGGCCTCTCGACTGCGCAAGAAGTGCACGAAGGCTAGTCACTGCCTCTATCCCCGAGAACCGCAATCAATGGTGGATCTCGGCGGCTTGGGTCCGGCGCCCTGCCAGCAGCGAGAAGTCCTCAGCATCGCCGCCGCCGCTGCCGCGGTGAAGGCCGAGGAGAAGAAGCTCCTATGGATCAAGCAGTTGCAAGAGGTCGACACGCGCGATCCTCGTCTCTCAGCCGTCGTGCCCGAAGTCATGATCCGAGCGAGAGTCGCCGAAGAAGAGGCCGGAGCGTGCCTGAGGAATTGGCGGACGACGCACGCCGGTGTGCACACGCCTTTTCTTGGAGTGGGGGTGTTTCTTTTACGTAAGCGCCAGCTTGGAAGGAAATGCTGCCAGAAAAGGGATCCCAAGTGCTGCAACTACCGAACCACGTGTTGAACGGACTTGAGGTCATGCGGGTCTACCCCTACACGACAAATCACAAAAACACAACAGTACTACTTCGCCAAGGCCGATGTGCCCGAAGGAATGCGAAGAGTTCAGCCTTCCATACGCATAGACGCCCCAGTCATGTCGTCTCGTGCCCAGAAAGTTGCGTTTCTGCACGCCCACTATGCCTGCTGCGTGAGCAGTCTACACTTCTTGCAACGTCACAACGTGGTAAGCCACAACTGACAGGTGATAGATACAGCAGGGTAGCCAGCCCCTCTACCTCTATATTTCCTCCCTTCCATTCGGAGTCGAAGCAGCTACATCGAATTTATTTTTGTAAGAGTCGAGTACTAAGGTGCTGGGGAGGATGGGAATGCGGCAAACACGCAATAATCATGGACAGTTGGTTCCTTTCTACTTATACTTTTCGGAGCGGCACTGAGACTGGCGCCAAGCGCAGGCGCTTATCAAGGATGAAAATACTCGAGGTTTTCTCCTTCGAGATGCTCATTTCGAAGGAGGCCAGAGGGGAAGAAAACAATACAACTACAAAGTGGGTCTTTTTTGCTGAACGCTTACGCCCGCCACTAAACCCAGATTTACCTGTGTTTCTAAAACCAAGGCATGAGCCAAGTGACGGTGTGCCCCTAAGACGCCCTTCCCGACTGCCCAACTCCTTACGGAAACAAACAGGTGTCTTCTGCACGGCGTTTCGGGACGCGGAAAGCCAAACTGAGGTTTTGGACGTGGTGGCCCACTGGGAGACGATGATGTCGGAAGCAGACACGATAATTGAAGTTATGCAGCAACCGGACCAGGCAAGGCGGCGGCCAAAGCGACAGGACGATGCCGAGCCAGCACGAGTCCAAGATACGCAAGAGGGAATCACCATGCGCGAGATCGAAGAGCGATACCGGGCCACGCGCTCGCTGAACAACGTCCACGACCGCGTCGATAGCATGCTCAAGCTTGTTGACACTGACCACAACGCCGTAACCGTCCTGAAGTTCATGCTGATACGCACGGAGGACTTTTTAAACTCGGTGCTGAGGCGCGAAGAGACTACCGCGAAGAGAGAGAAAGCGAAGGTCGAACGTCTGATCCACCGGTATGCAAAATACGCCACAAACTCCAACCCAACCCCTTTTCAGTTGCTTACTTTCTTTTTACAATCTTGCGGGTTGCCCTTCAATGTATTGTGCAGGCTAGGCAGCGTGTTTTGGTGGTGATCAGAATTCCTTACCTGAAAGTGACACAGGGAAGACGATCAACCGGCACGCACAAACAAAACGAAACGCCCGTCTTTTGTACGTGGGTGCCGCTCTGCTATGTCGTCTCCCGCGTCTTCCCGTACTACCTAAACAACAATATCCCAACCGCACCAAAATGCGAGCCTCTTCGATTTTGCCTTAACCACATACGGACGAACTACGCCATATGGCGTAGTTAATTCAAGTTAATTCGCGAGTATCTGCAAGAGGCCACAGGTGCCTGTCCTGGGTCACTTCCATGTGTATTCATTCAGCGTCGAGGTGCGCATTTGAAAGATCTGCCACGAAATCTTTCAAACGCGCCCTTCGGTTCCCATTTTCGACCTACGAAACCCCCCCTTTTTTGAATGCGACCCAAGGTTTGCCCTGAACAGTCCATTTCCCCAAAATTAACACCCACCCTCCGTCCGTGTGTGGCTACATATGATGATTCAGCCATTCATTCCATTCCATCCATTTGATTCATCGTTTTTCCAAAATCCAGACAGAATTAAATACAGCCCTGGGGGAAGTTGCAGTGTAAATGTTGGGCACATCCGGATTTCTTCGGATCCAACCCCACTCTTTCGTATAGAGCGTTTCAGGAGAGAACCGTGAAGGGGACCGGCCATAAGGCTCAAACCCTCGGAAAAACAAGGCTCCTCAGTGCGTTACGCCCGCCGGTCCATTCGGACTCGTATAGACCCGGTTGGAGACACGGGATCTGGATGTGAATTTGGAAGCTGCCGTTTGCCGAAGCTAGTCGTGCTCCGATAAATCCGATGTGCCCTGAGTAACTCACGCATTCCTCTAGACTGGGTTCTGGCTGGAGGCGTTCAGCAATAGGTTGCATCACGGCAAGCTGATACGCCTCGCGCTTCATGCGAACGAATACACACACGGTTTTTCACTCGATATATCCACCCACACCCCCTGGCCCAACTTTGTCGTCAAGCATCCGCGGTCTTTGGATGTACTTCCCTCGAGTGCATGCGCTCGCCATCATGGAAGAACGCCTACGGGGCTGACGATCTTATCTGCGTAGCGTGGAATGCATATTTCACAGCTGAATGGGCTGAATCTGCGGATCGCTGGCACTTGACACTCCCATCTTCTGCAACTTTGAACGCCCTTCTAAACATACAGACTCGGAGAAGTTACCGATATTGATCCGGCAGACGCTGGGATGGCGAAGTTGATCCATTTGACGACAGGCGAGTACGGGAAGCTGCAACACGAACTCCGCACGCTGCGCGAGAAGTGCGAAACGGTGGACTTGAAGCTGCAGCAGGCGAAGCAGAGGGAGCTCGAGCTAAACCGGACGATCCTCCTGTCGACGAAGGCCGCGAACCAAACCCTCATGAAGTACAACCACAACGTAGCCTTGATGCTCGCGCAGTTCAGGGACATGCTCCACGTTCTGAAGGACGCAAAGTGCTTTCCTGCGAACCCCACGATGCGGGCTATCATGCAGTCGATGTCCTCCGACCTTGTCGTTATTGGCGGTATGATGACTTAAACCTTACTTTTCGTTGCCATCCGGGTCCTGTCCGTTCTTCCTCGCGTCTGTTCACGTGCGGCTGTCCTGCGTTAGGGGACACTGCCTCCCCCCCCCTCCCGTGACGGATTCGCCTGTGATCTAGGTAGCACGGGTGGTCCTGGCTGTGACGAGCTACGAACAGCCGCCTGACAAATCAGACTCACACCGCAGTCCTGTCTGCAGACACTCAGGTTCCGCGCTGATGATGGTCCGCTTTATGTGTCCGTGGCTTAAGGACCGAAACACGGCGCAGACGGGACCAGTGCGGGTGTGTTGAGCACATACCCATTCCAAGCACGTTCTTGCATTCCCCCCCCCCTCCCGGGTGAGTACCACACTAACGTGAATGCGCAAGAGACAACCTTTGATCTCTCCTGGAAAGGGGTCTGGGCGCTGCAGCCCCCAGTCGGATCAATTTAATAGTCAGGAATGCGGCTGGACCTACAATGCTTCGAGTTCACGTTCGGGGAGGCCGCGGGAGCCAGCCAATGACTTCTTTCGACCCTCGGCCACGCACTCATTTTCACGTGAGAAATTCGGGTCAAAACTACCAAAACATCCCGACATTCTGTCGACGGCTGGTTGTTGCACGCGTCGGCCAATGTTGGTGTCTTTGCGGGGGAGAGCTTTATTTCGCCCTGAAATGACTCATGAACGCGTTGAGCCGGGGCGAGTTGTCTGGCTGCTTGACGACATCGTTGCTCAACTGGACTGGCACAATGCGGGGGGAAACGAGAACAGATTGTATTGGTAGCAGAACCACCGAAAGGAAGGATACCGAGAAAGGTTGAATGCACGTCAAATGAAGCCACCACAGGCATGCTCCAGGAAGAAGGCTCCGACGCAAACGACGCCGCGTCTGGGGAAGGCTGGGAATTAGCCCCGAATACGCCGCCACACGATGAGAGCTCGCCTCAGCAGCCCGATGCTGGACTCGAGGCGCTCGACCAAGCCGGCTGCGACGACGGCGCCCAGAAGGACGCGAGGAGGAGGGGCGTCCGAAAGCCCGCGAAGCAAGCGGGGGACCCGGCTCCCGCGGACGCCGCCGCCGACGGCCAGCCGCCGCAAAAGCAGCAGCCGCAGCAGCACCAGCTGCCGCACCAGCAGCAGCAGCAGCAGCAGCAGCAGCAGCAACAGCAACAGCAACAGCAGCAGCAGCAGCCACAGCAGCACCAGCAGCAGCAGCAGCAGCAGCAGCAGCAGCAGCAGCAGCAGCCACAGCAGCAGCAGCAGCCACAGCAGCACCACCTGCCGCACCAGCAGCAGCAGCAGCCACAGCAGCAGCAACAGCAACAGCAGCAGCAGCAGCACCAGCTGCCGCACCAGCAGCAGCAGCAGCAGCAGCAGCAGCAGCCACAGCAGCAGCAACAGCAGCACCAGCTGCCGCAGCAGCAGCAGCAGCAGCCGTCCTTCCACCTGTTCTCCCCGTCCCCTGCGTGCTCTGGCGCGTCGCTGGGCCTTTCGGTGCGCGCGCGGGAAGACGCGGACGCCGACCCGCCGCAGCCGGCGCCCGACCCGGATCTGCTCCTGGACGCCGTGCACAACCTGTCCGCCGACTTCGACGACTGCGACAGCATCTCAAGCACGGACGAAACCCCCGAAAAAACGGTCGGAGACGTCATCGACGTCGACGAGGTGAAGAATCGGGTGATAGCTAAAATCGCGGCCCGGAGGGCGAAGCTGAACGAGTCGACTGCTCGCAAATCGGACCTGGGGGCGAGCTGCCGCACAGTGGGAGGGCAGCTGCTGGAGGCCATCGAGGCCCTGGCCCCGCAGGAAGACATCGCGGATCGGCTCCGCAGCGTCACCGAGGCCTGGCACAGGCAGGCCCTGGGCTCCGTCCGGGAGGTCCTCGAAGCGGGCGGGTTCTACAACGGCAGCTGCGCCCTCGCGGCCGCCAAGAAGAAGCCCCCGGCCTTCAATATGATCGCGCTGCAGTCCCCGCAGACGCCCGCTCAGCAGGTAGTCTTCTTTGCTGTACATTCATGTGTGTGTGTGTGTATACCATCTGTGGATCTGATCACAGACCAAGATTTGCTCCAAAATCTGCTCCAAAATCTGTTTTTTCGAGACATTACGATGTATTCCAAAGACGTAGGCTTGAGCATAACGACCAGACTTTTGTCCAAAGTCTTTCCGAGACATTGCAATGTATTGCAATGTCTCGGAACGACGTCGACGAGGGAACCGGGTGGCCGCAAAAATTCCGGCCCGGAGGGCGAAGCTGAACGAGTCGACTGCTCGGAAATCGGACCTGGGGGCGAGCTGCCGCGCTGTGGGAGGGCAGCTGCAGCAGGCCATCGAGGCCCTGGCCCCGCAGGAAGACATCGCGGATCGGCTCCGCAGCGTCACCGAGGCCTGGCATAGGCAGGCCCTGGGCTCCGTCCGGGAGGTCCTCGAAGCGGGCGGGTTCTACAACGGCAGCTGCGCCCTCGCGGCCGCCAAGAAGAAGCCCCCGGCCTTCAATATGATCACGCTGCAGTCCCCGCAGACGCCGGGTCAGCAGGTAGTCTTCTTTGCTGTACATACATGTGTGTGTATACGCCTGTGGATTCTTAACATCACCGACCAAAATCTGCTCCAAAATTGCTGCAAAATCTGTTTTTTCGAGACATTACAATGTATTCCAAAGACGTAGGCTTGAGCATATCGACCAGACTTTGGTCCAAGTCTTTCCGAGACATTGCAACGTATTGCAATGTCTTGGAACGACGTGGATGAGGTGGAACCGGGTAGCCGCAAAAATTGCGGCCCGGAGTGTCCAAATTGTTGGGCAAAAATTTGTGGGCAAAATGTTGGGGCAAATTTTGGTCGAAATTTTTGCCCTGGAATTTTTGGACGTTGGCCGAGTCAAAGCACGCACGCCACCGGCACCACAGGTGGCCGGTTCGGTTCCCTCAAAAGACTTTTTACACGACCAAACAAGTTTTGTGCCCTTCTGTAATCTGGGATATAAGGGCACAAAACCTGTTTGAAGTGGGATATAAGGGCACAAAATTTGTGGTTGAAGTGGGATATAAGGGCACAAATTTGTTTGGGGTGGGATATAAGGGAAATTTACCGTTTTCACTTGCGTCCTGAATCCAGCTTTCCAGCGTTATTTCCGTAAGAACGATCAGGCACTGCCGCTTGGCGAAAGCAACACTCTTTTCCCTCCATCATCTTCATCATCACGTTTGTATCAGCCGCGGTGATGAACTCCTATTTTGTGTCCAAAAATAGGAGTGTTGTGAGAGTGGACAGTTTGCCATGCTGGAGCGATACCAACAGTGCAACGGTGTCGGTATTTGTTGCCCACAAGAATGGACTTCAACACAGCACGTATCATCAGTCGACTACAAAGATGGTGAACCGAGGAAAAGTCAGAAATCCTGTAAAACCCCCTGAACCCAAGGGGGCCGAGAAGTGAAGAAAATGGTAGCCAAACAACAGCAGTCTGCCATTTGCCGGAGAAGTAGCGAAGACCCTCCGAACACGATCCTGACGCTTGCCGCGCTGATAGACGCGATCCGATCGGGGAAGGTGAAGCGCGGCGCGGGAGCGGAGTCCAACCACTCTTCGACGGCGAGAATTCACCACGGCGGCGGCGAAGAACCCGACGACAATCTTGCCGCAAGCGACTCCCTCGCCGTGGTGTGCGACGGCCAGCTCAGCTCTGCGGCCGCCGACTTCTTGCTGAAGCCGTACGACGAGAACTTGTTGCTCGCCACCAAGACCATGCTCAAGGACCGCCAGCAGCAGCACAAGGCGCTGCTGTCCAAAACGCTGCCCGAGGCAAAAGCATTCCGCCTGCTCGACCGCTCGTCGCAGTTCTGCGACTTCTTCTTGCACTACGCCTCGCTGCAGCATTGGCTTCGCATGGCCGTCTTCCCGGAGATGAAAAAGTATGCCCGCGACCTGCGCACTTTGCGTTTTTCGTAGAACCCCTTCCTTCCCCAGGTGGGCGGCGCTTCGTCATCTCCTTCCGGCCTGTTTCACTAGTTGTGCACAACCCAACGCTGCTTTGTATCATGGGCAATACTTCCCGGAGATGAAAAAGAATGCCTGCGACCTGTGGACTTTGCGTTTTTAGAACCCTTTCCTTCCAGGTGAGCGGCGCTTCGTCATCTCCCTCCGGCTTGTTTCACTAATTGGGTACAACCCACCGCTGGAGTTTGTATCATGGGCAATACTTCTGCTGGCTTCCAGTTGCGCCGGAATACGTGCAAATCAAGTACTCCACACAAGCGAAGTATAGTACACGGTGGAGTGCCAGCCTAGAAACCTTTTCGTAGGTCTCCCCCTGCGACGATCTTCGCAGTTTTCGGAGCAGCACCGCTCAGCTTCGTTAGCGCTCCAGTACGCTTGACCCCTGTTGCACGAAGCCGGACTACCAAGAAGTCGCAACCTCCGGACAGCCGCGCTACTCGGTGAGAACCATCAAAGCCCGTGAAGATACGAACTGCTGGTGTCTGGTGCCTGCGGGGGTAATTCAGGGTTTGGTTTTGCCGTCCTACTGATCACCCCACACACACAGGCTCAAGGCTGAGGTCGAGGATTTGAAGCTGAATCTCAAGAAATCGAAAATGAGTGTGAAGGCCGATACATCGTCAACGGACCTCCTGCTCGAAAAAGAGCGAGCCATCCGGCAGAGGGAAGTGCAGGCCCTCCAAAGGAAGCTTGAAAGCATCAAGGTCTACAACCGGTACCTCCCGAAGAAGCAGAACATCAGAAATATCTTCGTCCAAACAGGTATGGGTTGCGCCCAGCGACCGCCAAGCTTGAAGCTGCCCTCCACGGACGTAGCTTCTCGACTGAGAACGCGCAGTGTTCCGACTGCGTGAAACATACAAACACACACACACACTCTCTCTCTCTCGAAATTGTCAGCGCGGTAGCGATGACAGCGAGAACACACATAGGTGGGTGGGGAGAGGCCCTGAGACTGCTAAGGCGTGACTAACCCGTCCCTGTCCCTCCCAGGGAGCCACCCCTGAACTGCCCTAGCCCACCAGACGGGGAGGACCCACCTGACGGTGGAGGCCCACACCCTTTGACTTGTGTTTGCAAACAGGTAAGGTACAACTGCGAACCACAACTAGACTGCACTTGACTACTGTTTGCAAACAGGTAAGGTACAACGGCGATCCACAACTAGACTGCACTTGACTACTGTGTGTGCAAACAGGTAAGGTACAACGGCGAACCACAACTAGACTGCACTTGACTACTGTGTGTGCAAACAGGTAAGGTACAACGGCGAACCACAACTAGACTGCACTTGACTACTTAAGGAAGTGCGCACAAACAAATGGTTGTTCTTGTGTTTCGACACGTCCACCCCCCTGCACGACGCACTTGTCATGCACAATCACTTGTTATATAACAAGTGACCTAACAAGTGAAAATGTATAACAAGTGCCACTTGTTATATAACAAGTGATTGCTTGTTATATAACAAGTGATTGCTTGTTATATAACAAGTGATTGCTTGTTATATAACAAGTGATCACTTGTTATACAACAAGTGATCACTTGTTATACAGCAAGTGATCACTTGTTATACAACAAGTGATCACTTGTTATATCAGTCATTCTCCTGGCGACCGTTCAAATATGGAAGAAATCATCTGGTGGTCAACCCCTCGTCATTTTCTTTGGTCCGAGGGCGTTTTTGAACTGTTTTGAATCCGATCTTTTCATTCCGACCCTCGGTGGGCTCCGAAGCTCGATATTGACGGGCTTACGCCCAAAAGTAGGTTTTGCGAAAAACGCATTCTCGTGTTTTGCCATCGAGGGGGTCGCCAGTTTTTCTGTAGCACCCCGGGAACAGAGTTCCCAGGCATGCTCCGGATTAAAACCATCTTTGCTTGACCAAATTAGAAGCGGGGATGGTGGGTGTATGGGCTGCAACAGCTTTCCCCTGTGGCACCGTACTATACCACAAGGGGCACCACGAGGGCCTAGCACCCTGTGGGCTCAGTACCCGCCATCCCAGTTCTGAAGTGCGTTCATAGGGTGATGGTAATTAGCCTGGTGAAGTGGGGTGCAACAGGAGGGTCATGGGGGTCAACCTTTTGTGTGATCCGAGGTGGTATTTTGACGATTTCGTGACCGATCTTTCCATTCCGTGTCTTCTCGGGAGCAACAGGCACGTATCACACGCGCCCCCGGTAAAATCTAAGTATAATTATATCGGGCCGAACTTGTCCAAGGGGGGTCGTCATTTTTTTCTAAAACCCCGGGAACAGAGAGACCAGGGACACCTGCGCTCATAGCATCAAAGATTGGTCGATTTAGTGACACCTTTTTTGACTGTATGCGCTGCAATAGGATGGTCATTTTTGAACGGTCGCCAGGAGAATGACTGATATAACAAGGATGCTTGTTATATAACAAGTGATTGCTTGTTATAACAAGTGTTTGGCTGCAATTTCATAAGGAACCTGGGGTTTGTACCTACCCACGCCTACCTACGAGAGAAAATCACGTGATCTGCAAGACACAAGGCTCCACCTGGTCCAGACAAAAATATCGGGGAGTTTCGGGGAAATTCGGGGAGTTTCGGGGTGTTTCCTTTGTGGCGACCACTTTCCCTGCAGCCGGCCTTGGCGATGGCGGGGAGGGGGCTACGCTATTACGGCCCTACCTTGCGCAGAGCGGTCCCGTGTTTGGTTATGCCCCGAAGACGAAGATAGAGGCTGAGAAGGAAGGACAGACTGGGAGGACGCCCGAACCGACACCGAAGTCGAGACGCAAGCTGCGACCATCAGCCCAAAGCGCCACGACGGAAGCGGCGGATGCCGGCGCCAACACCGCCATCGAGAACGCCGCAGAAGGCGACGACACTAGGACGGCCGCTGCAACGAAGCGGCGGCGTAAGGACTCGCCATCATCGAAGACAGAGGTGCGAGATAAGGTGCCAGTGACGAAGAGAGGTAGCACGAAGAGGTAGTCACGAAAGAGAGCAGATGCAGATTATCGCCATGTACGGACCTTGGATTTATCTGGGGGTAATTTTCTGGCAGTCTCGGGCTTCAGGAAGGCGTAACGGTAACAGTCAATCTCGCTCCCCGAAATAGGCAAAACCCCCTGATTTCGTTGACAGGCCGAAAACCCTCCTTTTTTGGCTTTGGTGCAAATACGCAGTTCCGCAGCTTTTTGGCCGTAAATTCGGTGTCATGCCGCAGTGGAGGTGATGTGTAATACCCGGAGTACGGTCACCGCCTTGGGCGAAAATGTCAAAAAACACGAAATCACGCTCGTTTGGCTGGGCCGTGGTACCCGGCTCGGGGTTTTTCACACGACAAGAAACTTCGACCCACAGAAAAACCCCGAATGAGCGGTTCGGGTGTGCAAATGCCAAGCGTGCTTACAGCAACCGTTTGTTTGCCAAAAGCCTAGTGTCTTGCAGATCACGTGACTTTCTCTCGTAGGTAGGTACAAACCCCAGGTTCCTTTTGAAATTGCAACCAAACACTTGCAATCACTTGTTATATAACAAGCAATCACTTGCTATATAACAAGCAATCACTTGTTATATAACAAGCAATCACTTGTTATATAACAAGCAATCACTTGTTATATAACAAGTGACCACTTGTTACATCACTTGTTAGAAATATAACTAGTTATGTCCCAAAGAAAACAGCTAACAAGTGCGTCGTGCGCGCCCTTTTCGCCCAGAAAGTTGTCTGGATGAATATAAGCACGGCCAGAACTTCTTTCACGAGTCCTGATACCCCCCGTTGTTCTCTCTCTTGCTCACACACACGGGTTCGAAACTTCGGTCCACCACACAGACGAAGATGCGGTCATTGTGAGCCTTCGTGGCAACATCGAGGAGCTGACGGAAGTAGTGGAGGAGTATCGCAGAGAAGAGGTGTGCACCACAAGGGGTTTCCGGCGATTCGCAGAGCCCCCGTCCTCGTTGTGCCCAACTGTAATTTGCCCCCGCGTCCCCGGTGCTGAGGGCAAGCGCTCCCGGGGCCTTCCCTCCGAGACCGACTTTCCTTGGCTGTGGTCGTACTGATTGTGACGAGCTACGAACAGCAACCTGACGAACCAGGCAGTGCTGCCTGGTTTGTCAACATCAAGCTCAGGTTTCTCCCCTCTCTCCGTCTGCGTTCACGAGCGAAACCTGAGACGAAGAACGAGGTGCACACAACACCGCGGTGAAAAAACACAGGGGGCTAGTCCTCAAGGTTTCATACCCCACTTTGGAGCCGTACACTCCCTTTTTTACCTCTTTCTATTTTGCATCCCCTTCCTAGACAACATCTTCCTCGAAGAAGACTTGATGCTAGCATCGACCATCCATGAGGTGGTGCTCTGCCTGAGCATTAAACTAGGATTTTCCCCCCTCTCCGTCTGCGTTCACGAGCGAAACCCGAGACGAAGAACGAGGTGCACACAACGCCGCGGCGAAAATAATAAAGACTAGTCCCTCAAGGTTTCATACCCTACCTGCGGAGTCTTACACTCCCTGCGACCCCTATACCCTTTTCCTTTCCCTTTTCTATTTCACACTTTCTTCGAAGAAGGCTTGATGCTAGCATCATTCTGTTTTACACTGTTTTCGAAGAAGACTTGATGCCAGCATGAAACATGCATGAGAGGCAGTGTCCTGCCTAAACAATAAACTAAGATTTCCCCCCCGAGGCAAGGAAGTTCCAGGTTCCTTTCCCTTTTCTATTTCACACTTTCTTCGAAGAAGGCTTGATGCTAGCATCATTCTATTTTACACTGTTTTCGAAGAAGACTTGATGCCAGCATGAAACATGCATGAGAGGCAGTGTCCTGCCTAAACAATAAACTAAGATTTCCCCCCCGAGGCAAGGAAGTTCCAGGGAGACTTTTTCGATGGCTGAAACGTTATCCAGAACCCGGCCCTACAAATACAAAGCTGAGAGAGGGCGAGAGCTTGCTGGCGACAATACAAGAGTCCCGTGCCTTATTTATCTGTCTCGAGGGCGTCTCTAAACAAGCGAAGTCACATAGATTCGTCCTGCGAGCTTGCAATGATAATACGAGTGCATTGGTCGGTTGGTTCCCCTTTTAGTTGCAGGCGCATATACGCTGTTTCCTTCAAATCTCTTCCTTTTCCCCCCCTTCTGTTTTCAATTCTTGCATTTCAGGCCTGCGGATCAAAAGCAATCGAAAAGAAAACAAAAGAGCGTTGTACCAACTTGCGCGGTGTCACTGGCACTTGCACTTTACAGAACTCAATGCTAAACAACATAACGTGGGCCGAAGCTTCACCAGCTTCGGCTGACACCATTTGCGCACTTAACCATGGTTAAGAAGACGACTGAAAGCATCTGCAGAGTAACACGAAGAGCCTCTAGGCAAAACCCTGTTTTCACACTTCTTCCTCCGGTTCCGTTTGCAATTGAAAAGTACCACTCCCCTCAGGAGGAACGAAAGTCCAGGCCGATGGCTGTGCTGACATCGAGCAGCCAGTGGCACCAGCTGCTGGTGTTCGCTCTGACGCCCGCATTCCGGTTGCACGGCAGGCTCGCGGCCGCGCAGGCGGCGTCTGATGCGCTGCTGACGCTGGAAGCGTACAGCATCCCCGGGTTCACGCCTTCGTGGGAGGAAGTCGACTGCCTGCCGAACTCACAAGAACTTCGGGTCACCGCGAAGAAGTTCGTCAAGACGTACGCCTGGCTCAAGGCAGCCGAGCACGTGCTACGCACTCGCGTCGACAGCTTCGTGCAGAACAAGGACAACTTTGCCGCCGACAGCGGCGACAGTTTGCGGTTCTCCGTCAACGCGCTGTTTGCCCTCATATCGCTTTCGCGGCTGTTGCGCCTGCAAGGTATTGCACTTTCTTTTTTTTGGCGATCACCAGTAACTGCCTCCTGTAGAGAGCATACTTGTTACAGCTAAAAACGAACGTTGACATCGGTTTAACCTGAACGCGTACAGCTCAAACCGCACAAAGCAAAAAGCTGCTGCTCCTGACAAGCACGCGGCGCGAAAGCGCAACATTTCGAGAATGGAGCTGGATATCACCAGCCTTGCCACCTCGTCATCATCCTCGTCCACATCGAGATCGCCCCCCGAGCGACTGCCTCGGCAGAACTGCCGGCGGGGAAACCCTAGAAAAAGCTCGCGGCGCGAGAGCGCAGCATTCAAAAAAATGGAGCTAGCCTGTCATCATCGTCTTCGTCCACATTGAGATCGTCTTCGGACGACGTTATCGTCCACATTGAGATCGTCTTCGGACGTTATCAAGTAACCCTAGCCTATGACAAATACAAGCCTACCCCTTGTGGTACCTGCATTTCAAGTTCACACTGCTCCTGACACTTTGACGTGGGCCCGTGGCTCTGCAGCTGGAGCCGGAGTGGCTTACAGTGGGTAACGTCTGAAGCGCAGTACAGCCCACTTGCAACCCCCAAAAGGTCGTATATCCGACACGCTGCTTTTTGGGACACGTGGCTACAGGCGTAGTTTTCATCGCAGCTGGCCAGTCGCAACAGCACAAGTCCTTGAAAGGCGGCAAGTGGCTAGCTGCTGATCCTCATTCCTGGTGCTTTGACGTGGGCCCGCGGCTCTGCAGCTCTCCCGGAACCTGTTAATGCATAGCTCCTATGAAACAGGCTTTGTTTGTGCGATTTAACCTACACGTGTTCTGGTTAAACCGCTGCCAACGTTTTTTTGGCTGCAACAAAATACTGTCTCCAGGAAGCAGAAATTGGTTGTCGCAAAAAAGGTAAGTGTCACCTCCTGACACACACGCACACGCATGGGCGTGGTGGTACTACGTAGTGGTAAGTGGTAGATACCACACCTCGTAGGTGCACGAGTAACTGAGGATTGCATCCACGAGCTCGTCACGAGGACCTCGAGGTTATCCTGAGGGTATGTTGGTAGCTAGTACACCCCTACGCAGTATGTGGTATCTACATACCACCATATGTACCACCATACTACTTCCTAGAGCCCCTTAAGGTGCTACGTAGGTGGTGTGGTATTCTACGGGGTCTGCTACCTCGTCCTCACGTCCTCCGGCACGTGGCCAATGTCACCAGCGCTGTGCAAGGCATTTCGTGCCGAGCCCGAACTCGCCCCACAGACCGAAGCAGTGTTGCTGGCAACGAGCCAACGGAACCTGAACTCAGACCCGGCGATGGGCACAATCGAACGCGTTTGTCAAGGCGCATGAGACATGGGCGGCGAACGCACACCCAGAGCAGTCTTACAGTGCGACTTTGGAGGAAGCAGCAGAGTGGAAGGGAAGGGAGCAGGAGAAGGGCACAAGCAGTCAGCGATCTCGACCAACGGCGAGGCGAGCCGGGAATGCGAAAGCGGGATGTGCGAAGCATGATGCGCCTCGGTGCTGCGCATGCAAAAGGCGACGGCTACCCCCGGCGACATGCTGCCATGCAGCACATAGGCCACGAAGCAGGAAGCCTAGTCAAACGAAGCCGCAATTCCGAACCCCGCGCGGACACCGCGAGCAGTCGGCAGGAACCTCAGCTGCGACGTGAGAATGCTAAAAGCCTGCGTTATATTCCCGCGACAGGGGTTACCCACAATTGAATTCGACACACGCACGCACAAACACCCCACACACACAGGGCGCGCAAGCTGGGCTTCGCAGCAAAAATGGGAAGCCCAATCCACGGAGCAAGCGGCGAAGCTCGAAAGTCTTCGCGGATTCACCGAAGAAGCGATCGACGAGTCACTCCGGGCTGACAACCCGCAAGCCTGCGCGCGCTGGAAGCTGTTCGAGCGTTTGCTGGGCATGACAGAGGACGTGATGGACACTCTGCGGGCTTGGCAAGAGGACATGGCCCGCGCTCACTCCTCGAGCCAGATGACCTTGTCGGTCATCCAACGGTGCCGCGGCGTCATGCGGCAGTGGGCGAGGTCGATGAAGGCGCGAGAAGCCGAGTTGCGCCGGGAGATCGACAAGGACAAGCAAGCCGTCCGCCGGCTGCTGCACTCACTGTACGTCCCGAAAAGCTCCGTGTCGACACAAACCGTCGAGCAGGCTGCGGCACGGGTGCAATACGTGGTGCGAGAGGACAGCAGGACGATCGCGCCGAAGCTCAGGACACTCCGGAGGAACGGGATGCACAGGACGCGAACCAATTCAATCACGAAGCTGGCTTCCCGCGACCCATCTGCGCGCTTCGAGAACGATGCGCGCAAGCGGAGCGCTGAAACCTCGTCCGCCTCGGACGGTCGCCCCCTAGTCCCAGCCCTTTCCCTACCCAACGTCCGCACCGTTGACAGCCCCGGGACACCCGCCTCAGCCCCCCCGGGCTTCACGGTTCCAGCGCCTCGAAGCATCGCTGCCAGTCCGTCGCCTTGCACTCCGATGACGTATCAGTCGCAGCAATCCGCCTTTGCGTGTCCGGAACCGCCGGGGAAACTGCGGGGCGGCCCGGCGGGCGTCCGGCACGCGAACTCGCAGCGGGTGCAGATGTCGAAGGCGCAGAGCAGGGTTTGGAGCAAAAAGGGGCGGCCGGACCCTATTAGCCCTGTCTCGGTTCTAACTAACTGCTCTACCGAGGGCGAGCAGTTTGCGTCCATCGTCGAGGTCTGCAGCGTCGCGTCTTCGGACGAAACGAGCGGTTCTCCGTCCGAACCGTCGCACGCGACTCGAGCCACGGCCAACAGCAGCAGGGCGCTGCCGCTGGTGCCGAGCGTCGCCAGCATCCGGTGCAACTTCACCCGCTCCTCCACGCGCGGGTTCATGCCTCGCGAGGCTTCTAGACCCCGTTTCGGCGCGCCGGAAGGCAACCAACACACGCGCTACAAGCCGCGCCCGCCACGGGGCAGTGACTAGCGCCTGTCCGAGGCACACGCGTTACTCCATGTCACCACTGTCAAAAGCTGACAGGGCAGCTGCTCTTGCGGGCACCGACTTGATGTCGTGTGCTATTACTCGATTGACCTGTTTCATCCGCACACCGCTGCCATTGCTAGCGTTGGTTCTTATGTCGGTCAATTGTATCCTCTGTCTCGGTTCAAACCGACTGCTCTACCGAGGCTGAGCATTTTGCGTCCGTCGTTGAGGTCTGCCGCCGACACGGCGGGCGGTCTCATGCTCCGCGAGGCTTCCAGGCCGTGCCGGAAGGCAACCAACCCGCGCGGCACAAGCCGCGCCCGCCACGGGCCGGTGACTAGCGCCTGTCGGAGGCACAGCCACGGTAGTCCATGACACTACCGTCAAAAGCTGATATGGCTGAAGCTCCTGCGGGACCGACTCTTTGCGGGACGAGGATAAAAAGAAGACGTGGCTTTGACATTGGGCAACGATCCACACAGGCGTACTCTGGTACACCCGACTTGCTGCCCATCATCTTTTATTTCTTGAAAGTATGCCAATACTGCAGGGAATAGTTGACTAGACCTCTTGAGTTTGTGCTAACCACGAATTGGCGAGTCGGGTGAACCTACAAAGCCAAACCAGGACCGACCCCCCCGTTCGTGAGAAAAGGGAAGATTAAAAACACCTTCTTTTTTTGTATATGCACCTGCTTTGTAGGAAATGCTTGAGGAGACTGCCAGTTGCGATAGATCAAAGGAGGTAAATGTGCTGTAGCCCACACGAAACACACACACAGGTAAAGCTGGGTTTAGTGGCGGGCGTAAGCGTTCAACAAAAAAGACCCACTTTGTAGTTGTATTGTTTTCTCCCCCTCTAGCCTCCTTCGAGATGAGCACAAGGCAGTCCCTCGAGTATTTTCCATTCTCGTTCGGGGAGTGCCGTGGGCGGAGCCAAAATGACTTCCTCGATCCTGAGACGGCATCGTTTACAGCAGTGGACTACGACGGTATCTGATCATCTTGGATCTCCATGCTCTCGTTCTTGATTAATGAAGACATTCTTGTCGAATGCTTTCGCAGAAGTTCGTCTCCCTACGATCTATCTAAGAATTGCACCTCTGACGTAGGAGTACGTACGACCCCGGCAGTCCGAAACCCAAAAGAGAACCGCTAAGAACTTCGTTTTGATTATTCCTTCTCGGGTTAAGACCAACAAAAAGAGTCGAGAGAATCGATCCCTTGTTATTCCATGCTTTATCATTCACGGCGAACGCCTGCTTTGGGCACGCTGGTTTGTTCACAGGAATGGTGGTCGACCCGAATGCGTATGGTGTACGCGTAAGCGCTTTCATCCCGATGAAGATTACTTGCAAGGCCCCATTACCACCGTTCATCGAGCACAGGTCTTGATGGGAGGGGTTGATCCCAGCCTTCTGAATACCAGCAGTACGCTGATGCCCAGCAAACTGGGACGAGGCCTTAGACGAAACTCAAGAGAACCGCTCGAATCGACTCCAATGTAGGGTTCGCAGACACCTCTCTTTGCATTCTCTCCTGCTGTGTCCCAGCCCTGCTCATTGTTTCCACTTTGGGCCTCGCTGCTAGAACAACAAAACCGACGCATTTCTTCGCGTTTTCTTCATCCCTTTTTTGGGTATCAAACAAATGCTCTTTGCCGAGAGCAAAAAAACCGATCGCCGCCTCGCTTTCGTTAGATGAAGAGACAGGGTTGAAGGAAGTGCGCTCAAACAAACGTGACACTATGCCTTGAGTGCTAGTGGTGTGCCCACCGATACCTGCTTGTCCCGCAGGCCGATGGCTCTGCATTACTGTACACGGCGTCCAGCCTCAGCTAGAAAAGCTGTCTCACCCGCGTTATTTTGCGTGCACACTCACGCGTTTTGAGACCGCCACTTGTCACGCTCAGGGGCATTCATCGTGGGGGACGGTGCCGGAGGGCTCGTGCCTGACGACAACGCCATCGGAAGCAAGGAGAAGCTCATGTTAAGACATACCCGTTGCGGAGTCTTACACTCCCTGCGACCCTTTTCCCTTTTTAGTACTAACAGTCTTGCGGGTTGCCCTTCAATGTTTTGTGCAGGCTACAAAGACGTAGGCAGCGTGTTTTGGTGGTTGATCAGAATTTCTTACCTGAATACCCACAGGGTAAATACAAGTGAGAAAAGGATCACCCGGCACGGAAACACTTTCTTCGAAGAAGACGTGATGCTAGCATAAACCATGCATGAGAGGCAGTGTCCTGCCTAAACATCAAGCTAAGATTTTCTTCCCAACACAGTGCCGCGACGCTGGGGGAAGGGGGAGGGAAAATGATGCTTTTTACCGCAGAACCCGGGCGGCCGGAGTCCGCGTTCCAGAAAGATAAGGAGCAGGTCTGGTTCGAAGCGAAGCATCCCATATGGTGGAAAGCGGGGCACCCATCGTGGGGGACGGTACCGGAGGGCTCGTGCCTGACGTACAATACCATCGAAAGCAAGGAGAAGCTCATGAAAAGACCGACCGGCGGCGTCATAGGCTCCGAGAAGCGCTGGGACGAACCGCCGTCGCGCGCGACCCGCGCCCGCCCTGCGTCCGCTCCCCCCCGCAGAGGAGACGGCCCGAGCAGGCCGCAGCGGATCGGGCACTGGCTCTTCGGGACGCAGCGCTTCACCCGGAGGCCCACCACAGTCGACGCCTTCTCGCCGGCCCCCACGTCGTACAGCCCGCATTCCGCCTCCGCCAAGAAGGCGCCCAGCTGGTCCTTCAGCTCCGCGTCTCGGTTCCCGTCTGCGAAGAAGGATCCTTTTTTAAAAAGCCGCAGCGCCCTCAATAAGCCCAGAGCTGCGTTTACCTAGTATCGAGTGCCCCGGTGCAGGCACTCGATACTGGGTGAACGCAGCTGACCGCCAGAAGCTTCCTAGTAAGCTTCTGGCGGGTCAGCTGCGAGTGTAGCTCGGGCGAGTATCCAGCGCGCTTTTGGTAGGCATATGCTGAAGATTGGCTCCTGGTGAGGTGGTAATCAAAGCATGTCACGGAGCAGGCCGCAGCGTATGGCTCTTCGGCACGCGCTTCACCCGGAGGCCCACCACAGTCGCCGGCCCCCACGTCGTACAGCCCGCATTCCGCCTCCGCCAAGAAGGCGCCCAGCTGGTCCTTCAGCTCCGCGTCTCGGTTCCCGTCTGCGAAGAAGGACCCGTTCCTGAAAAGCCGCAGCGCCCTCAATAAGCCCAGAGCTGCATTTACCTAGTATCGAGTGCCCCGGTGCAGGCACTCGATACTGGGTGAACGCAGCTGACCCGCCAGAAGCTTCCTAGTAAGCTTCTGGCGGGTCAGCTGCGAGTGTAGCTCGGGCGAGTATCCCGCGCGCTTTTGGTAGGCATACGCTGAAGATTGGCTCCTGGTGAGGTGGCAATCAAAGCATGTCACGGAGCAGCCCGCAGCGTATGGCTCTGCGGCACGCAGCGCTTCACCCGGAGGCCCACCACAGTCGACGCCTTCTCGCCGGCCCCGACTTCGTACAGCCCGCATGCCGTCTCTGCCAAGGCGCCCAGCTGGTCCTTCAGCTCCGCGTCTCGGTTTCCGTCTGCGAAGAGGGACCCTTTTTTAAAAAAGCCGCAGCGCCCTTAACAAGCCCAGATCTGCGTTCACCTAGTATCGGGTGCCCCGGTGTCTCTGGCAAGCTTCTCGTTAGCTAGCTCCGACTGTAGCTCGGGCGAGTATCCAGCGCGCTTTTGGTAGGCATACGCTGAAGATTTGCTTCTGGTGAGGTGGCAATCAAAGCATTTCATGGAGCAGGTCGCAGCACATCGGGCACTAGCTCTTCGGCACGCAGTGCTTCACCCGGAGGCCCACGCCTTCCCCAAGTCGTACAGCCCGCATTCCGCCTCCGCCAAGAAGGCGCCCAGCTGGTCCTTCAGCTCCGCGTCTCGGTTCCCGTCTGCGAAGAAGGACCCTTTTTAAAAAGCTGCAGCGCCCTTAACAAGACCAGAGCTGCGTTACCTAGTATTGAGTGTTCCTGTGCCTTTGGCAAGTTCCTAGGAAGCTAGCTGCGAGTGTAACTCGGGCGAGTATCTTGCGCGCTTTTTTTTCGTAGGTACACGGCGTACGACACGCTGAAGATTTGCTCCCGGCCTCCTCCAGCAAGCTTTCCCCCCGCAATCCCCTCTCAGTGCCACATACCATGATGCTGAATCTCACACAAGCACAAAAGGTCAAAAGACACCAATCTGTACGCCTTTACGGGAACCCGTAACGGGATTGTCGGGAACACAAAATGGTTACGCGCTTGCAATCACCCCTTTTCCCTCCCCCCGTAGCGCCGAACGCCGGGCGACAAGTTCTCACCCCCCCTTTCCCCTCCCACTTTTGCGGTGCTTTCGACGGTCCGCTGAGACGCGGTTTGTACGGCTCCGCAAGCAGCCGAACCACAGCAATGCAACTCGCTCCGTGACCGTGGAGGCAAACCCGTGGGATGAAGTGTGCCAATGCTAGCAATAGCAGCGGTCTTTGGGGGCTGCAAGGATTTGGACATTGCCTGCGTACAGAGTCGTCGACCACTCGTTTTGCGCGACTTATAGCGCGCAGAAGAGCGAACCTGTAGCAGGTTTGTGATGCTCCTAAATGTCCTAGGCCGCACGCGCACTACACTGACTCACTGAACGAGTTTGCGACTACCTATTTTGAAGAGGATGGCCCGATGGGAAATCTTTTGAACTTGCGGCGTGATGAGGATCGATGATTGCAATCATTCTCCTTGAATGAGGAATGCCTAGTCATAGACGCAGTCATCAGCTTGCATTGATGACGTGCCTGCCATTCGTACACAACCGCCTGTCGTTTGCTACCGATTGACTGTGACCTGATTTCGCCGGTTTCCGCGCTTTTGTCGTTCCGTATGTCCGCGATGGATGCAATAATTCACGCTCTTTGTAGTATTAGCGAGGCAGCGAGCAAACTATATCGGGGACCCCGCCAAGCCGACGTCAGGTGTCTGACACCTACACGGCCTCTGGCGTGCTGTACGTTCTTCTTCGTAGGGTGTGTTATTACAAATGCATGGAAAACACTGAAGTAATGGCACGTCGGCGATCCTCCCGAACTACCTCGTTGCGCCTGCGAATCCGACCACCGGGTGGGAACCAGCACTGGTAGGCCCTTGCTGTGGGCAGTTGTATTGTACCTCAAACAAAAACTTTCACTCTAAAAAGTGGCCGAACTGAACCAAGTCAAAAAGGGATCTCAGGGTTCCAGACTGCCAACCATTCTTGCTCTTCGTGGAAGGACCGGCAACCCCGGGCCGGCCCCGTGGGTTGCCTTTCCTTTTCCTTAGCTGGAAGCGAAACGATCGTTGTGCGAAAAAGCCTTCTGTTTTTCTTTTCTTCCCTTCCGCTCTGCGCGCGCACCCTGTATACCTTCGATCAGCCGCAATCCCCGAAATGAGGCGAGCCGCCTTGGGGGCAGGGGATTGGGCTACCAGAAGCAGGGCTGTAAGGCCCCAGGATGTCCTATTGACACCACGCGCACTGGCCGAGGTTTGAGTTTGAAATTCTTGTCTTCAGAACAAACGGAGCCGCAGCAGGAAAGCCGGCAGCCAGGTGGGAAACCAACCTGGACCAGTGAATGAGAAAATCGGAGGCAGGCCCAACTGAAGGGTAATTCCTTCTAGCAGTACTGATGACTTTGAGAGGGAGAATGGGGTCGGGTGGACCTTGGGCCTTCACATCTTCGGTTGTGTTAGTTCTCCTTACGTTTTTTGACTGCAAAGGCCTGAGGTGTGTAGCTGGGTCTTTGCTTTTTAGTATTTAGGGAAAAGTGCCTTCGGGGACTAGTCCCAATGTGAAATGTGCCCTTAGGGGACTAGTCCCTATTTTGCATTACAATTCCTGGTAAGAATTTGCAAAAAAGTTGCTTCCCAATGAAAATGTGCCCTTAGGGGACTAGTCCCCTAAGGGCAAACAATTTCATTGGACTTTTTGCCAGGGAAGTGTTCTTAGCAAATTTTTAGCAAATTCTCGGAAATCTTCAGATTTTTCGGATTTTTCAGATTTTGGCCATTTTTGCCGATTTTGGCCATTTTGCCGATTTTTCCAGATTCTGGCAGAATTTGGCCATTTTTGCCGATTTTTCTCGGCCAAAATGGCCAAAATCTGGAAAAATCGGCAAAAATGGCCAAAATCTGAAAAAATTGGCAAAATGGCCAAAATCTGCAAAAATCTGCCAAAATGTGGAAAATCGGCCAATATCTGGAAAATCGGCAAAAATGGGGAAAATCGGCAAAAATGGCCAAATTCTGCCAAAATCTGGAAAAATCGGCAAAATGGCCAAAATCTGGAAAATCGGCAAAAATGGCCAAAATCTGCAAAAATCTGCCAAAATGTGGTTAATCGGCCAATATCTGGAAAATCGGCAAAAATGGCCAAAATGTGGAAAAATCGGGCAAAAATGGCCAAAATCTGGAAAAATCGGCCAAAATCTGCAAAAATCTGGAAAAAATGAAAATTTCCAAAATCTGCCAATTGCATTTCCCTGACAAAAGTCAAGGTAACAATTTGCAATTTGCGTGGGACTAGTCCCCTAAGGGCACATTGGGACTAGTCCCCTAAGGCACCTTACCCTAGTATTTATCTAGGCTGTGGTGTGTTGGCTTCTACTACCGGGCTTGCGTGCTGTGGATGCGGCCTTCCAAGAGCTTTCGATAGGCGGCATGGATCAGACGCTCCAGCAACTTTGTCACACGGCTGGTTAGCGATATCGGGCGGTGAGAGTCGACACGGTCCACACGTTACCAGGGGTTTGCAGCATCATGACGTGCGCCTCCCGTTAGCCTGAGAGCACTCACCTTTTTAGGTACGTGAACAAGTGCAGGAGTGTCCCGTCAGCTAGCTCGCCGAGGTTTTTCAGCATCGCGTTGTTGACGCCGCCAGGGGGGTCGGGAATCACTGCAAAAAGGAACAGCAAAGAAAGGGGAAAAAGGATGCTAGCCAACATTCCGCGCGCCACCGACAGCGATGAGCGGTTTCCGGGGGTGAAGGAGCTTCTTGACAAGCCGGGCGAGATCAACAAGCCGTACCCGAAGGCGAAAGGCATCATCAGAATCTGGGTCGATGGGTATGCAGTTTTTAGTAGTGTAACAATCTTGCGGGTTGCCCTGCAATGTGCAGGCTTAAAGATGTAGGCAGCGTGTTTTGGTAGTTGATCAGAAGTCCTTACCTGAATATCCACAGGGTAAATACAAGTGGGAAAACGATCAACCGGCACGCACAGACAAAGCAGAGACTACCACTTGAGCGATCACTCGGACACCTTACTGGGGGGGGGGGGGGGGTCGAATACAAGAGGTACCTCTTGTATTCGGCGTGCCGATCCTGCAATTTTCCCGAAAAAGAAATAGAAAAAAGTACCGCAAACCCGGAACCCGCGGGAACTCCCTTCTTCTTGGAAGACGCACGTAATTTGTGGTCCCCGGGTCTATTTTTCACGGTTCTCTTCATCGGAGCTGCACGCGAGCACAAATTCGCCGAAAAAGGTCTCGCACATGGGCCAGCAAAGAAATGTCACCAACCGGTGGGTCGATTCGCGTCCTTCCCAATGAAAACCTGCGGGTTCCATGCCCGGTACCCCGCATCTGGTAAAGACCCACGAACCACGCACATAAGTTTGGGTCCCCGGGTCTATTTTTCACGGTTCTCTTCATCGGAGCTCATCGCGATCAGAAACCTGTCAAAAGAAGGTCTGCTATGCGGACCAAGGAAAAATCCAACTTTTTACCAGATTTCCAAAATGCCTCTTCTATTCAAGGTACCTCTTGTTTTCAAGGTACCTCCTGTGTATTCGACCCCCCCAGTAAGTCAGCTCTCGGTTCATCCCGCGTTGCCAGTCCTGCTTACCAGAGGTGGCCCACTTAGAACCAGGATTCTACGTCAGGGTTCAATGACGTAACCCTGAGCTCACGCGTCGTTAGGCACCATCTTCGCCCGCCCAGGGATTCTTACGATTCATCGTGGGAAAGTTTCAGCGTAATGACCAATCAGCAGGTCATTGGGGTTTTAGCAACACAGAACCTTACCGGAGACTTCAAAAAACCGACCGCTTACTACAAGAAACAGTCTAGAACCCTGGCGTACGCCCGCTTTGCGTCTTTTCACCACCGTCCTCGTTCGCCATGATCAGTCGAAAGTGACCGCGCAGGGTTTGAAACCCCTGCAATTAAGGATGGCCCGGGAACGGAACCCCGGAGATCCCCCAGAGGGGTGAAGATGTGACCAAATCGAAGAAGTCCAAAAGCGAAGAACGCGGAAACGCAACCAAGCAGACCTCCCAGGGCAGGGGGGAACCTGCGGCGGTGAAGTAACGAAGCTCATCCGAGTGTCCGATGCAACCCCTTGTCAATACCACCCAACGACTGCGACGCGCGCGAAATGTCGGACGCTAGCGTCTGTCAAGAGCATGCGTGACTCAGCCGTGTTTTAAAGGTGAGATGAGAGGCATCGACTCACTCTGTTAAAGGACCATACCGCAACCCCGAAAAGTGAAGCCAACTTTCACGCTAAGAATCACCGCCAACCAATCCCAAGCACCCCGGAACGCGTTAGTCGCGACGGAGCGCCACACCCCTCGAAGCAAGCAACGTTCCTTCAGTCTTTTCAATCCCTCCCCAATCCCCCCATCACACACCAAGCAACCGGGGACCTTGCCGGCTTTTTGCACACATGGCGCTTCAATAAATACCACAGGTGCTTTGACATGCTCCACTTCGGGCACGCGAACGCATTGAGACAAGCGGCGCTGTTGGGGCACGAGCTCTACGTTGGGATCCACACTGATGAAGAAGTGGTGAGGTTCAAGGGGCCCCCGATCATGCACGACCACGAGAGGTACGCTGCCGCGCGCGCGTGCAAGTGGGTGTCTCGGGTGATCGAAGGCGTGCCGTACGTGACGGAGCTTTCGGACATCGAGAAGTACGAGATCGACTTCGTGGTCCACGGAGACGACATGTCGACAGACCTCAACGGAAATAACTCGTACCAAGCCATCATCGACGCGGGGAGGTTCAAAATCGTGAAGCGAACAGACGGCATCAGCACCACCGACCTTGTCGGGCGCATGCTTCTCCTCACCAAGTGTCACCACCACGGCGACGACCACGGCGAGGATGACCCGAAGACTGTGGCTGCCAAGCACGCAGACACGACGTACTCCAGGTAACGATTTTCGGCGAGCACTCTCCTTTGATTGATGAAAGGGTGACCCTTGGCGAAATGACTCTGACTGAATTCCTGAAGTCAAACTTCGTTTTGGCGAAGCGCAAAGCTAGGCGCGCGCTCGCAGCATTCTAGACAACAAACAACCGTAGGCAGAGTCCGTGGCGAGACTACACGTCCCACTATCAGCGTCCTGCAAAGCATATGCTCACGCACCGAACTCCTGGCGCCTGAGCCATGGGACCCCAATATGGGCCTATACAGCCCCTTCTGCGCCCTGTGTACCGGTATATACCACCTACCTGTGCACTACATACCACCACCACGTACAGCATGATGCTGTATAGACTGGTAGTTGGTGTATGTGGTGTATACCACGGTGCACATACCGTCACCATACGAAACGAGTCCCTACTCTCGGGACCGGGGACCAAGTACGCTTGTGTCTGCGGCCTACGCGCGCGCGAGTAGTATATTTACACAACCCCAAGGACCCCGGTCCCGACCCCGAGGATGGGCTCGTTTCAATCAGAAATTCGATCTAATAACCACTCAACGCCGACACGAGCAGCACCCTTCCCCCCTTTTTAACGTCTTTTCGATTCAGCATGTTCTTCAAAGAAGACTAAACATGCACGAGAGGCAGTGATCTAGTATTTCCATATATTTCAGAGACTCTAACATCCAACCTCGAAAATGTCCAACAGGTACCTCACGACTTCGCGGAAGATTGTTCAGTTCTCGAACAACAGGGCACCAGGTCCAGACGACAAGGTGGTGTACGTCGGCGGTCGGTTCGACTGCTTCCACTGCGGACACATGGCGATGCTCGAAGAAGCTAGGAAGAAGGGAACGTACCTGATCGTCGGCCTGTACTCCGACTCCGTCATCAACAAGCTCGCCGGTGCTAACTACCCTATCATGAACGTGAACGAGCGAGTGCTGGGTGTTCTTAGTTGCAGATACGTCGACGAGGTCATCATGGGAGTCCCTTATGACGTGACGAAGGATCTGATTGAACAGCTCAAGATTGACGTCGTCGTGCAGGGGACCACAGGAGACGCAAAGGAGGAGGGTAGCGGGATTGAAAAGGACCCGTATGTGGTTCCGAAGGAAATGGGCATCTACGGAGAAGTCACCAGCTCCAGCACATTGACGACCGGAAAGCTGATAGAGCGCGTGATCCAAAACCGCCTCCAGTTCGAAGAGCGGCAGAAGAAGAAGATCCCCAAGGACGACGCCACCAAGAAAGCGGGCGAGAATTCCGACATCAGAGAAATTTAAACCTTCACCTCTCACCCAAACGCACGCACACACACACACACTGACACCCACTTACATGGTAGCGCAAGCCCAAATCTGAGGGAATGTACTCACATAAGCAAGTAAAAGCGGGCGCCGGCTTGTCTGCTTGCACTCTCTTTTATTTTCGCGGCGCACCGCATTTTTTTGCGCCGACCCTTCCCCCGAGAGAAGACCACAAAGCAGAAACGCATCCTCGTGTTGTAACCGTGTTGTGCAGAGGGGCTTGGGGCTTGCCCAACCTCCACATCACCGAACAGAAACACTTCGCGGTCGGGTCTGTCGTGGGGCGGGTCCCCATAAGAGGAGAGAAAGCAGAACAAAATAGCCTGCGACTCGGCAATCCGACAACTACTACTGCGCTGTGCAGTCTACCGTGAACCGATTGTTGCCAGCAAGTTCAAACTACGAATACGGCGCCGCTACCGCATCTGCGGAACGGCACCGCCGCCGCAGAGAGATCGGCTCCCCCTCCCCCCACGTTCTCCAGTAGCGCGGGTGGTCCTGGCTGTGAACAGCCGCCTGACAAACCACGCCGCTGTCCTACTCAGGTTCCGCGCTGACGATGGTCCGCCTTATGTCTGTGGCTCAAAGGACCGAAACACGGCGCAGACGGGACCAGAGCGTTGAGCACACGTCCATTCCAAGCATGTCCTTGCAATCCCCGTCCCGCCTACGGAATTCTTTCGGGAACGAAGCGAAGATGTTCTCGCTTTGCTCACCTGCGAATGCACTGGTGGAGTCCAGCCTCAGAAGCTGGTGTTAAAGCCGGAGTTAAAAAAAAAGTGGGTGTCACACCCGCTTTTCGGGTGTGAATTCGTACGCGTTTTGATTTCGCACACCCGCTTCCGGGCGTGACTTGCGGGCACACCCTCTTTAAATCCAGCTTCTGAGGCTGGACCTCACCGTGTATAGATGCCTCCGAGGCGCGACGCACTTGTGGTCTGGGCAGGGAGTAGAGTATCTGGTAGGCGGAAAAGTGTTGCAGAGTGCCAGCTATCCGGTCCTGAGTGTGTAACAACTCGCCAAGTGGGTGATGCTCAGGCGATCCACGAGATTGCCCCCTCAGGCAGCGCTCCCGCTAACCTCACTTTTAGTGAGGAACCCCAAAAACCTGGGTAGGCTTCTTCTCCCCTACTTGGCTCTCGCGGGGGGGCACCCGAGTCTTCCAAAGGGGGGGGTCCGGGGGGGCTCCGGCCCCCCCGGCGAACGGTATCAACGGGAAAAAGGCGAGGAAATCCTCATGAGGAATTCCTCACCCTCTTTTTTCCAGCCTCTTTTTTTTTGAGGAATTCCTCGCACTTTTTCGTTAGCGGGAGCACTGCAGGTGACACCACTTTATTTTTAGCCATACTTCAACGTTCTTGCAAACCAGGCAAGGGTCGCATCACCAGGGCGCGGGCTCTGCGAAAAGTGCCCCGGGTGGCGAGTAGCGAAAACCCTGGCCTACTCGCGCTCATTCGCGCCGCCACCGGTGAACAAACGCCGTGGCACCCTGCGGTGCTTTCCGTCTACCAGTTGGCCGCCGGCCACCCCGAGATTCTCTATCCCCCCGCGCTCTATCTAAAGAAGGGCTGCTCTTGCCGCCCAAAAAAAGCGACACTCGCGCATAAAGAAAAGAAGACCCCCAAAGCAACGACCAGAGGTGCATGCTGGACGTCAAGAGGATCGCGATTGCGCATTGTGTGCTACGTGCTAGTCAAGTCCACCGGCCGCACTCTGCTGGGATGGACACTGGACGGCACAGGCATGCCCAAACGAAGCCCATTCCCTTTCTTTCTTTCTGCTTTGTGTTTCTTTTTTTTTTGTTTTCTTCTTCTTTTCTTCCTCCTTCCTTACAGGGGTACCTGGAAGGAGAACGCAAGGATCTCTACCGGCCTCACCGGAGCTTGGCTGTGTATGCCTTACGTGGATTTGTGGATACTCTACAGCCCACGTGGGTCTTGCCAGTTGGCGGTCGGTGTTTGATAGTACAGTTGCACTGCGGAAAGCATCTCCGGAACGGTTGCACAGTTGAAGAAGGTTGCATGAATCCAATAAGGTGAGAGTCCAGCCGCTGGAGCTGTGTTAAACAAAAGTGGGCCCTCCCCCGCGTTTCAGGCGTGCGTTTTGCACAATTCTTGGGCGTGGCACACCTATAGCGCGGCCCGATTTTGACACCCTCTTAAACCCCGAGCTTCCAACCCTCTCCAAGCACACGGATCTTTTACATAAGCTCCAAGCTTGGAAGGAAATGCTCGACCAAAGCTGCCAGACAAATAACCGAAGGGATCCCAAGTGCTGGATCCACCGAACCATGAACCGACGTGAGGTCATGCGGGTCTACCCCTACACGACACGACACAAAAAACAACAGGTCAAAGTCGGTGTAAGCGAAAAAGAACAAAAGATCCCGCAGTTTCGTTCATCAGACTGACCGTGCAAAGCCCCGACTCTCCGAAAATGTTCTATTTTTAGGCGGATCGACTTGCCGAGGCCTCCTAGGAACTCCCTGTGCCTGAGCCAAACCGGCTTAGAAAAGCGATGCTTCGCACGCTGATCGCACGTGTCCTTTTCTGCTCGTGCTCACTTCCCGACGGTTTCCTGCAGGGCTCGTCCAAGCACGGCTTCACGGGTGGTCTATTGTTAGAAATGCTGTTTCATGACGCAGGTGCAGGTGAGTGACATCACCTCTCCTCGCAAGTTGCGGATACCGTTCTTCACAGGATGCTCTTTTTCTGTTGAGCACAACGCACTGCCAAGAGTCAATCCACATGGAATCACCACGGAGGAAGACAAATCGTCAACCAATAGAGAAGGTCAAGAAGGGACGTAGACCGAAGCAAACCGCAATCCGTCCAAATACCTGGAGCCGTCAGGAAGCAGGGAGGAAAAGAGAGCACAATCAGAGGGAGCCACCTCTCTCAAGACTGCAAGGTTTTGTTGTGTTCTCAGAGTACTGATGAGAAGAAAACTGCGGGTTCTTGTTTAGGCGCACAGCATCGTGCTAGGAAGTCCTCTCTGTTGCTGTTTATTCCAGCGCCCGGCTCTTGATATTGTACTATCACAGGGTGACAACGGCCCGATAGATTCGCGAAGAGTGGCGCCCTGTGTCGCCGAACGTCTGCCTGCTCTGCATGTTGTGTGCATGACGTTCTTCGCCCCCGCCTACTTCCGCATGGGTACCATCAGTCAGGACGTAGCCTTCACTCAATGGAAGCTGAAGTTTCCCATCAAGGTATTAGCCGCCGCCGTAGGCCGCGCAGTCGTGAGAAAGAAGAGGGCCCGCAGCGGTACAAGGCGGCGATCCCCCGCGAGGCGAGTTGTCTTTCGGGTTGCCCACACACAATGTATTGTGCAGGCTAAGAAGAAGTCGGCAGCGTGTTTTGGTGACCTGAAAAATGAAACAGGGTGGAAACGATCAACCGGCACGCACAAACAAAACGAAGCGCCTGTCTGTTTTTTTTTACATAAGCGCCAGCTTGAAAGGAAATGCTCGACGATGCTGCCCGACAAAGAACAGAAGGGATCTCAAGTGCTGTAACTACCGAACCACGTGTTGAACGGACGTGACGTCATGCGCTGCACGACAAATCACAAACACAACAGGTCAAAGTCCTGAGTGAGAAAATAACACACGGTGGTGTAAGCGAAGAACAGACGGTGCACCGTCAGGGAGGAAGATCCCCCGCTCAACCCAGTAACATAGGACGAACATCAAAAGGAAGAGAACGCGGGTGGGCGGAGGTAAAAAACAAAATAAAAAAAGAGACGAGGCAAAAAAGAGGCAAAAAAAGAAGAAAACAAACGGAACAGGAAAAGGGAACGGATTGATAGCAGAACCACCGCCCAAAGGAAGGAGAACACACAAGAAGAAAAGTCGAAAGGCACCACAGACTGCACATCAACCCCGGTTGATTGTTCGGCAACACAAAAAAAACGGCGGACCCGGAATGACGGCGCCCCGGCTGCCGCTCGGAGCATCCCCGGCGCCGTTGCTGCTGCTGCTGCTCGTCGCCGGCGCAGCGGCGGAGGACTGCTACTTCAACGCGACGAACGACTTCAGAGGACTCGACTTCGACGTCGGCGGCCGCATGAGCGTCGAATCCACTGTTTTCCGCAGCGAAACCGTCGTCATGTACCTCGAGAAGTTCGCCAGCGATGCTGGCCGGCTCGGTGGCCAGCGTTCGAATGTGATGTTCTACCGCTCGACGTCCGATCCCGACGTTTTGGCGCTCTACTGGCTGCAGCCCGCCAACGTGGACATGCAGGTCTACATCTCGTTGTCCAACATCGACCCGGACAGCATCCACATATTCAACAAGACAGACACAACGACCGCCAACAACGCCGTTTTCGGCTTCTCATCCAGCATCGATTGGAACGCAGACGTCCCGTCAGGGTCGGGAAATTACATTTACGGCGCGTTTAAAGGTCAAGCGCAGGTGGTTGCCTGCGGGTTCACGGGGGTGCGGATGTCGGAGGCGTGGAAGTTGGAGTTTTCGTTCAAGCGAGGGACGTCAGACACGGGGGTGGACTTCTGGGCGGGCGATTCAGAGACCCTTGTGGACATGCAGGTGAACGAGACTGTCGGGTGGCAGGTGGCACCATCCGTGATGCGCACGACGTTGGACGGCGAGATTGTGCGGGAATATCCGGCAACCGCGGTGACGTTTCGGTACTGCGTCTTCCTGGTACCCCAGGGACAACAAGACGTCAGCATGAGTTACTTGACGGTCTGGTGGCTTCCGCTTTCAGTGGATGGGATAACGAAGTCAGGAGGGTACGACTCTACACAGTACTGCTTTGAGCACCAACTATGCCCTGACGGCGTCTGCGCCGGTGATTTTCCGCGCGAGATCACGCTGTCGGTGTATGAGGCGTCGGCGGAGTGCGGCTCGTCGAAGAAGTCCATTTTCGTGATCGCGTCCGAAAACGTCGTCGCGATCCCCGAGACCAGCGCACCGACATCCGCCCCGTCCACGCGCCCGCCGGACACGTTGCCGCCGCAAACGTCGCCCCCCTCAACTTCGCCGCCGCACACGTCGGCACCCTCAACATCGCCGCCCCACACGTCAGCTCCTCCGACGAACCCGCCCCGCACCCCGGTCCCCGCAACACTGCCGCCGCACACGTCGGCACCCTCAACATCGCCGCCCCACACGTCAGCTCCTCCGACGAACCCGCCCCGCACCCCGGTCCCCGCAACACTGCCGCCGCACACGTCGGCTCCTGCAACAGGGCAACCCCTCCCGGCGGAGACAGGGAACCCCGTCACAGCATCGCCGCTGACGCTCGCACCCCGAACGCAACACCCGCAGGTGCCGCCGTCGGGTGCCCCGAAGACGGCGGCGCCGGAAACCACGGCGCCGCGTACCGTGCGCCCGGCAACAGGGGTCCCTTCGACCATGCCACACGACACAGAGGCTCCCCGGACTGCTGGACCCGGAACCAGCCGGCCCTCGTCTGCGCCGGACACGCTTTCACCCCCCACCGCGACGCCGTCAGGTGCTCCGCCTACGCAGCTGCCTTCTTCCGCACCTTCCAGCGACATGCCTTCTTCTGCACCCGCAACCGACGTGCCGTCTTCTGCCCCCACGACACTTTCACCCTACCACCAGGTGAGTACGGCGCCGATGACTGCGGCCCCAGAAACAGACTCGCCAGACCCCGACCAGCCTGTGCCTGGATTGGACGATCCTCCGCTGGGCGACGACGAGAACGACACTTCGCCTTGGAACTCTGGCGAGCCGTCGGACGTGCGCTTCGAGTTCGAAGACTCGTCGGGCTGGATGATCCCGGTGTTCGTTACGCTCGGAATCGCCCTCTGCGCCCTGAGCTGCGGGCTCTACGTCTGGCGGACGCGCCGCGGCGGTTCGAGCGCGAAGACCAAGGGAAAAGCCATGCGCAACTACGAACTCGGCATCCACGACCTCCTCCTGGAGGAAACAGACTGCTACGACGACCAACGAATCGACGAAATGGCCGATTTCGTGCCCCCTGCCTTGCCTTTTAGCAAGACGCTGTCCGCCGCGGGTCTCGATGGGTCGGTCGCCAAGAAGAAGTCGAAGACCGAAACCAAAAAGGACGTCTCGCACGAGTACGAGCAGACCTTCATCGACCCGGACTTGTCCATCGTGGTCGACAAGGGCGCGCGCACCTCCAACTTCCACAGGATCACGACGAAAAATGTGGCGGAGGTATGCCTCTTGAACTCATGCGCACAAATAGTACGTATGCACTGCGCAGTGGTACACACGGCATGCAGTAGCACTGGGATACAAGGGAGCAAAATTTGAAGTGGTGGGATATATACACTCCAGTCCGTAATTGATCAATTTCTAATTCGTGAAGAACGCCAAATCCGTGAAAAAAAATGGTAGTTTAATGTCAGCGAATTTCGTGTAAAGCCCCGGCAGGGAACGAAATTTACCAAACAGGAACGCTGAATCTTTTCTTACCTAGTTTGGTTCATTTCGGGAACTGTCGCTTTCCGGAACTGACCTCCTTATTTCGAAACAGCGTCGAACACGCGATTGGATGAGGGGATCCCACGGGATCTGGCTAATAGGATTGATTGTGGTCTCTTTTGGCCTGCTTCCATTAGTCGGGCCTCCAGGTGATTGTGGTCTCTTTTGGCCTGCTCCTGCGCCCAAGCCCGGCACACGCCGGCTTCCAGGGTGATTGTGGTCTCTTTTGGCCTGCTCCTGACGAGATCCCACGGGATCTGGCTAATAGGATTGATTGTGGTCTCTTTTGGCCTGCTTCCTTTAGTCGGGCCTCCAGGTTGATTGTGGTCTCTTTTGGCCTGCTCCTGTGCCCAAGCCCGCACACGCCGGCTCCCAGGTTGATTGTGGTCTCTTTTGGCCTGCTCCTGACGAGATCCCACGGGATCTGGCTATAGGATTGATTGTGGTCTCTTTTGGCCTGCTTCCTTTAGTCGGGCCTCCAGGTTGATAGTGGTCTCTTTTGGCCTGCTCCTGCGCCCGAGTGGTCGGGTACGGAGGGCTCTACACTCCGGGACCCCCCGGGGCACCTGAGATGACAGAGGAGGAGTTGGTCCGGCGTCAGGGCGACGTTCTAGCGAGGTCGGTGCGGGCCATCCGTTCCGACTCCAAGGATAACAGGCTGGCGATATGGCGCTCCGTGCAGAAGGAGGTTGCTGCCGGTTATATGGTAGCGGTTCGTCCCCCAGCTAACGCCGTCTATCTCAGGAGGTTCCTGATTCGCCAAGTGAAGTTTGACGACGAGGGCTCCCGCATCAAGGAGCGGGCCTGCGACGATGGTCGCATGGCATTGGTGAACATCCGTCCACATGTCGACGCCGGTGAAGTTGGACACGAAAGATGTGTACGTGGAGGTGGCCAGGCGGGTGGCTTTCGGACGACCCCGCCGCCACGTTCCGGTCTGTGGGTCTGGACCACAAGGACGCGTACCGCCAGTTGCGCGCCAGGAACGACAGGCTGTGCAGGTGCGTCGTCGTGGAGAACCCTGAGGATGGTGAGGTGGCGTACTTCCGGATGGAGCGGCTATCCTTCGGCGAGACAGCGGCTGTTGTGCACTACAACGCCTTCGCAAGGATCCTGGCGAGGTTGGTCCGCCGCGGGCTCCGGCTTCCGTTGTGCCAGTATTACGACGACTTCGCCGCCCCGACCCTGGCCTCGGACGATCGGGCGCTGACTGACGTCCTGGAACTTCTCCAGGACATTCTTCGGACGTCATTCAACGAGGAGAAGACGTCGGCAAACAACTACTTTCGCCATCTCGGCTTGATGTTTACCATCAAAGCGGAAGCAGTGAGGTCGGAATCTCAGGGCCCAGGAGGCAGGGTCTCATTCACATGCTGGAGGGAATCCTGAGCCGCGATTCCTTGTCGCCGGGGGAGGCTGCGTCGTTGGCAGGTAAGCTCGCCTTCGCGACTTCGGCGCTCTTCGGCAGGATTGGCCGCGTGCCACTCCAGCCGATCTACAGGCGCTCCAATGCGTCATCGACTTTTGCAGGGTTCAAGTTAGGTGTCGATCTTCGAGCATCCGTGAGATGGTGGGCAAGCACGCTGGCCGCAGGAGAGTTGTGTTTCAGAAGATCTGTGCCCCTTCGTCTAGTGCAGCCCGGCGTAGGCACCAGATATGTCCTCTTCACCGTTGTCTGCCTCTTCGGTCTTGGCGCGGTCTTAGCTACGGTCGTAGATGGCTTTCCTACCGCGGTCGAATACTTCGCGCATCCTGTCCCCCCGGCGGGCTCAGAGCTGCAGATCCACCACCTCGAGTTTGCTGCGGTCTCGGTTGCGTTCTCCCTGTGGTTCAATGACAGATTCGACTTCACCGTCTCAGTCTGGGTTGACAACAGCATCGTGCTGGGCAGCCTGATAGAAGGGCGGACAAAGGCTAAAGAGCTTCTTCTTCCGGTTCATGCGTTCTGGGAGCGTCTAGCTAGGTCCAGAGGCGATGCGTGGTTCGAGAGGGTACCGCGTTCTCACGCCAAGGTCCATTGGGATACGTGCCATTGGGTGAATCCCACTAGACATGCGAGGTGAGCGGCTCCGACGGCCAGCATTCGCAAGCTGTTGCGCCCGCCAGTGCTTAGAGTGTCGGACAAATGTCGTGGTTGCGCAAGCCGCCACCGTTTGGCCACGGCTCGCACGCGCAGCCTCGCAGGGAGACTTCGCCGGTCGGCTCTGTCCCATAGCTTGGTGGGCCAGTTAAGGGCCGTAACCGTTAGAGAACTGTTTGTCGGAAGAGCGCATTAAACATACGTTAAATTAGCGGAATGAGATGGGAACCACGGCTCCGAGTGACCCATCTCGAGGGAGGTAATTTAATGGTAGTTTAATGTCAGCTAATTTCGTGTAAAGCCCCGGCAGGGAACGAAATTTACCAAACAGGAACGCTGAATCTTTTCTTCCCGCCCACCCTGCCCCAGAAAAGATGATTGGGCGGGTCGCGTTTCTGCGGACCTCGTTCAATGAGGAAGAGTGGAGGGACGTGAGTAGAAGCCTCCGAAGCCTCCCGGACGATACGACCCTTCTGACACTGGAGAAGCTTCCGATGTGGGCAGTGCCGGTGCCTATGCCCAGTCCTGAGCTGTACCGCCGGGTACAGGACCTGGTGAGAGCGCGCGATCAAAGCTCTCCTGTGCTGGGCAGTCCCGTACCACCGGCCGAGAAGAGGTCGACGTCCCAGCGGCGGGCGCTGAAACGTGCCCTCGAGGACGTCCCCTGATGCGGCCCGCGCTCGCATGAGGAGCCTGTACACAGCCGCAGGCACCAGGAGGGTCTACAACTCGAACACGGCCACTTACAGGGAGTGGTGTGCGAGCGAGGGCGTGCAGCCATACCCGGCAACGGTCCGGAGGCTTGAGACCTTCGGCGGATACCTGTCCGGCATGGATGATGCGGCGTACAAGGCGCCCCACAACATCATCAACGCCATCTTAGCCGAGAACACGGCTGACGGTTGGGTTCTCGAGGATCCTGCCGACGACATCCGCAGGATGATCAGAGCGTTGAAGAGAGCGGCGCCTGACCCTGAGAGTGGCGAGCCCCTAGGCGCCGCACAGTTCCGTCAGATCTTCGGCTTCGTGCGGACCGTTGGCGAGTACGGCGCGGCGCTGCAGCTGCTGGGTGAGCACTTTACTCTCCTAAGGGCATCCAGCATGCAGTCGATCCTGACGGAGGATGTCCGCGTCGGCGAGGGCGGCGTGAGGGTTGAATGGACTATGTCCAAGGCAAAAGGGACGTGCAGTAGATACCTCACCTTTGAAAGCATCAATCTGTTGCCCCCTTTGCTCCTGCAGAGTCCATTCGGTACTGCCCTGTCGAGGTCTTTTCCCTTCTGAAACTCATGGCCAAGGGGAGACGCCTCTTGTGCCCGTTTCCCGTCTATGCCTCGTTTAGGGATGCCCTTCGCGGGACCGCGGGGAAGCGAGGCATCCTGCAGCCGCTGAATGACGGCGACAACTCGGGACGGACGAGGGCGCGTTTTCTAACCCACAGTGCCCGGATAGGTGGTTGTTGCACCCTTCTGAAGTCGGGTATGGACCCCATGCAGGTTCAGAAGATGGGTGATTGGGCGTCGGGAGATATGGTGACCCACTACGGTGAGAAAGTCCTAAGGGACCCGGGGTGTGTTGAGGCGGTTCGTTTCTACAACCCGGTCTCGCTCGCCCACTTTTACACCGCTCGGACCCGAGTGGGATGACCGGTATCTTCCTTGCTCCGGCTCCCCTCGTCGTCAGAAGTTTTGTTTTTCTTTTTGTTTTGGTTGCGGTCCCTGGCCTGCCGGGGCCGACGCGGTGAAGGGTGAATCCCACTAGACATGCGAGGTGAGCGGCCCCGACGGCCAGCATTCGCAAGCTGTTGCGCCCGCCAGTGCTTAGAGTGTCGGACAACTGTCGTGGTTGTTGCCGCCGCGCAAGCCGCCACCGTTTGGCCACGGCTCGCACGCGCAGCCTCGCAGGGAGACTTCGCCGGTGGGCTCTGTCCCATAGCTTGGTGGGCCAGTTAAGGGCCGTAACCGTTAGAGAACTGTTTGTTGGAAGAGCGCATTAAACATACGTTAAATTAGCGGAATGAGAAGGGAACCACGGCTCCGAGTGACCCATCTCGAGGGAGGTAATTTAATGATTAATTCCTTCACGAAACAGAAATTCACAAATTCCAGATTCATGATTTGCAGGGCCCGTCCCCCCGACCTTTGCGCTGGCAACAAAGGCGCGGTCGATGGTTGCCCTCGCACCAAACACTCATGAAACACAGATTCCCCGCAATGTCAACGCTGCTGAAGAAGAAGTACTCGAGTAGCACTGGTGCCGTCGGAAGAGAGTTTCTACCGCTTCCGCGGCGTGTGAACTGCGCGCTATCGAAGGCAAGCCTCGCGTCCTTCGCCGCTCCTGGTCGTCCTGGCGGGAAATTCTTGTGCGGTACTCTGTTGCCCAGGGGCGTCGAACTTCCGCCCACAGCTAACTCGCCTCGGCGCTCGGCTTGTCGTCCAGCGGAATGCAATGCTGGTGGGCTAGCCATTGTGTCGGTGGCTTCGCCGCCCTGGTCGTCCTGGCGGGAAATTCTTGTGCGGTACTCTGGTTCTGCCCAGGGGGCGTCGAACTTCCGCCCACGGCTAACGCCTCGGCGCTCGGCTTTTCATCCAGCGGAATGCAAGTAGTAGTGTTGAGGTTGATATGCAGCAACAGATCTGTGACGACAGACTGCACAAGCTGCTACTACCCCTTTGCATGCGCCTTGTCAGGCTAGGCTAAGCCGTAGTGGCGGGGGTTTATACGCTGCCTTGACCATAACCACTTCTAAAAAGAAACACTTCTGGAGCTGTAGCTTCCACTGATAGTGAAGGAACAGACAATCAGCGTCAACCGATCAATGATGGAAACGATATGCTGATGGTGGGCTAGCCATTGTGTCGGTGGCGCCTTCGCCGCGGTGGGCTTCTCCGCACCAGGGGAAGTCTCTTCCTCGACCCGTTCTGAAGCTTTAAATGGGTGCGAGCTCTGGGTTACTTTATTGAAACCTTGACGTAGAATCCTGTGTGTTCTAAGTGGGGGCCACTCCTGGGAATGCTGGACTGGCGACGCGATATCCAGGATGGCAGACCCTGCGTCAGGCACTCGCGTGGGGTGCGCGGGGACGAAGGACGCAACTTGTTCGGCATCGGTTGAGTAGCCGGGTTGGGGGCTCAAGGGTGTGCCTCCGACAGGCGCTGGTCACCTGGCCCTTGCGGCTCGTGGCGGGTGCGCTAGTTGCCTTCCGGCACACCGAACAGGAGCCTGGACGCCTCGCGGGGTGAAGTTGCACCGGATGCTGGCGACGCTAGGCACCAGCGGCAGCGCCCTGCCGCTGGCGATTGGCCCGAGTCGCGCACGGCTCGGCCGGAGAACCTCTCTCGTTGTCGTCCGAAGACGAGACGCTGCATACACTCCAGCCGCGCGCGTCTTCATTGCGAAGGTTGCTGCTGCGGCCGCCAGGGTGGCAGCTGTGTCAGGTCAAGTGGGGTCCTGTGATGGCTCAGTGTGCACCTAAGCAGGGCCGCATCTTCGTGTTGTAGCTGCAGCCGTGTTGTGTATAAGGCTGATGCACCTGTCGCGCATCGCAGTGCTACACGGCGGCGTCCAGCCTCAGAACCTGGAGTTAAAGAGAGTGTGCCCGCAGTCACACCCGACAAGCGGGCGGGCTAAACCCAAAACGCGTGCAAGTCCACACCCGAAAAGCGGGTGCGACACCGCGCCTCTTCAACTCCCCGCCCTAGCTCCAGCTTCTGAGCTGGACCCCACCTCCGTGTAAAAACTGCTGCTTCCTGCGTGTCTGCGTGGGTGTTTGTGTGTGGTGTGTGTCTCTATGTGTCTGTGTGCGTTCGGGGCCTGTTCTACGCTTTGGCCCCTTTGCGGGGTACTCGGTGGTGCGACTCACGTCACACTAGTGAAATGCGATGTCGTTGACTGTTGTCCCCCTAGGGGCTGCTGCCCTTTTGCATACGTATATGTGTTAGTTTAGCGACGTTTGGACTCGTTCAATACCAAGGCCTGCACCATGGCCGTTCAGGCCTTGGCTTCCGCCTCAAATGTTAGTGGGCGTGGTCGGCTGAAGTAGCTGACCAAGGGGGCCGGAGTCATTCGCTCCAGAGTAAGAGCAATATTGCTACGGTCGGAGCAAAGTTGTTGAGTCGAAGTCAGCACGGAACCGGACACGTTTTCACCCGTCCGAACGACGAGTTTGTACCATTCCAAGCACGTTCTCACATCCACGTGGGCCCCCCGTGGATTCTGCGTGCAACCCGGGAACGAGTTGGTGCACGAAAGAGGAAAAAGAATCAACACCATGCAACTCATGAACGGTAGAGACCTGCCTCCAAGAACTAAACTCGCTGTTGTCGGCAGTGCTGCCGCTAAAGGAGATACCGGCCATTTGTGACATCAGATACTGTTTCATTTTTCCAAAACAAACAGGAAAAAGCACCCGGCAATAAAAGGCCGGCCCTGTTCTGTCCAGAAAGAAACGAGGAAAGGCCAGTGCAGTGGGACCTCGTCAACACACACCGCCATTTGTAGAGCCAACTCGAGAGCGATGCTAGACGATGCAAACCACTTCGGTTCGTATACGCCATCCAGAATGCTCGCATAATTGCTCCCAATGACACACCGGGTCTTCAGACCACCGAGCCGACCTGTGCGCAGAGCATTCGGGTGTTCAGCGATCTGAAATGATGGCTGATGGCTACTCGAAGGGGCGAAGACACAGAGTGGCCGATTCTCCGCATAGCTGATGAGGTGCCTCCGACTTGTCTCGCCTGCGACTGCGAGGAGTCTCCGGCTTTTTCTGCACCGGAAAAAGTGCCCCACTTGCATACGAGCAACAAGTCCCACTCACTGTCCACTGACACGAAACGTTCTGGCCATCGACCTTAGCGAGCACTCGTCGTCGGGGAGGAAAGAAAAAAGAGGTCCACAAGAGAAAAATACACAAGCAAACACGAGCTACGTCGCCAGCCTCCAGAACGACGTTTTTCGTTTGAACCGCACCAAAAGAAGCAAGCAAGATATCACCTGGTTTCGTTCACAAACGCGAGCTTTCGCACACGCCGCTTTCCATTTGGCCACGTAGTCGGGAAGGTTAGGACTTGAGCCAATTCACCCCGTGCCCGATCGAACGTTGTCGAGCCTTGTAGTTTTGGATTAGAATGCACATAATCTGTGGCGAAAATCTGCATCGCCGGCGTCGCGGTTATCTATTTGCACGTGATGTATCATGCTGCAGTCTGGTAGTACGTAGTCGAGTTTAGTAAAGCCTATTCAAGCGAAAGATCGAGTGCAATCGTTTCAGGTTAGTGTGAGTTTGATCAAAATACCATCAAGGCAGCGGTTTCGACCAGCCACGGTCAACGCCGCGTGGGCGCGGGCTTTAGATGTTAATCATGTCTCAAACCCCGTTTGTGCGTTGCCTGGAAGCACCCAGAGGATGTCGGTGGTACGAAGGTGCAGTTGCCCGCATCCAGCCGGCGCACCGCGGAGGGTGATGCTACCCACCTGAACAAGGCGTGCTGGCCCCTGTAATCGCCGCAAAATCGAGCTCAGTTCGGGGGGCGCAGGTGAATTGGCTCGAGCTGGCATCGTGCGGGGCTGAAAAGGCAGCTTTCCGCCCCCGCCGCCGCCATTACCCCTTTTCGTAAGCACAAAGGATAGTCTTCTGTCACAAATGCTGACCGCCGCCAGTAGGTCGTGCTCTAGCAGCAGAACAGATAGAGAGCTTGAGGTTGTCTATCTATTCTAACACGGCGGGTTCCCATGAGACGAGCCAGTACGCCCTCAGGGCTGCCAACACGACCCTGTCACCCACCGTGCCAGGGCCGAAGCCTGCAGCACGCTTTGACGACACCTACGCAGCAGTCCGGGGATCAGTCTCACGGCACCCGACGCAGCAGTCCGGGGATCAGTCTCAACACAAAGACAACGGTGGGCAGCATCAAGGAAGACACACCCCAGACGAAGCTACCCCAGCTCTTCGAGTGCGGAGAGGGGGAGTGAGGCGACTGGAAGCTTCCCGGAGAGACGGTTCCCCCACTCTCTCCATGTCTCTCTATCTCTCACACAACCGACGTTTTCCCCCTAAACAATCTGGTATCGGGTGGGATGTGCTTCATTATTCCCAAAACGTTCCCCCTCTCACACAACAGCAGCACATAAGAGTCACGAGCAGTGTTTCCCGGTAGGATCGCAAGGACTCACGTGAGCCGGTGCGGTGACACGATGACCAAACCCGGAGATACCCCCCGCAAACGAAGAATTCGAATTTCAACCACAAAGAAGACTCACTATAAGTTTCGTATTTTTTTTTCTGCCACATGCAACGGCAGAAATCTCACTCTCGGGTTTGCGGGACTGGACCCGAAAGGTGAGGATGTGGCGGGAGGTCTGGCGGAAAAGAAACCGCGGCAAGCCTGGACGTTGCGGCGAAGGGGCCACTGAACCATGTAGCTGGTCATTCCCAAGTTTTTCCCTTACGCTGCGACGTACAACGGCAGCACGCTGAGGGTCTACTTCGATGAGCAGGAAGTGGCTACCGTGGATGTCGCCCTTGACCTTGTCGAGTCGTCGACGTATTCCACAAGGATGATTGGCGAGAATCACTTCGTGTTCGAATATTGCCCGTGATGGCGTGTGGCTGTTCGACGAAGCTGTCAAACCTTATATGCGTGGGCTCGGGGTTACTTCAATGATCTGCGGAGAAGCATCCTCGTTCGAAGTGGGCCATTTATACATCCCAGAACAGTGTTAGCTTGGTGGAATGTGTGTGTATACTCACGTGTCCACACTATGTAACTGCCTATGCCGACCGCCCATATTTCAAGCTCTAAAACCTGGATGTGAAGAGTGAGAGTACGCTTCGGATGCGAGGATGGAGGGGAGCAGCAGTGGAGTGCTTCTTTAGAAAGGCTGGTTTCACCAGGAGGTTCCCGGCGAGTGATGCCAATCTACAAGTGAGTGCCTGGCAGTACATACGTGCTGTACTACAGAACAGGACGGCGGAGTGGAAGCGGCAACTGTTCATCACCCACTACCGCAAGAGTTGCCGTTTCGAACCCGCCTCTCGGTTCAGTGATACCTACCGAACCCATCCTCTCGACGGGTAGTGTGGTCAAAAAGAACCAGACATGGCAGCAGGGGAAGGGGAAGTCAGAGATGACGGGGAAAGCGCGGAACGCTTCGCAGGAGCCATTTGAAAACGCAGCCGTAGCTGTGGGGAGCCACCTTCACGTCCCGCACCACAGCCACCCACTGCCACTTCACCCCCCTTTCCCCGCCCCGCTTGCACCCCCTATTGTGTACTACTCCACGCACACTCTCTTTCGCGCGGGGGACACGCGGTCGCCAAATGTCAACGCAACACAACCTCTTTTTTGCCGATCTTCTTTCCTCAAGCAAACTCTGCCTTTTCAAAAATGCTTTTCCGCGCCCTCTCGTTTGCGTTCGCAGCGTGAGAAAAACGTGGCGGCAGACCAGCGGGTTCCATCCCCTGGTGCTGCATCGAATTGGAATCGAATTGACTGTCGGTCATCCACGGAACGAACGTGTTGGCGCAGGTGGCGAGCATGTGCGCAAGGTTGCAAAGCTGGAGGAGAAGCGAACGCCTTCTCTGCCACCATGCACCCGCCGTGGAATAGCGACTTTTCAGACAATCGATACACAAACCCATCAGCTTACCACACGAACGTATCAGGTTACCACACAACGCAAGCACCCTCTCTCTCTCCGGTAGCTCCAGTCAGTTGACCTCCTCCGGGTAAAGTACGTGCGCTCGGCTAAAGACCGGCGCGGGGCGAGACTGGAGGCAGCAGTTAAGTTCGGGAAACAGTAAAGATCGGGCGACGGGCGAAGCTAAGTTCTGGTGAAGCAAAGTTCGGGCGAAGCAACGCTCGGGCGATGCAAAGTTCTGACGAAGCTAAGTTCTCGGGAAGCAAAGTTCGGGCGATGCTAAGTTCGGGCGAAGCAAAGTTTGAATCAAATCTGTACTTTATTGGTGGCTTGCCGTGGCTACCCTTGAAGGAAAGCGGCTCCGGGTTCTGCCCGGAAACACCTCGGGTGAAGAAAAAAGAAGTGGTGGGATATCAGATCAGAAAAAGAGAGAACGAGTATAAGTATCAGCTAAGAGAAGCGTGAAGGGGGGTCCATCCCCGCTCTCATTCGAGTATGAATGACGTCGACGCACTGATCGCCAGGGCATCCGCCTTGGCTGGGAAGTGCCATGACAAAAAGACGAGGCAGCAACTGCTGAAAATCTTAGACGTCATCCTGTCCTTGGTCGAGACAGGGATGGCCGGATCGTCGCCCGCACCGCTTGGCGCCCAGAAACCCGCGCCCCCTTCGACGCATGGGGCAAGAGGCTCGACCTCCGGTATCCGAAAAGCGTTCGGTGTCCGACAAGCGACCGGTGTCCGAGAAGCGACCGGACCCCTCCACCGAAGATTCATGGGCGGAAAGGATGCGCCGCTCTACATCGACGAAGCAACCGCAGGTGCCTAGCACGTGGTCGGAGAGGACGCGCCGCACCCGTCCGAAGGCCAGTATGGTCTTCCATGACTGGCAAGTGGCGAAGGTCGGGTCAACCGACGAGTTGAGGAGCGGAAAGGGCGGCCTACTCGTGGCTGCAAGTGTCGAAGATGCGGAATCCGCATGGGGTGCGGCCCTCGACACCGTCGCGGTTTACCCCGAAGCGAAGGTTGCCGTCGTCTGCAGCGTTCCGTGGGACGGTTCAGTGAGGCACCTCGTCACCTTGTCTGACGGCGGTCATCAGGACGTATGGTCGCGGTTCCAAAACCTGGCCCTGCCCACGGTGCATTGCAAAGCAGTCAACACCCTCCAGCCGACGACACAGGTTTGCCTGTTCCAGGTGCGCGCCGCCTACGTCCACGCGGCCACCTGGGATACCGCGATGAAGGCCGCACAATCTGTGCGGATTATGGCGAAGAAGGCCGCAGAAGCGGAAGGACTGCGCATGGATTGGAGCGCAGTGTTCACAAAGGTGCACCGCCGGCAAGGGGTATGTGAGGTGAGCGTGCGCGTCCCGATCGTTGACGTGCAGAAGCTGCTGCGGAGCTCCGGCAAAGCCGGAACATTCTGGAAGGCCTTGTCCTTCGTCAACGGGACGGACACCATGCCGGCGGTGTGGGTGAGTGACTGCACCCTTGAAGAGGCGCGACGGCTGGCGGCACTGACTCCGAATACGTTCGGGGTAATCGCGGGCACAAAGACGGGTGTCTTCGGCATTCGGACGACCCCGGAACACGTTGCCGCCACCGAATCCGCGGTCGGAAAAAAGCTGTCGAAGCGCCAACTGCGTGGCGACAAATACGTGGTCACCACCGCGTGCGCTTCGGAACACGCGACCGACCTCCTTGCCGCCTGCGCTGCTGCCGGCTGGAAGGTCGAACAAGCCGGGGCCTTCAAGCGACAAGGTAAGACCGTGTGCATCGTCATCGCCGACACGGGCCCACCTGCACCCGTGTTCTTCCGGCTCGATCGCGCGTCTATTTCGATAAGGAAATACGACCGCTCCACTGACGCGAGGCAACGGAAGGGATTCTCCACGCAGTGTCAGCGGGAGAAGGTCAAACTCCCACCCGAGTTCTTCGCTAGCCTCAACGAACGGCCCGAGCCGTCTCCGGGCCAAAAGAGGGGACGCACAGAGGATGAGACAACTGAGTCCCAGGAAAAGCTAGCACGGGTGGACGGCAAGGACAACATGGTCACCGACTGCCGGCACACCAGCTGGCAGGAAGCACACTCGAACGCCGAAGCTTTCCTCTGCGTGGTCTGCGCCAAAGGCATGCAGGTCGGACAAGCCAAGCGGCTTTGCGCGCACGGCCCCTGCCAGGCTGCAATCTGTCACGCATGCTGGACTAAGTCGCGGGCCACGCCGCCAACTTCATCTCCCTCGCCCGCGCAGGCGACCGCCGACGTCCCCCCCCCGGAGTCACAATGGTGATCCACGCCAACGATTTGTCCCCCCAGCCGACGAGAGAGTTCTATCTGGCCCTCGTAGCGTACGCGCTTCTCGTGACTCAAGGTATCGAACCCAACCCTGGCCCTCCACCAATTCGAATTGTGACTATAAATGTCACGTCCTTGATGAAGAACCTGTACCTCCTCATCTGCATAGCGGCGGACATCATCTGTGTTCAAGAAACGAAGTTGACGAGTGCCGGGCAGAGAAGTATCCGGATGGCCCTGAAACAAGCCGGCGCCCTTGATGTATGGCAACCCTTCTTCGGCAGCTGCTGTGTTGGGCGGAAGTGCGGCAACAGCGTCCCATCCCAGGTTACAGGAGGTAGTGCAGGAGTCGCGATTTTCGTCAAGAAAGGCTTGCCTGCATGTATCGTCGAGCCTTTTGACGCAGCCGAGCAACGTGCCTACGAATCGGCCCGCTTCTTGCATGTACGTGTCGCGACAGGTGTAGGTAAAGGAGCCGTACACGTGGTGTCATTGTACGGTCACTGTGGCATTTCCGAAAAACCCGAGCGGGAAAAGTTGATCGAGGGATCCCTGTGGGGATTGCGCCAGCGCTTGGGTGCTGTGCCCCTTGTCGCCGCCGGCGATTTCAACACGACCCCCCTCGGTTCCCCGGCGCTCCGATTCGCCTTGCGCAACGGCTGGTCGGACTCTGCCGAGCTGCAAGCTGAAGCCCTGGGAAGTCCTGCAGAGTTTACATGTTACCACGGTCAGCCGTCACGCATCGACCTTCTTCTCACCAACGAAGTCGCTTCTGCCGCTCTCGGTCGCGTGGAGACTTTCGAAGCCGGCCTCCCTACGCACAAGGCGGTCCGAGCCACCTTTAATCTTGCAGTATTCCAACAACTGAACCCGGTACTCCGGTACCCCCGGGCAATTCCAAGCACCGGGCTGAGCGGCC
>JAPJBO010000359.1:0-212477 GCA_030068145.1 Diplonema papillatum
CGCGGATTGCCCCGGCATGGACGTGGGAGCGGAACAAGACCTGGGGACTACCGACGTTTTATGCGTTGGTAGCGTGGCTGTCGGACATGCAATGGACCGAGAACGGGCAGGCGTCAATGCTGGAGCTTGCGATCGACTTTGAACTCTTCTCGGGCCTCAGCATGCCGCTGCACGGGAATGCGCCGAAGGGGGTGAGAGAACGGGGAAACGTCCTGCGCTGCATGATGAGCGCGTTGGACAAGCTGGCGGCACAGCAAGGGCTGGGAAGCTGCATGAGAGGAGAGAGGGTGTGCCCGACGACGTCGCTGTCGTTCATGGGCATCACGGGGATATCGGGTATACGGCCCAGGCCACGCTTTCGCGAGGCACACACGGGGACGATACTTGAGGAACAAGTGAAAGGAAGCGATGTAGGGACGCAGTGCCCGACGTACCCTGACTGGACGATCGGGAGAGCGGCGAGGTGGGCCCTGCCTGCCCCACCACAACTGCACCCAGACCCCGTGCATATGCCGGGTGTCGGTATAGAGAAGGCACTCGTCACGTGCGCGACCCATCACAAAGGGAAGTGTGAGGCGTGCAGAGCACTCGTCCGAAGGGACGCTCCCACGGTAGAGATGTGCTGCCGGCACCATCACCACGCGAACGATGGGCAGCCGATCGCGGTGTGCTCAGAGCACAGCACGACGAAGTGCGGCGAGTGCAAGACGGCGGCGGCGTGTTGCCGCAGCGGGCATCATGCCTGCCGCACGCATGGCAGAGGAACCTGCCAAGAGTGCAAAAGGCTCCCTACGCTGACGCAGAGGCGACCGGCGGCATGTTGCAGCCGCGGCCACCACCAGTCCAACAAGCCGAACGTCCAGTCAACCCCCGGACGCAACAAGAAGAAGAGGCCCTCCTCACCCACCCAGGTGGGCGTAAACGGGAAACGCCAGTAGGAAAGCGAGCGGCGCGAGCGCCGCTCGCGGCAACGAAAAAGGAGACGGCGACGACCGGACGGGCGACCAAGAGGCCGCCACCAACGCCAGGAACCAGCGAACGACCAGCGCTGAAGAAGAGGGTGCTCGGCACCCCGAAGGAAGGCCCGATCGCCGGCCGCAAGCGGAAGAAGACGAAGGCGACCACACCCGACTCAGGGGTGCATCGAAGGAAGAAGAAGGTACCGAGGGCAAGCAGCTCTCAGAAACGACCGGGGACCACGGGCACACCAATGCCCTCGAAAGTGGAAAACGGGCACTCCTGCCCGCCCTCGTACTCGCCGACTCAGTCTCTGGAATCGCAAGAAAGCCAAACCCCGCTAGCTCCACAAATGCTCGACCTTGACGACGCAATGACAGGTGACGACGTCATCCGATAACCTGGCTATCGAGGCAGTGCATGCTAATCCATGTGGTTCATGTACTTAAAAGAACTCAATGCTAAACAAACATAACGTGGGCTACGCCGAAGCTTTACCAGCTTCGGCTGACACCATTTGCGCACTTAACCATGGTTAAGAAGACGACTGAAAGCACAGACACAAAGATAGCTCAAAGCATTTGCAAAATAACACGAAAAGCCTCTAGGCAAAAACCCGTTTTCACAGTTCTTCGCTTATACCACCGTGTGTTGTTTTCTCACTCAGGACTTTGACCTGTTGTGTTTGTGATTTGTCGTGTAGGGGTAGAACCGTATGACCTCACGTCCGTTCAAAATGTGGTTCGGTAGTTACAGCACTTGGGATCTCTTCGGTTCTTTGGCAGCATCGTCGAGCATTTCCTTCCAAGCTCGCGCTTATGTAAAAGACACCCACACAAGCACACGTACTGCCACTACCGCAGAACTCGTATGGCGAGCTTAGACGAGAATCTGATACGAGAATACGACTCGTATGCCACTGCATGCAGCACAGCAGGGGAGTCCCCCTCCGTACAGAACATTCACTCTAAAAACACCGCAGGGACAAGCTGAAGCGCGAAGCGGAATGCGCTAACCAAGAAAAGTTGCTCGCCGACGAAGCAAGCAAAGACATGGTTAGAAAGGTGCGCGGTTTTCCGTTTACTTTGATCATAGGTGTCACGGCAGTTTTAGCAGCCGCTGCTTAACAACGTGCTCGCCTGCCTCCATGGCACTTGCACTTTGCTGCACTCAATGCAACTTGACGTGGAAATGTACAATTTGACCTCATCCTCATTATTGTTGACTCTCCCGACGGACGACGTCATAAAGTAACACAAGCCCGTGAACAGTGCCCGCTTGCCTTGATGGCACTCAATGCTTAGCAAGCATTGAGCAACAGTCCATGTGGTTCATGCACTTAAAAGAACTCAATGCTAAACTAAAAAAATTGACGTGGGCGGCTTCAGATTTACGTCTGAATGACACCTCAATACAAAAAGAGTTGTCGACAACTAGCAAGTAAAAAAAATAAAGCTAAACTAGTAGTTACTACGCATTTCTTTCCTTATGGATGGGGTGCCAGAGTCACCCGATAAGCGGGTGTACTACAACCAAAATGCGTGGAATTCCACACCCGAAAAACGCGTGTGACACCCGCTCTTTTTACTCCAGCTTCTGAGGCTGGAATCATTCCCGAGGCAGGGATTATATTCCACATTCTCGCTTTCATCTCAACAACCGTGACAAGTATCGTCTTCACCGTTTCTGCAACGCGACCTTCTCCGAGTTACAATGGAGCTTCGATTTGGTACCGGAAAATAGGTGTGAGAACAGGCAACCCTTGTGACCCCGTCACCAACTCCCAAGCGGAAGAAGAAATGTCCAATGCCACGCGTCGCATCGAAGGCAGGACTTGGGGGCGTGCATTGTGGCCCGGGGCCTTTTGTGTCTTCGGGAGTTCTGTTTGCACTTGGTCGTCCCCCGCGCTCTCAAAAAGAAAAACAACAACAAAATGCAGGATGTGCAGATGAAAACCCACGTCAACGTTCTCAAGCAACAACTGCGCGCTGAGATGGATGCGTATGCTCTTACCCCCCTCATCCTGTGTCTGTGTTTTAGCCTTTCCCATCTTCGTGGTCAAAAAGACTCTGGCTCTTGGAAAAACTCGAGGGACTGCCTTGTGCTCATTTCGAAGGAGGCTAGAGGGGGAGAAAACAATACAACTACAAAGTGGGTCTTTTTTGTTGAACGCTTACGCCCGCGAAACCCAGATTTACCTGTGTTTCATGTGGGCTACAGGCTGTAGTACAGCACATTTACCTCCTTTGATCTATCGCAAGTCTCCTTAAGCATTTCCTACAAAGCAGGTGCTTATACAAGAAGAGGGAGTTCATCCTTCGGAGTAGATGGTTGGAGTTGCGAGTCCCTTTATCCCCTGTCCTGGATAATCTGAGTAGCGGCTGATACTGCTACTGGGGGGGGGGCTAATTGCTATTGAACGGTATAATACAATTGAACCGTATAATACAATTGAACTTTTTTTTCGGGGAATCGGCGCATCCCAACCGTATAATACAATTGAATTGTAATGTTACTGTACGGCTGACACTTTCGCACTGCCGTTGAGTGTGAGCCAGCCAGTGAGGCGGTTTCAGGGCCGTTTTCGTTTCGGCTTTTTTTTGGAAAAGTCATGTTGGACCTCCAAAGCGGAGAAGAAATCTTAAAACGAGGTTTTGGCGTGCATTCCGAACCCGGGTCTTCCAAAGGTTTTGAGCATGATCATGATGATGTCGCTGATGCCGTTGCTCGTGCCAAAGTCTTGGAGCTGGCTGTGTGCGGGGATCATGAAGCACAAACATGGCAATGGGCCGGCAATCGCAGTGTGGCGGTGGCTCCGGAGCTGCTGAGCCAGCTCCGGAGTTGAGCTTCGGAGCCAGCCGGAGACACTGCCAATCGTGACCGTGGCCCGGCATGGGGGCGATGGCCCATCGGATGGGACATCTTGTTATCCCCAGATTTATCGGTGGTGCCCGTCTGCCGCCAGCGCTCTCTGTCAAAAAGAGAAAGCAGTAAGTTCGTCGGACTGCGGTCGCCATGCTGTTGGAAACTCTGATACTGAGCAACCGCCCCAGAAAAAGTGAACCTTAGGCCCAAGTTAGGGTACTCTCTTGCCAAGAGTCTTGGCAGGAGTCTTGCCAGGTGTTGGTGGAAACACCCACGGCATGCACCAGTTGGGTATTTCCGACCCGGTGCACGAGAAATCAGGGCTCGGAGTCCGAACTGCGGGCTCGAACCTTTCGCTTGTTGTGTGAAGGTTTTCCCTTCAGTTTTTGCTCGGAGTTGCATTGTCATTTAGTCCCGACAACAACGTGTTTCCAACGGGCAAGCTGCACTTCAATTGTACACTAGTGTTTTTGGGGGGTCTGAGACCCCACAATTCCACGCCGTGTATCGGTATATTACAATTGAACTCAATTGTAATTGGCCCCCCCCAGTAGCAGTTATGATTGTTTACCAGCAGATACTGCGTCCCCTCGTCATGTACCTTGACACGTTACCTACCAGCTGGTGCATGCTGAGCATACCAGCAGATACTGCGTCCCCTCGTCGTGTACCTTGACACGTTACGTATCAGCTGGTGCATGCTGAGCATACCAGCAGATACTTCGTACAGCCTTCAACCTACAGGCTTGTCGACGGACACAAGGAGCAGCTCCAGAAGCTTCAAACTAGCCACGACAAGGAGCTCACAGGCATCCTCGCGGAAAACCAGACGATGGTCGAAGAGTTTCAGACGAAGATCGGAGCGCTCGAAAAAGAGGTCTGCGCTTTTCTTTGGGGTAGCGATGCAATGTTGGTACTGATAATCCGAGTCTAGAGGTTATGCTAAAGTTGTAGTCCCGGCCACGGCCGGAAGGTGTCCGGATGGCGCGGCCTGTGCGACCGTCGCTCTCGACGAGGCTGCGACTGCTACCGCCGCCGCCGCAATCTCCGCCGCGATCTCCGCCGCGATCTCCGCCGCGATCTCCGCCGCGATCTCCGCCGCGATCTCCGCCGCGATCTCCGCCGCGACCGCCGCCGCGACCGCCGCCGCGACCGCCGCCGCGACCGCTACCGCGTGCGAGGCCGCTGCCACTGCGGCGACCGCCGCCGCCGACTCGCTGCCATCCAGATTTCGAAGACCCCTTGGATGATGCTGTCGACACTGTGCCGCCTGTGGCGAGACCTGCGGCTATGGTCCGGACTCGATCGAGGAGGGGATTGACACCGCGCTGGAGGGGAAGAGACGCACGGGGTGCTTGAGACGGGGTTTCCGCGGGCAGCTGCCGGGGATGGGAAGCACGGGTGTGCACGTCGAAGTCGACCGCCAGCTCAACGCACGACACTTCGCCTGCGTTCGTCGCAATGCCGACAGCCCGCCCTCAAGAAATCGACGACGACGAAACTTCGTTGGCTGTGAGACACCACTGTGCGGGAGGGAAGGTCAAGATGTCAAGATTACCAGCTGTTGTTTGTTACTGATCTCTCTTTGCCTTTGCCTTTATGCGCACGTTTTATGAGGCAGGGACAACAGAGGACAAGAGAGGAACGATTTTGAAATAAGTTGGGCTTGAATAAACGTTTTTTGGTTCACGGCCGCACAAACGCCACTTGAACATCAAGGTTCGACGGTGCGTTGCTCGCAGTGCTGACCCCGAACTCAGCATCACACGCCGAACTTGGCCTCAGGATTACCTTAGTTTAGCGTAAATTCATTGGCTTTTAACGCCGAAGAACGTACGCCAAGACGGGCTGATATGGTGCCCATACCGTGGGCTGATGCCCATAACGGTAGACAAATCTAAGTTTTTGCCCATAACGGTAGAGTCGCAAGTTTTTGCCCATAACGGTTATAGTCGCTAAGTTTTTGCCATAACGGTATGGTCGCTAAGTTTTTGCCCATAACGGTATGGTCGCTAAGTTTTTGCCCATAACGGTATGGAAATCCAAGTTTTTGCCCATAACGGTTCCACACTTCCTGTGTGGATGTTGGGACCTTACTTTGGTCGAAGTTTTGGGTCCAAGTATTGGGTTCAAATTTATGGGTCCAAGTTTGGCTCGGATTTTGGTTCAAGGTTTGGGTCCAAATTTTGGACCAACTTTTCCGCACGTTGGCGTGAAAAGCTCTTTCTTACTTTTCATGCTCGCCTTTTGCTGTTCAATGTGGCAACTTCTGTTGTGTTTTCCGCCAGTTCAATTCCGCCAGCGAGAACTTCCATCCACCCGCTCTCATCAATTCCCGATCTCTCTAGATTTGCGGGATGAAACCGGAATTATACAACATGCACGAAAATGAGGTTGCAAACTTTTGGAGACTCAGCTCGAAGTCGCTGCTCGGTAGTGCGCGCATGGCCGGGTGACGTTGGGTTAATGGCCCATCCGCATCATCGTCAGATCAAGCAACCTGCCTTCTCCCAGCACAGCCGCCCGAACGCGTCAACGGGCCAGTGAACCCAGGTCAACCCTCGTACGTTTCGGTGTGGCTGAATATCGGCTGGGGGGGTCGAAGGAATTTCTGCATGTTTCAAAATGGGTCAGGCCGTTTTTTGGCGCGGCTCATTTTTTTGGTCTCAAAACCGGTTTGGGCAAAAACTTCACAATCGTGTACCGTTATGGGCAAAAACTTCACATCCGTGTACCGTTGTGGGCAAAAACTTAGGCAGCTATACCGTTATGGGCAAAAACTTGGGCGACTATACCGTTATGGGCAAAAACTTGGGCGGGTATACCGTTATGGGGTCATTTCCCATTATAGTACACACTTTCTTAGAGTTACCCATTATAGTACATACCTCTTAGAGTTACCCAAGATAGTACATGTTTCCTAGAGTTGCCCATTATAGTACATGTTTCCTTAGAGTTGCCCATTATAGTACACACACTTGAAACTCCTGGAAGGCCCCCAGAAATGCAAGAAAAATGCACAGAAACCGTAGTTTTTGCTTTTTCTTCGTTTTTTAGAGACCCCCCTTTCCCCAGCCGTGGCCCAGGCACGGGCTGCTGGTTGGGTGAAATACCAAAAGAGTACGGTTTCCTGACTCGGACCTGAGTTTGTGCCCAAAACTTGAGTTCCAAACTTGGGTCCCAAACTTGGGTCCCAAACTTGGGTCCCAAACTTGGGTCCCAAACTTGGGTCCCAAACTTGGGTCCCAAACTTGGGTCCCAAACTTGGGTCCCAAACTTGGGTCCCAAACTTGGGTCCCAAACTTGGGTCCCAAACTTGGGTCCCAAACTTGGGTCCCAAACTTGGGTCCCAAACTTGGGTCCCAAACTTGGGTCCCAAACTTGGGTCCCAAACTTGGGTCCCAAGCTTGGGTCTCAAACGCGGTGCACCGTGCTGCACACGAGGAAAACCCGGCTGAGGGGAATTGATGCCTGTTGTGTTTCAGTTTTTGATCGGCATGGCAGCAAACCTTGCCATTTTGGTCCTTGATTCGATGAGAGTCTGGATTTGCTAACCGAACCTGGTTCTGCAGAAACTTGGACACAACTTGGACTCAAAACTTGGACCCGCACTCAAGTTAGAACAAAGTACTCTTTTGGGCACAAACAGGAAAAGGTGCTGTTTTGGGCACAAACTCGGGAAACGTACTGTTTTGGACCTTATCCCAGCCTCGTTTTGCCCGGGCTTCGTTCCGCCCCACAGGACAGAACAGAACAGGATAAGAGACCGTACCAGAGCAAAACGTACTATCATGGACAACTCTAAGGAAACATGTACTATCTTGATCAACTCTAAGGAAAGATGTACTATCTTGATCAACTCTAAGGAAAGATGTACTATCTTGATCAACTCTAAGGAAACATGTACTATCTTGATCAACTCTAAGAAAAACCGTACTATCTTGGGATGTACTATAATGGGCAACTCTAAGGAAACATGTACTATCTTGATCAACTCTAAGAAAAACCGTACTATCTTGGGTATTGACTCACCGTTATGGGCAAAAACGTGGGCGAGTATACCGTTATGGGCAAAAACTTGGGCGAGTATACCGTTATGGGCAAAAACTTAGATTTGTCTACCGTTATGGGCATCAGCCCACACAAATCTAGGGTTTTGCACGATATGGTCGCTAAGTTTTTGCCCATAACGGTATGAAGTTCTGAATGTTTGCCCATAACGGTATGGTCGCTAAGTTTTTGCCCAGAACGGTATGAAGTTCTAAGTTTTTGCCCATAACGGTATGGAAATCTAAGTTTTTGCACATAACAGTACCAGTGTGGCCTGTCAAGTTTTGGGTCTGGATTTTGGATCCTGACTTTGGTCCGAGTTTTGGGTCCAAAATTTAGCTCCAGCCGGCGAGTCCAGGTTTTGGAAGGTTTTGGGGGTCCAAGTTTTGGGGCTCAAATTTGTGGGCCTAAGACTTTGCCAAAGTTCTTTGCGTCGGTCGAATTTTAGTTCAAGGTTCGGATCCAAATTTTGGGCCAACATTGGGTCCACATTTTGGCGTGAATGCTGGTACGTCTGCTGAGCTCAGCTGAGTTCGACTCGCCGGTGTCAGACCGGCACGCGCACCTGAAGTTCAGGCTGCCGCTTTTGCTTTCTTCCTTTTCATGCCTTTTGTTGTGCAGCAATTCCTGTTGTGTTGCCGCCAGTTCAATCCGCCAACGAGAACTTTTTCTTGTAAACACTGAAGAATTCCGTGATCTCTCTAGATTTTGCGGGATCTACCTGGAATAAGCAACAAGAGGAAAGATGAGATTTCTAACTTAGGAGAGACCTGAGATAGCGCCGTCGCGTTGACTTCCACTGAAAAATAATTCACCCGCAGATTCTGGAGATGCAAGAATCGCACGGTAAGGCATCCCGTCTCATGGGGCAAGAGAACCAGCAGCAGCAACGGTATGCCGAAACCCATCTCCCCCTAAGCATACAGTGCATACGAGTCGTATTCTCGTCTAAACTCGTGTTCCGGTCTCCGGAGCAAATGCGTATTGTGGCACACAGAGTTCCACAGTGAGAATAACCTGTACTCGTCTGAACTCGTCAATACGAGTTTCCGGATGCGGGCAAGCTCAAGAGCAACATCGCCATTTGCGTATCGGATTCGTTTTGCCTGCCGTTGCACAGCAGTGAAACGTGGCCCGCACTCGAAGCTTGCACGGGACGAATCAGGACTCGGGACCACACTGTCATTTGCAGTTGTGGAAGCAGCACTTGAGTGGCACTACGAAAGCACCAGTACCGGATTCGTTTCCTTTTTCAGCCGTGATAAGGAGGCAAATGAGAAACAACTTCAAGAGAACAAAGTCGCAGAGATATGGCTGATAGTGGTAAGACCATCCAAAACCTTGGTGTATTATCCCCCCGCAGAAACCTGTCAGATAAACCCTCCTTTCGCGACAACAAGTTGAGGGCTTCTGTGTACCCGAGAATGTTTTTGCTGCACGCGATGGAGGCGCACAACAGTTTCACGTCATGCAGTGACTGACACCCCGATATCAAACAACAGCGCTCTCGAAACATTGTGGCAGTGGGGTCTACCTCGGGGTCAAACTTCGGGTTCGGAACCACTCGCAGCAACTTCGGAAGTTCTGCTGAGTTGGCAGAGAACGTGAGTTTCCTTTCCGTCCGTGTTTTCAGCAAAGAACGGATCTGACGTTTCCTTTGCTTCCTTTGTTTGTGCGCACTTGTGGATTGTCACTGTGATTCAGTGTGACGCCGCAATGTGAGTTATCTTACGCACCCAGCAAGAAAATCGCAGAAAACGGGAAGCAATGGTTATTTGGGGGGAGTCGAATACAAAAGGTACCTCTTGTATTCGCCGTCCGATCCTCCGAAGAAAGTAAACCCGCGGGAACTCCCTGCGACACACAACGTTGTGGTCCCCGATCTGTTTTCCACGAACGCGAACACAAATTCGGCGAAAAGGTCTACATGGGCCAGCGAAGAAATGTCACCAACCAGTTGATCAATTCCTGTCCTTCCGATTGTGTTCCTGGTGGCTACTAACTAAACACTACTAACTAAAAATCCAACTATTTTCCAGATCCAAAATGCCTCTTCTATTCAGCGTACCTCTTTGTATTCGACCCCCCCCCCCCCCCCCCGACGACACCGCCTTCTTTCTGAAGACGCATGTTGACGAGCTCTCGGGCCTGGTCGCGGGTACATGGGATTTCACGACCATGTACGACCAGCTGGGACTCGAGGAACTGCTGGAGGAAATCGCTGGTACCATCGACGAAGCCTTTGCAGCGGAGGCCGAACGGCTCGGCGTTCGGGTTGATGAACTGGTCCTAGTACGACCGAAGAGCCAACATGGGCCGCAGAAGAAGAAACGTTGTTTTGCGTTCATGCTGTTGACGGATCTGAGCTCACAGCAGGCAGCATATTCTGCACACGACCTCAAGGCCCTCCTCGCTTTCTGCCTGGCGAACACGTACGTACTGGTGAACGGCATCCTCATGCGGCAAATATTGGGCATCCCGATGGGCGCTAACGCCTCCCCAGACATTGCCAATCTCTTCTGCTACGCAAAGGAGAAGAGGTACATGATGAGACTCCTGGCTGAAAGGGACATCCGGCGGGCTACACTCCTCAGCATGACGCGCCGTTTTATAGATGACCTGCTCTGTTTCGGGACGAAACCCCCTCCCGAGTCCATCTACAGCATGGGGTACAAGCAGACGAATGCATGCGTAGGGGATGCGACTTTCCTTGGCATACGGATACGACATGAGGTCTCCGGCGCGTCTGGAAGGCGATACATGCGACTGTCGGTCTTGGACAAGGCGAAAGCCTACCCGTACCGCCCCCTCGCGTACACGTCAGTCCTGTCTACGGCCCCGTCAAACTTCGGTTCGAGCATCCTCATTGGGGCCCTCGTTCGCAACGGTAGGATCGCCAACAACATATATGATTTCAAGACCGAAATGAACAACACGGTCTTGAAACTCATGCGGCGTGGTTACCGGAAAAGCGTTTTGAAGAGTGGATTCCGCAAATGGCTCCTGGACACATACCCAGAGGCCAAATTTGGCGAGCATTGCGGGAAGGTGCGGAGGCACTTCTTCTGGCTCATTCACGAGGTGGAACGCACTCTATCACTGCCAGAGCCGGCCGCGATGGACCTTGCGATCGAGCGCCTTCTGGCTGAAAGACCCTTCGTGAAATACAATGGCCGCCCCCAACCTGTCCCGGAAGCTGAAGATGACGCCCCCCGATCACCGCCCACCGAAGCACCGACCCGACAGGCTGACACGACCGCCCCCCGTGAGTCCACGCGGAAAGGCCACAAGCGAAAGGCTGAAGAGGACGAACAACGGGCTTCAAAGCGACGCCGCTCGAATGTCCACAAACCGGTTCTAACAGTTGCCCCTCCATCCACGTGCTACCGATCAGACGTTTGTACACACCCGCCTTCCGTGAGGCATGATCCGACGCTGTTTGGCCCCGCCGGCCTCCCGAATCTGGGGAACACGTGCTTCTTTGGTGCGGTGCTGCAGCTCCTGCTACGGGTTGGGCCGATCAGAGAGATGTACTGGAGCCTTGCGCAGGACCTCCCCAACTGCCGTGGATTTCTCGGGGACTTCCTGGCTTACTTTGCCATGCTGTCAAGCTCTCGCGACAGTGGTGACCAGCGTAGCCGGGATTGTCGGAGAATGGGTGTCCAAGCCATCCTGAGCATGTTCGCAAACTTCTGCGATGCACGGCAGCACGATGCGCACGAAGCTCTGGTAGCGATACTCAGCGCGACTAGTGCGACGCTGGGTCCGGACGAAACGGGGACCCCCTGCCCGGGCTACCAACTCTTCGTAACATGCTTGGAGAACGGCTGGACCAGCTCAGTACGATGCAGTGCATGTGGACGCACTTCTTCCAGCAGTCAGGTAATGCAATGTTTGCAAATTCCTTGCGGAAGGAAGCTGGAAGACTCTCTCCACGTGCACGGGTTTGTGAATCCGGAGAGAGTATGCGACTGCAAGGCTGTAGGTACGGTGGTTGAAAGCATGGATCTCCGTCTGACAGCTGAATGTGTTCTGATGCAGTTTGGCATCTACACGAGAAACGGTGCCAGGCGCCAGAATGACGTGAAACTGCCCCCCTTCTTCGGACCGCCGGACCATCTGCTACGCCTCGCGGCCGTCGTGGTGCACATGGGGGAGGATACGGCTAGCGGGCACTACGTCACGTACGTTGCGCAAGACACGGGGTGGATCCTCTTCGACGACCTGCACGTCACCTCTGTCGACGACATTCCGTGGGGTGACGTTTACCTCGCGGCCTTTGTCCGGATCCCCCGGAATGCCCACGACATGACTGTCCGTGCCCCGTCACCCTCCATGGTGCTTCCCACTCAGGATCGGCTACCCGACTTGCCTGCACCCCCAGGTTCAGCCGGTAATTTGATGAGCCGGCAGTCGGAAGGATCACCTGACTCCTTCTGCCCCTTTGGTAATTCGCCACCCTGCCCGCCCTTGCCGGACTCCCAATGTCTGACACCGCATGGTCAGTTGTTTGAACAGCAGTTAACAGGTTCCCCGGTGCTGCGATGTCAACACTGCTCCGTCGAATGCACGAAGGATGGCCAGACGTTCCAAGGTCTGAGGGGACTCCGCGCGCATGAGAGACGTTGCCACCTCGCGGGTGTGAGATTCTGATCCGCGTCGTTTGAGCCTCATCGGATTCTTGATTGCTGGCTGGTCTATATTTCACTCCGCACCCGTTTACCCTGACTAACGGGAAAAACTCGAAGTGTCTGTACGAGTGAACGCACACTAACATGAGAGGATGAAGGCACGTATATGCCGCCTGGCCCTGTGCTAGGCGTAGTTTGAGGTTGTACTTATTTCCGAACAACCTACCACGAGCTTATCCACCCACACCCCCATTTTTCCCCTTTCTTTTTATTTACTTTTTCCCGCCCGATGTCGCTGATGACTAACGGACCGTCGGACCCGTCCCAACGGGGGTGCTTATGGAAGCTGCAATGAAGGCTTAGACCGGTACGGGCTACATGGCAACCCCTGCTCAACATGTAGAACGTGGGGGGCCCTTGATCACATTCATTACGGGTGTGGTCGTGGTGTCGGTCGCAATAGTCGCTTTGCTAGCCAAAGAGAGAGATAGAGAGAAAAAGAGCGCCAGAGAGAAAAGAAAAGATAACGTTATCTTCCGGAAAAGAAGGGTTACGCGAACCCCCGAAAAAATAATTACCCCCCAAAAAAAATATACAGAAAAAAAGAAAAACACAAACCGACGGTGACCCCCAAAACCTTTTTCAACCTTTCCAACACCCTTCAAGCTAAACCAATACAACCCCCCCCCCCCCCCCCCAAAAAAAAAAAAAACATTAAACTAAGTTTTTCCGCCCGGGACCCCGTAGGCATAGTGGTCAAACGATTCGCATGCGATAATAATTATCGTATTATCGCACAAAATTATCGCATATAATCGGCATGCGATAATGTGCGATAATCCATAATACTCTATTTGTACAGAAGATGTACCCCTGTAGGGGCGGGTTCCGGGAAAGTCTTAAAGTCTTGTGACTTTCTCTGGGGTCTGTAGCAAGAGTGCTATGAGAACCTGTCCTTTTTGGCTACCACATCCAGATTCCGTTGCCGCCCCATCGATCGTGCCAGCTGATATGAAGTTGTCCAGATGCTCCGCAGACGCAAGAAGCACATGGGGGTCTCCAGAAGACAGGTGTCATTCTGGAACTTGACAAACAGCCGAAACAAGACCAACCACGACTTGTGTACGAGGGAAGACCATGTTCGGCGAGCCCAGTGAAACAGCCGGAACCAGACAAAAGCCCCGCGTGAGAGATGTCTACGCACCGGCACCAGAACGACTGAAGCGTTGCTGACACGGGAGCCTCAGCCTCCCCGGGAAGTGGCGACAAGGTGTATGCTCTTGACGCTGCCTGGATACGCCACAAGGAGGACGAAACTGATGTTAAACGGCATAGAAGCCAAGGACCGCTGGAACGACGCCAAACCCGTGTATCCGCAGGACGTACCCTTCGCTCAATCCCATCAAGGCCGTGCAGTCGCAAAGAAGAAGAGAGCCCACAGCGCTACAATGCGGCGATCCCCCGCGAGGAGCTCACCCCCCAGCCAGAGATTGACATTGCAAGAGGCATCTGTCTGTCGTCGGGTTGCTGACGATGGTCTCGGCCATGAGTAGGGTACGGAAGTGGGTGCGACGTCATGCTGTGTCAGGGGGTGCCCTACCAGTGCAAGGGTTGTTTCGGTGGACGACTCCCGGATGAAGCAGGAGAAAATACAAGGAACTGTGAGAGCTTGATAGACACCCACAACGTCACGGCACGGCCTACGGCGGCGGCCAATGCCTTGATGAGAAACTTCAATTTCCATTGGGTGAAGGGTCCGTCCTGCGGATGCAAAACGTGGGTGGTGAATCCCGGCATTGTGGCGTACCCAGGCAGCATACACCTTGTCGCCACTTCCCGGGAAAGGTTGAGGCTCCCGTGTCGGCAAAGCTTAAGTCGTTGATGAAGACGATGAAAGCTTGCACGTTTGAAGACGATGAGAGCTTGCACGTTTGTCGACAAAGAAGGGATCGAGCCATCGCAGTTGTCAAGTTAGGTGACACTGGTAGTGGTCGGATGTCAGTTGTCGAAGCGTCACGGTAGCATGGCGCGAGTGAGAAGGGCTCACGACGAGCACCGCGGACTCGTTTTCTCACTTTCTGCGCCCGTCAAGCCATCCTGCCTCGTCGCTCCGGGTCCCCCAAAGGATTCTGCGATAATATGCGATAATACGCGACAATCGTGCGATAATGCGAGTGAAAATGCGATAATCGGCGCCAAAATCCCAAATGCGATAATATGCGATAATCCACCTGGTACGGGCTCCTGGTAAGTTCCCCGAAACTCCCCGATACTCAGCCCGGTTTTTGTGGGAAAAAGTGGGGCTGCCGGTGGGTGGGCAGGTGAACAGGTGGGTAGTTGGGTAGACGGGTGGGTGGATGGGCGGGCAAGTGGGTGAGGTGTGCAGGTAGGTGTGCTAGTGTGCTTCGGACGCGGCTCTCTTGAGCCGTCCGTGTTCCTCCTCCTCCGATCCTCTTCCTTGGCCACCTCGACAGCTCGCAGGGCGTTTCTTAACACCGCGCGATAGAACTCGGATGCATCTACCAACTGTAGCTTGGACTCCTAGGCAGTTGTTGAGGCATACCCTGCAGCCTGCGGATTCGGAGGGCCTGAAGGCGAACCAGCAGTTGCTGGAAAACCTGCAGGACCTGCCTTTGAGTCCTTGGACACAGGGAGGAGTCTGGAACAGGAAGCGTCTTGTGCGTGAGCTCAGATTCAACCATCATCTGACTCCTGTTTGCGGTTGGTACCACGAGTTTGCCATCCTTATGTCAAACTCTTCAATTCCAAGAAGTATTCGCGCCCGCCATCTCCCGATGACCTTCCCACTTCTGACCACGCTGCAGCAGTCAGTAAACCGGGCAGACCCAGTCGTCCCCCATCTGGTCCCGAACGACGAGCACCGCTCCTGCACCCGAGTTTAGCCTTCGATGATTGGAAGCCGTATCGGAAAGTGAGTCAACCCATCCCGGCATTCTGAATACGTGCACCCAGTGTCCACTTCGGAGTCCACATTCCCTTCACTTATATGAAAAGTTGTAGAGTACGGGAGGAACCGGAAATCTCCGGAAAGATGGTACCCGCATTCCAACTCGTCTCGACCGTAACTGCCCCTGGTCCTGGTGGTTAGGGTTAGCATGCAAAGAGCCTGTGGCGATAATCTGCATCTGCTCTCTTTCGTGACCTCTTCGTGCTACCCCTCTTCGTCACTGGCACTTTATCTTGCACCTCTGCCCGCCGCGGAGTGCACGTCTCTGTCTTCGATGATGGCGAATCCTTACGCCGCCGCTTCGTTGCCAGCGGCCGTCCTAGTGTCGTCGCCTTCTGCGGCGTTCTCGATGGCGGTGTCGGCGCCGGCATCCGCCGCTTCCCTTGTGGCGCTTTGGGCCGATGGTCGCAGCTTGCGTCTCGACTTCGGCGTCGCTTCGGGCGTCCCCGGGGGCGAAGGCCCGCGCTTCTGTCTCGACTCCGCACATCGGCATATCGTGCTGCAGGCAACCGTGGTAGCGGCCTGGGCACGCCTACCTCCATGCGCTGGGTCTCCGCCGCCCACTAAATTTACCCTTTCTGCCCCTTCTTGCCGGAGATGCCGTCTTCGAAGGCCTCCCACCAGCACGTCCAATCCTACGGCCATCCCCCAGACCTCATCATTGAAGGCGTGCCCGTTCGTCCCAGCTGCGACTCGAGCACGAGCATCGTCTCTGTACCCGCACGACCTCTGGTGGAACGGTTCCTGCTCCCCTTGCCGCGGATCCTGTCGCTACCTGTGTCAGACCGTGTCAACCTGTACCTCCCAGTCTGTCCTTCCTTCGCAGCCTCTATCTTCGTCTTCGGGGCATAGCCAAACACGGGACCGCTTTTCGCAAGGTAGGGCCACAATAGCGTAGCCCCTCCCCGCCTTCGCCAAGGCCGGCTGCAGGGCACAAAGGAAATACCCCGAAACTCCCCGAATTTTCCCGAACTCCCCGATACTCCCCGATATTTTTGTCTGGACCAGGTGGATAATGCGAATCGTTTGACCATGATGCCTAGGGCAGTGATGCTAGGATACGTGGGTTTTCGAGAATCAGGATACGTATCCTACCTGGATACGTGCCCGCAAAACTGTCGGGTTAGCCTTACTACAAGGCTGCATACAAAGTTCAAACTATGACTGCCACTAGTTAACTGCTCAACCTTTGTCTCATTGACTCGTGACCAGCACCCCGGTTCAAACAGCTCTGTTTCGCGGCATGCGGACCTCTTGTACAAGAAAATGAGAAAAACATAAGCAGCATTTGCCATCAGCCCCGGGAACCGCTCGGGCTTCTGCGCATAGCTGCGGAGGCCAGGCCCACACCAAAATGTGCACACGAATACGCGAAGCAGAAGACACTGAACTGAATTTCACAAGATTTTCACTGAACAAGTTTCTGTTTCCCGCCGTCCGTGACCACGGTGACGGCCTGCTTCGGGGGCTGGCTTTCCGTCTGGCTTCGCCGCCGGCTTGGCGGCGGACATTTGCGCTGCCTTTTCGTTTGCACCTGGGCTTAAGTGTATTTTGATGACCTCCTGCTGCACGTATTACTCACCACCCTTACTGTCTGTACACCACGTATCCAACACGTATTCTTGCATGTTTGGAAGAAATATGATGTCTCGTTCGGTGACCAAATCATGTGCACAGGTACCTTCACGCGGACATCCAGAGACGCGAAGAGCTCATCGATAAGCTTGACGGGGAGCTCACGAAGGAGACGAAGGCTCGCCAAGAGCTGCAGAAGAGGGTCGACAACTTCAACGAAACGTCAGCAGTCGAGCGCGCAGCGGCGTTGGTAGACGTTGAGAAGGCGTACGAAGAGAAGATCAAGCAACTCAAGCAGGACAACGACCACAGAATCACCCAGCTGAAGGAGATCGCTTTGCAAGCCGACGCAGAGGCTTCGGAGCGGACAAAGGAGAAGGTCCGCCCCCCCCCAGGGGTGGCCCTAAGCGGCCAGATTGCGGAGTCGTTGGCAGAATCTGACCTGACCCCCCCCCCCCCCCCCCCCCCTTACACGGTTACACACGTGTGCAGTAGTAAACTTGTAAAATGACCCTTTTACTAGTAAATTAACTAGTAAAAACTTTTACTAGTAAAATTTACACTTTTACTAGTAAAATTTACAAGTGCACTAGTAAATTTTACTAGTGCACTTGTAAATTTTACTAGTGCACTAGTAAAAATTACAAGTGAATTCAGGTGTTTTTCAGTCCAAAACAGTGATTTATAGGGGGTTTTGCGTGAAAAATTGCGAGATCGAAAACTGGGGAGGTTTGGTCGATGTGCACTACCCCTCGGACTGAGTTGGGCAGGGTTGTTGGGGGCCTTGATGGGAATCATCTCCCCTGATAGACAGCGGCGCCGTTGAAAAAGGATGAGAGGAGCAGCGCGCACCCAACTGGAACTGTACGCACTGTCCAGCCCCTTTACCCTGAGACTTTTGTTGAGCTAGTTGACAGCTGCCGAGGAAAAGCGTCTACAAAATGAGAAGAAACGGAGGCAAGAGAGACGCACTGTGAGTGGTGTCGTGCCAAATTCACAACAGTGAAACACACTCTACAATAGCGACGTGAGCGGGGAGCGGGGAACCCTGGGCAGAAGCGGCCGCCTGACTGTTGCGAATACTTCCAGTCGGTCCGAGCATGCCTACCATTTCCCGACACGCTTCGGCACGGAGGCTTTGCCCAAGCAGGGATCTTGACATTGTTGTTGCCGCAGTGAGGAGTTCCACACAGCCCATCAATGTAACACTCGGGCTCGACCATAATAGTCAGAATTTGTGAGGTTTCGTAAACATGAAAAAGCGGACGAGGCAGCAGGAAGAGTGCTGAACGGACGAAGCGTCTTTGATGTGGATCAATATGTATGCGCCCAAGATGCCGCCGGCCTAGTGCAGATGGAAGAGATCGGCAGGTTTGCACGGGGGACCCTCGAGCATCAGAGAGCGACTAAACGCGCCACAGAGCAGCATCAACGGCAAGACGCTGCACCAACTCCGGAGGTCCAGCGGAGCAGTGCGCTAGTGAGGCAATCGATTCTACAAAACGGCACAACGGAGATATGTGTTTTAGGAGGGTGCAACGAAAAGGCCACCTCTCAACACATTCTGACAGGGGGCGACACAGCGCACCTTAGATGGTTTCAGCCGGAGGCGGACCAAAGGCCGGTGTTCGGGCACCCACCCGAATGCAGGCCCTGGACGCCTATGCGAAGGGAACCACGCGGTAATCCGGAGAGTGGCTCTACGCGTTGCCCGGGAGACAAGTGCGCTGAATGGGCAACATGGGCCCTACAAGCATACACCCCAATAATCAACGACAATAAAATGAAGCAGTAGGCACACCGCGTTCGTTCCCAACACCCCGACCCGACCAAGCAACCACCAAACCCCAAGAAGTACTAATCTCACGGCAACAGCCCAAACAACTTCCCCTAGCACCCTCGTGTGACAAGAATCCTCCAGTCCTCGAAACCCCCCGTGGATCTTCCATACCATAAGCAGAAGAAAGTTGGACCGGAAATATGTTGGACCGAAAATATGTTGGACCGGACAAAGGTTGGACCGCGGACGACCAAAACAATTGGACCATTTTGTCCGGTCCAACATATTTCCGCCCAGGCACGTATCCACTTAGGCGGGGTTGGGTCGATGGGCATGAGGTAAAAAAATGTCCCGTGACAAATGGGTAGTCAGGCGCGAGAGATGCGTGGGTTTCTTCTTGAGCGTACTAAGATCGTCGTTTATTGGCGGCTCATACTTTTTCCTTCACGGTCAGCCAACCTCGAGCCTCCTCGTTTGCACTCTGCATTTTTGCGTTTGCACTCTACCAAAGCAATGGGACAGACGGTGGACGCATCTTGGTCCACCCTCGGCACTGACCAACCGCAACCGGTCGCGATCAAACATCCTTCCACGCAAGGAAGATCTTGTGATTCCACCACAGGACCATGGCCAGTGCAACTCAGCGGGTTACGCAGCGCCGCGCAGTGTTCGGGAACTCCTGGCGGCGGACCCATGCGCGACTACGGAGTGGAGCGAGTGCTGGCCAGCCGCAAAACTGCACGAAGCCCCCGAAAAAAGTTGGCCGGACAAAAGTTGGACCACCAGAGCCCAAAATAGGTGAGTTGGACCATTTTGTCCGGTCCAACTTATTTCCGTTTACGGTGTTTGCCTTTCAGAGTTGACCGCACTGTTGCCCACGACTCAGTCCAAAAAATGGATGCCAAGCCTGTCCGGCATAAGACGCACGCAGGCAGAGATATTCGTAACCTCCTGGGCCAAACGCAAGATACCAGAGCGTCTTTTGCCGTGCAACTCTATTTCTGGTACCAGGACGTACCTCACGACTCTGCTCTGAGAGGACAAGGACGCCTCCTCCCTCGCGCTCCGTCTGTTCCGATGTTATTGTCCCGTGTTCCCACCGCATCGAGCCAAAGGGGGGTCGTGTTCGAGTGTTCACGTTTGCCTTGGAGTGGGGGAAACCTGGATTGACGCGGTCTGCCTAAGCGCGGGGCTCTCAAGCACTGCGTTGACACTTTGCTATGCTCTCCCAGCCCCATTTTGATGAGTTAGGTGAAAAAGAAGCCGGTTCTTCTGAATGTGTGCTTCACTTGCCACAGTTTCTTCTTGTTTTACCCCAAAACACCTGCCAAAACACCTGAAATCACTTGTAAATTTTACTAGTGCACTTGTAAATTTTACAAGTGCACTTGTAAAATTTACTAGTGGCACTTGTAAACCATTTTCACTTGTAAAACCACTAGTAAATTTACTAGTGAAAGCCTTTACTACTGCACCGTGTACCCCCCCCCCCCCCCCCCCCCCCCCCACACCTTTGAAATCGTTTGTCCTTTCCCGGGCGTTCTTATTTGTCTGCGTTGATCAGTGTGCGCGCTATCTGCCGGCTTGCCAGCCGAATCATTTTGAGCCGCACTAGTTAGGTGGAGCTGCCCCGCCTGGCTTGACAAGAGCGGTCTGATCGACAGACCTTCTAAATCAGCCGGCCGATTCATTTCGAGCCGCATTAGTTAGGTGAGGCTGCCCCGCCTTGACAAGAGCGGTCTGATCGACAGACCTTCTAAATCAGCCGGCCAATTCATTTCGAGCCGTGAGGCTGCCCTGCCTTGACAAGAGCGGTCTGATCGACAGACCTTCTAAATCAGCCGGCCGATTCATTTCGAGCCGCATTAGTTAGGTGAGGCTGCCCCGCCTGGCTTGACAAGAGCGGTCTGATCGGCAGACCTTCTAAATCAGCCGGCCGATTCATTTCGAGCCGCATTAGTTAGGTGAGGCTGCCCCGCCTGGCTTGACAAGAGCGGTCTGATCGGCAGACCTTCTAAATCAGCCGGCCGATTCATTTCGAGCCGCATTAGTTAGGTGAGGCTGCCCCGCCTGGCTTGACAAGAGCGGTCTGATCGGCAGACCTTCTAAATCAGCCGGCCGATTCATTTCGAGCCGCATTAGTTAGGTGAGGCTGCCCCGCCTGGCTTGACAAGAGCGGTCTGATCGGCAGACCTTCTAAATCAGCCGGCCGATTCATTTCGAGCCGCATTAGTTAGGTGAGGCTGCCCCGCCTGGCTTGACAAGAGCGGTCTGATCGGCAGACCTTCTAAATCAGCCGGCCGATTCATTTCGAGCCGCAATAGTTAGGTGAGGCTGCCCCGCCTGGCTTGACAAGAGCGGTCTGATCGGCAGACCTTCTAAATCAGCCGGCCGACTACCGGGCGGCTTTTTTTAGAGTTATAGTTTGCTTGAGAATCCGGGATTTCATGACCTTCGTCGAATGGGTTCTTTTAGAGCTAATACGTCTGGTTGGGTTTGGGGGGGCGTGCACGGCTTCTTTCGTGTACACTTTACTTGCTTGTTGGCAAGCATATTTCGCAACGATTTGTGGCCGTCTTCGCGCGCCACGTGTTTCCGCGCTGCATGAAACGCTTCCAACGGTCTTTTTGACGTGACCACAGAGCCACAGAGTTGTTCTCGCAAAGAAAGAGCAAACAGGTGAGGCGCCTTTTTCTCTTTTCAACCAAAACAGGAGAAGGAGCGTGTATCATGTATGCATAGTATTGAACGCGGAAGGAAGGAAAATTGGAGAGAGGAAAGAAGGAGCTGTTCTCGTTTCTTTTTTTTGCTTTCGTTGCTGACAACTTCCCCACCCTTTCACTGCGGCTGGCGACTAGGCACTGCAGTACCGGGAGGGAGGTCATGCAACCTCTTACCAAAGTTGAGCAGGATTCGGACGAGGCGAGGGTAAGCGTGTTGGCTCGAACTTGAAAACTTATCCTGGGACCACAGAAATGGGGGCTGCAGGGATAATTCGAGCCGCGCACGCACCTGCCTGGCACAAATGCACGCCCCGACACGCACGAAGTACTTTTCCTTCCTTCCTTTTTTTTTTTGGGTAGGGGGGCCCTGGGGGGGGTTGCCAAAAACACTCTCCACCTCAATGGCGAGCAAAGAGTAGTGTTCTGTAGCTTCGGTGGCTTGGGCTCCACCGTGTGGTATGAAAATACTCGACGTTGCTGCTTCGACTCCGAATGGAAGGGAGGAAATATAGAGGTAAGGGGCAAATACAATACAAACACAATCTGATTTGTTCTTCGCTTACACCACCGTGTGTTGCTTTCTCACTCAGGACTTTTGACCTGTTTTGTTTGTGTGAGTTGTCGTATCGGGGTAGACCCGCATGACTTCACGTCCGTTCAACACGTGGTTCGGTAGTTACAGCACTTGGGATCCCTTCTGTTCTTTGTCGGGCAGCATCGTCGAGCATTTCCTTTCAAGCTGGCGCTTTAAGCCGCGCTTATGTAAAAAAACCTGGAATGCTGCAACGGCAACGGTGTGCTGCGGACGATCAGCTGAAGTTGTCTTGTCACCGACGCAAAGCTTTCAAAAATACTCGGAGGGGTCGCCCGGTGCTTTATTTCAGAGTAACAGAGATCCACCACAATAGAATTTTTTGAAATAGTTCTTTTTGTGTTGACCCAGGAATTTCGCCCGTCACTAAACCCAGATTTACCTGTGTTTCGTGTGGGCCACAAGCACATTCCTCTCAGAGATTTTGCAACTGGCGGAGTATTTCCTTCAGACGAGAAAGAAAGCTTTTCCATACGCCGCAAGGTGAGCAGCCGTGAAATGCATTCCTTCTCGATGCCAGACGATACAGTCAAGTTTGCACAGACTGACACTGCTGGCACAGAGAAGCGGCGGGCTTGTGTTTGCGCCTACACCCTCGACGCAACTTCCTTCCCAGGGAGAGATCCCCTTCGGGGATCGATGATAAGCATTACTGCCGTGAAGGAGCAAGAAACAAGCGTGGCAACAGCACAACTTCGGATCGTCAGTACACGAATTGTCGCTTCGATCGCGAAAGTTCACGCAAAAGAGATGAGGTGAATGCGAGCAGGGCAGAACGTAATTTCACGCAAAAGGGAAGAAGTTAATCTGAGCAGGAGGTTTTGTGACAACTGCACGACAGTGGCGAGAAGGTAGAAGTCTTGAACTGGGGTTTCAAAACACGGCACTGCTTACAATCATAGATGACCCACATACAAGATTGTCTGATGGCTGGATTGCTTACCCACTATGGAGGGAGCGCTTAGTTCGCTCTCTTCTTCGAGTTCCTGTATTGGCGAGCAAAGACTCACTGTCGTGTAGTTGGAACCTGTCCTGCACGAAGAGGCGACAGGCCTTTTTCCATTTTAAAGCGTTTCCTGTAAAGTTGAAATGGTTGGTATTCTCTAAGTCTCGTTGACCGTGGAGGGGCGGAGGATGAAGAAAGGATAATCTTCTTTTGCTGGACGTACAGTGAGAGCGATGAATGGACCGACGAATGGACGCCTCACCGGCCGGTCGAGAAGAAGAGATTTTGACCGCTCTTTCCTTTGGGCACCGTGCCTTGCCACGGCCTTCAGATCAGAAATGAGAGACCCGACTTCCCGACTAAGCACCACAGGTGCCCACGAAAGGGGACTGCCGGTGAGCCGGCGGGTGGAGGACTCAACTTTTCAAAGTTGACGGCACGGCAATTGTCTGTGTACGCAGGTTCCTTTTCTTTTGTCGCACTTCAAATCTCTTGTTTCCAGGGCGTCGTGCTCCGGCTGTCCTGAGGCTGTGCAGAACAGGCAGAGGAACTGTAGATTGGGAATAAAAGCATCGCGAAAATGTTATGTGTTTTCATCCCCCTCCAGCGAGCTCCCGCCCGCAGCAGAGGGGGGGGGGGGGAACTTAGTTGAATGTTTAGGGAGGCATGTTTGAGGCTAGCGTCAAGGCTTCTTCGAAGAAAGTGAGGGGTTGCAAGAACGTGCTTGGTCCCGTCTGCGCCGTGTTTCGGTCCTTTAAGCCACGGACACGTGAGGCGGACCGTGTGGGGGAGGGGGTGGGGAAAAGTCTAGAAGTGGAAGACCTCCTTGTGGACGGGCAGGCGGCGCGAGAAGGCGGCGGCTTCCACGTCCCTGACGAAGGTCTCCGGGCCACACGCGAACACGCCGGTGTCAGCGGGGCAGCTGGCGAAGACGGCCGCCCAGCTCGGGCGGCCGTTGGTGACCGGGAGCACCGACTTCTTCGGCAGGTCGGAGAACTCGGCGGTGTTGTACAAGCACCACGCCACGTTGCACGCCGACTCTCCCGCTCTGGCGCGCACAGCCGTTTTGTCGTACAAATCGACCAGCTCCGGACCGTACGGGCTGGCGGCCGGGTCTCCACGGTACGACCAAACGAAGTCGATGTCAGTACGCTTTTCGACATCGTCAGGGCACGATCCATGCCGGCCGACCGCTGCGGTAACGAAGCTCAACGCGGGTGTGATGCCGATTCCTCCGGTGCACAAGATGATGCGCGAGTACCGGTTTTTGACGAGCAGCGGAATCGACGGGTTGCCGAACGGTCCTTGCACTTTGACGTTCCACTCCGTCGTGGCGTCCGCGAGGCGTTTTGTGAAGGGCCCGGTCTGCTTCACGAACAAGTCGAACGAACTGAGCCCGCTGTCCGTCGCATTCCCAGGCCCCGACGCGATCGAAAAAGGGTGCCACTCCTGCGACGGGAACCCACCCGGGGCGTCGATGTTGATGAGGACGTACTGCAGGGGCGCGAAGGTGAAGCCCTCCTTCCGGATGGTCAGCTTCGTGATGCCGCCGCTCCTCCGCTGCACGGCCGATATCTCGGTCGTCACGAACGTCGCGGAGTGGTACCGCATGCAGACGTCGAACATGTACAGGAACACCGGCACGGCGCTGTACACCATCAGCGTCGGGTAGTGGATCCAAGCAAACACGTACACGACGACGTACAGCGAATGCACCCAGGCGAAGACGTTCCACATCTTTCGGCGGACAACCGGAAGCGACGTCAGGCCGATCATGCTGAGGGCAACGAATGCGATGAGTCCCGCCGCCGGCGGCCCGTGAGGAGAGCCAGCGTCCCACGCGCCGACGTGCTCCAAAGCTAATTGGGCTGCCGCGCTGCGGCTTCTCGGGTTCAGGTACACCTTAGCGGCAAGGTCCGGTTCCCCTTGCAGCCAGAAGCTGTAGTGGTCGACCCACATCCCGATCCCGTGGGCCGCGGTCAGAGCCACAATCCAACCGCCCATGCTTCTGTGGAACGCCAACGCTCTCTCAAACGGGATGCCGAACGTCGCCAGCAGCACCGACTTCCTCGACACGGGGAACAACTGCAAGATGAGCAACGCTGCCACGACACCGCCAATTCCGCGGCTGGTCTTGCCGATGAAGTTGTTGATCGTCGCGTGGTTCCACACGTACAAGAAGCAGAGCAGACACCAGCCGACTATCCAAAGACTCATGATCGTCGCGCCCCACGGCAAGCGCAGAGGCAGAGGCGCAATCCCGTCCACGGCCTCCAGCCATGCGGGCAGCGGGGGCAGCAAGCTCGACTGCGGTACCTTCCGAAGGAACACTGAAGCAACAGCCATGACGACAAGGAGCAGCACCCATCCAAGGATGAGCCCGTTTATGAGCACCCCGTGGTCGCCACGCCATTCGAAGTACAGTTGCCCCCCTCTGTTCTGCGCATCAGACCCGACGAACTTCGTCCACAGGAAGTACGGTTGAGGCCCGTCGCAGTTTTTCTCACCGTGGCATCCTTGACCGTTCAAAACACCTCGAGACGGTCTCCATACTCCTGCATTGTTAGAGTGAGACTCGGGTTCAACACCTTCTCCAGGTTTATATTTAAAGAGTTGAGAAAGACAGAGAGAGAGAGACCACCAGGAGGGGGGGGTTGCAAGAACGTGCTTGGAATGGGTATGTGCTCAACACCGCACTGGTCCCGTCTGCGCCGTGTTTCGGTCCTTAAGCCACGGACACATAAGGCGGACCATCATCAGCGTGGAACCTGAGTGTCTGCAGACAGGACTGCGGTGTGAGTCTGGTTTGTCAGGCGGCTGTTCGTAGCTCGTCACAGCCAGGACCACCCGTGCTACTAGAGCACAGGCGAATCCGTCACGGGGAGAAGGCCCCTACAACCGTGTCTGAGCAATCAGTTAAAAAACTCAGGGCACTCGCCCTGATTGTGACTGCGACTCGCTAGGCAGCACTGACTTGTCTTCTTTTTACGGTGGCAATCTGCGAAGTAAACTCCGCAGAGCACAGTGGACATGGGGTTGCCGTGTGCAGCACCAATGGTTGAAGTACCAAAAGGAAAAAGAGTGCGAGGAAGTAATCCTGCGTGCTGAGGGCAGCAAGTCGCGTTACGCGAAGTACCCTACTGGAATGGGGGGGGGGGGGGGGGGTGTTGGGGGGGGGGGGGTGCCCACCCACTCGTTGCCGTCCGGCTGACAACGATGCCGAGTTTAGGGGCCTTGCATCAGCACTGGGGGGGGTTCACTTCTGGTCGGCTTCTTGCTTCCCGTTGATGTTCACTCACCTCAGACACAATCGTCCCAGAAAGTTGTTTTAGGAGGTATTCTGACCATAAACTTGGAGAAGCCATCAACAAAACATCATTTTGGGGCAACTGCAGTGTGACTGCTGTGCAATGCCTTTTTGTCACCGCTCCACCCCAGGACACCTTGAAAACCCCCCAGAACACTCTGAAAGACCCCCAGAACACCTTGGCAGAACACCTTCAAGCACCCAGAGGACATTGGAAAATCCCTGGTGCACGTTGGCAGACCCTCAAAACACCTTGAAAGACCTCTTGAACACCTTCGAACCCCGAGAACACCTTGGAAACCCCCCAGAACACCTCGGAAACCCCCCAGAACACGTTGGAAAGCTCCCAGAATACCCTGAAAGACCACCAGAGCACCTTGCTCGACCCCACCCAACCAGTCTCGAAACATTTTTCTGGAAGGGCTGCGCTACGAGCTTGGGACCCTGGGCCGCGATCTGGTAATTCTTCCCCGCACTTAAATCCGGAATCTTGCCCCTGCATTTCGGCAGTGAACATTCATGGCAAGGCGAGTAGTTAGAACTTAGAAGGGGATTCCGCTATGTTCCTTTCCTTACTCTGCTTGTCTTCGCGGCTCCCTTTCGGCTGGGTTCGTGGCTGTCCACGTTTGGTGTGCGCTCCTCGTTCATAGGCGGCTTCTGTGGTTTCGGCTTCTTTTGCGGGTGCTTTCACCTGCTTGCTCATCGTCGCGTAGTAGTAGTTTCAGCTTAGCGTGAGTTTGATCTAAGTAACATCAAGGCAGCCCTTACGAAGACTGGTCAACGCCACATGGGTGCGGGCTTTTGATATCAATCATCATGTTGACGCCGACTCTTCACTGACGATGCCGCGGGTCACCTCCTCGCCTCATTCTTATCCAGGACAGCACTTAGTTGCAGATCAAAAACTGTTTGGCGCTGTGGTCCTCAGGAACACCAGAGCTGGTTAACCACAACCTGCCACAATATGGCCCTGATTTGTGGCTCACTTGTGCCTTCGCTATTTTACGGGCGCCAAAAGGTTCCCCCCCCTTCAAAAAGACGACAACGTGTGATCTACGCGTCAAACACCTATCTTAACCTTCGGGTTTCCAATTGTGACTTGACAAATCGAATACTAACACAGGTGTTATCATTCGACCCTGCCCTTTGCATACCTGAAGCATCACCAGCACTGGCGGCGTCCGAACGTGCCTGCAAAAACACGAGCTGCCTTGCGAGGGTTTTACTGGGACTGTTTGAGGTGCTGGACCTGCCTGGGGACAGGAAGACCGGGTCGGCCACACTATCAATAAACCAGTACCCAAGTTTTCCATCTCCCGCCAGCAGCAAATCCTTCAAGTTGGCAACTTCATTTCCACTTCCGGTGACGACGATCTCTACGTACACAAGACCTACGGCCAGGTCAGGCGCTGGGTCTGCTGTGACAACACCTCCCGCGACCGAACGGCGGAGAAGGTAGTTGAGGTAATCACGATCGTCGCAACGGAAATCGTCGTTCGACAGCACTCCGCACATCTTGTTGAAGACGACGGATCCGTTGCCACTTCCAGCGCCGGCGAACAGCACATCTCCGGTACTCGCAATTTGGTCTTCCATCACTTCCACACCCTTCAGGTTGGCCCACACGACATCAGCTACTGGGGGGGCCCTTAGAATCACGACAACGATCGCCGTCTTCATGTCAGTTTCGCCATCTTCACCGCTGCCAGCAGCCGCGCTGCCGTCGCCACTGTCTGGGGACAGGAAGACCGGGTCGGCCACACTATCAATAAACCAGTACCCAAGTTTTCCATCTCCCGCCAGCAGCAAATCCTTCAAGTTGGCAACTTCATTTCCACTTCCGGTGACGACGATCTCTACGTACACAAGACCTAAGGCCAGGTCAGGCGCTGGGTCTGCTGTGTCAACACCTCCCGCGACCGAACGGCGGAGAAGGTAGTTGAGGTAATCACGATCGTCGCAACGGAAATCGTCGTTCGACAGCACTCCGCACATCTTGTTGAAGACGACGGATCCATTGCCACTTCCAGCGCCGGCGAACAGCATATCTCCGGTACTCGCAATTTGGTCTTCCATCACTTCCACACCCTTCAGGTTGGCCCACACGACATCAGCTACTGGGGGGGCCCTTAGAATCACGACAACGATCGCCGTCTTCATGTCAGTTTCGCCATCTTCACCGCTGCCAGCAGCCGCACTGCCGTCGCCACTGTCCGGGGACAGGAAGACCGGGTCGGCCACACTATCAATAGGCCAGTACCCAAGTTTTCCATCTCCCGCCAGCAGCAAATCCTTCAAGTTGGCAACTTCATTTCCACTTCCGGTGACGACGATCTCTACGTACATAAGACCTACGGCCAGGTCAGGCGCTGGGTCTGCTGTGTCAACACCTCCCGCGACCGTACGGCGGAGAAGGTAGTTGAGGTAATCACGATCGTCGCAACGGAAATCGTCGTTCGACAGCACTCCGCACATCTTGTTGAAGACGACGGATCCGTTGCCACTTCCAGCGCCGGCGAACAACACTTCTCCGGTACTCGCAATTTGGTCTTCCATCAGTTCCACACCCTTCAGGTTGGCCCACACGACATCAGCTACTGGGGGGGCCCTTAGAATCACGACAACGATCGCCGTCTTCATGTCAGTTTCGCCATCTTCACCGCTGCCAGCAGCCGCGCTGCCGTCGCCACTGTCTGGGGACAGGAAGACCGGGTCGGCCACACTATCAATAAACCAGTACCCAAGTTTTCCATCTCCCGCCAGCAGCAAATCCTTCAAGTTGGCAACTTCATTTCCACTTCCGGTGACGACGATCTCTACGTACATAAGACCTACGGCCAGGTCAGGCGCTGGGTCTGCTGTGTCAACACCTCCCGCGACCGAACGGCGGAGAAGGTAGTTGAGGTAATCACGATCGTCGCAACGGAAATCGTCGTTCGACAGCACTCCGCACATCTTGTTGAAGACGACGGATCCGTTGCCACTTCCAGCGCCGGCGAACAACACTTCTCCGGTACTCGCAATTTGGTCTTCCATCAGTTCCACACCCTTCAGGTTGGCCCACACGACATCAGCTACTGGGGGGGCCCTTAGAATCACGACAACGATCGCCGTCTTCATGTCAGTTTCGCCATCTTCACCGCTGCCAGCAGCCGCACTGCCGTCGCCACTGTCTGGGGACAGGAAGACCGGGTCGGCCACACTATCAATAGGCCAGTACCCAAGTTTTCCATCTCCCGCCAGCAGCAAATCCTTCAAGTTGGCAACTTCATTTCCACTTCCGGTGACGACGATCTCTACGTACATAAGACCTACGGCCAGGTCAGGCGCTGGGTCTGCTGTGTCAACACCTCCCGCGACCGTACGGCGGAGAAGGTAGTTGAGGTAATCACGATCGTCGCAACGGAAATCGTCGTTCGACAGCACTCCGCACATCTTGTTGAAGACGACGGATCCGTTGCCACTTCCAGCGCCGGCGAACAACACTTCTCCGGTACTCGCAATTTGGTCTTCCATCAGTTCCACACCCTTCAGGTTGGCCCACACGACATCAGCTACTGGGGGGGCCCTTAGAATCACGACAACGATCGCCGTCTTCATGTCAGTTTCGCCATCTTCACCGCTGCCAGCAGCCGCGCTGCCGTCGCCACTGTCTGGGGACAGGAAGACCGGGTCGGCCACACTATCAATAAACCAGTACCCAAGTTTTCCATCTCCCGCCAGCAGCAAATCCTTCAAGTTGGCAACTTCATTTCCACTTCCGGTGACGACGATCTCTACGTACATAAGACCTACGGCCAGGTCAGGCGCTGGGTCTGCTGTGTCAACACCTCCCGCGACCGAACGGCGGAGAAGGTAGTTGAGGTAATCACGATCGTCGCAACGGAAATCGTCGTTCGACAGCACTCCGCACATCTTGTTGAAGACGACGGATCCGTTGCCACTTCCAGCGCCGGCGAACAACACTTCTCCGGTACTCGCAATTTGGTCTTCCATCAGTTCCACACCCTTCAGGTTGGCCCACACGACATCAGCTACTGGGGGGGCCCTTAGAATCACGACAACGATCGCCGTCTTCATGTCAGTTTCGCCATCTTCACCGCTGCCAGCAGCCGCACTGCCGTCGCCACTGTCTGGGGACAGGAAGACCGGGTCGGCCACACTATCAATAGGCCAGTACCCAAGTTTTCCATCTCCCGCCAGCAGCAAATCCTTCAAGTTGGCAACTTCATTTCCACTTCCGGTGACGACGATCTCTACGTACATAAGACCTACGGCCAGGTCAGGCGCTGGGTCTGCTGTGTCAACACCTCCCGCGACCGTACGGCGGAGAAGGTAGTTGAGGTAATCACGATCGTCGCAACGGAAATCGTCGTTCGACAGCACTCCGCACATCTTGTTGAAGACGACGGATCCGTTGCCACTTCCAGCGCCGGCGAACAACACTTCTCCGGTACTCGCAATTTGGTCTTCCATCAGTTCCACACCCTTCAGGTTGGCCCACACGACATCAGCTACTGGGGGGGCCCTTAGAATCACGACAACGATCGCCGTCTTCATGTCAGTTTCGCCATCTTCACCGCTGCCAGCAGCCGCGCTGCCGTCGCCACTGTCTGGGGACAGGAAGACCGGGTCGGCCACACTATCAATAAACCAGTACCCAAGTTTTCCATCTCCCGCCAGCAGCAAATCCTTCAAGTTGGCAACTTCATTTCCACTTCCGGTGACGACGATCTCTACGTACATAAGACCTACGGCCAGGTCAGGCGCTGGGTCTGCTGTGTCAACACCTCCCGCGACCGAACGGCGGAGAAGGTAGTTGAGGTAATCACGATCGTCGCAACGGAAATCGTCGTTCGACAGCACTCCGCACATCTTGTTGAAGACGACGGATCCGTTGCCACTTCCAGCGCCGGCGAACAACACTTCTCCGGTACTCGCAATTTGGTCTTCCATCAGTTCCACACCCTTCAGGTTGGCCCACACGACATCAGCTACTGGGGGGGCCCTTAGAATCACGACAACGATCGCCGTCTTCATGTCAGTTTCGCCATCTTCACCGCTGCCAGCAGCCGCACTGCCGTCGCCACTGTCTGGGGACAGGAAGACCGGGTCGGCCACACTATCAATAGGCCAGTACCCAAGTTTTCCATCTCCCGCCAGCAGCAAATCCTTCAAGTTGGCAACTTCATTTCCACTTCCGGTGACGACGATCTCTACGTACATAAGACCTACGGCCAGGTCAGGCGCTGGGTCTGCTGTGTCAACACCTCCCGCGACCGAACGGCGGAGAAGGTAGTTGAGGTAATCACGATCGTCGCAACGGAAATCGTCGTTCGACAGCACTCCGCACATCTTGTTGAAGACGACGGATCCGTTGCCACTTCCAGCGCCGGCGAACAACACTTCTCCGGTACTCGCAATTTGGTCTTCCATCAGTTCCACACCCTTCAGGTTGGCCCACACGACATCAGCTACTGGGGGGGCCCTTAGAATCACGACAACGATCGCCGTCTTCATGTCAGTTTCGCCATCTTCACCGCTGCCAGCAGCCGCACTGCCGTCGCCACTGTCTGGGGACAGGAAGACCGGGTCGGCCACACTATCAATAAACCAGTACCCAAGTTTTCCATCTCCCGCCAGCAGCAAATCCTTCAAGTTGGCAACTTCATTTCCACTTCCGGTGACGACGATCTCTACGTACATAAGACCTACGGCCAGGTCAGGCGCTGGGTCTGCTGTGTCAACTCCTCCCGCGACCGAACGGCGGAGAAGGTAGTTGAGGTAATCACGATCGTCGCAACGGAAATCGTCGTTCGACAGCACTCCGCACATCTTGTTGAAGACGACGGATCCATTGCCACTTCCAGCGCCGGCGAACAGCACATCTCCGGTACTCGCAATTTGGTCTTCCATCACTTCCACACCTTTCAGGTTGGCCCACACGACATCAGCTACTGGGGGGGCCCTTAGAATCACGACAACGATCGCCGTCTTCATGTCAGTTTCGCCATCTTCACCGCTGCCAGCAGCCGCGCTGCCGTCGCCACTGTCTGGGGACAGGAATACCGGGTACGCCACATTTTCAATAGGCCAGCTACCTATTTTTGCATCGCCTGCCCGCAGGAGATCCGGAAGGTCTTGCGCTTCGTTTCGGCTTCCGACGACGATGATTTCAACGTAAACAGAGCCGAAGGCCAGGTCAGGCGCGGGGTCTGCTGTGTCGACACCTGCCGTGCCCAGGCCGCCGAGAAGGACGTTGATGGCGGCACGGTTCTCGCAACGGAAGGCTCCGTAGGAAGGCGTTCCGCAGACCTTGTTGACGTACGCGGTTCCGTCGCGAGCGCCAGCGAACAGCGCGTTTCCGGTGCTCGCGACGTGGTCCACGATCGCTTCCATGCTGGTGGGGCTGTCCCATGTCACGTCACTCGGAGCGGCCAAAAACACGCCGACGATCGCCGTTGTGTTCGCTGCTTCCGCTGCAGGCGTGCCGCGGTCTCCACCGCATGAGGACAGGTACACCGGGTCGGCAACACTTGCAATCCAGTCGTCTTGAAGCTTCTGGTCGCCGGCTAGTAGGATACCCGGGAGGCCTTGCGCTTCTTCACCGTTCCCGAGGACAACAACCTCCAAGTACACCTGTGAGGAATTGACGCCCGATGCGGGGTCCACAGTGGCAACTCCAGGTGTGGATGTGCGGTTGAGGAGCTCGCTGACGAACGCGCGGTCGACGCAAACCCAGGTGCCGTTGGAATGGATTCCGCAGATTTTGTTGAGGTACACGGCGCGAGGACCGATCCCGCCGCCGACAGACCCCGCGAACAGGAAGGCCCCGGCTTCCGAGACGCTGTCCGAAATCGTCGCCACGTGCTGCGGGTCGTCCCACAAATCAGAAAGCGACACGTCCAGCGTCACGCCGACGGTCGCCGTTGTCGTGCATTCAGAACGGACTCGGTCGACCCGCGAGACGCCGGCTATGAAGAAGGACCACCAAATTCCTATCAGGAAAACGCAGGGAACGAGCCTCTGCAACATTGTCTTTTTTTAGTGTGTGTCGTTTACTCCGAATAAAATCAATTTCGTGTCAGAGAGCTGTGTGTAAGCTGAGACTTGTTGTGGCACCCCGCCGACCAATCGGTCAACAATTGTTCAGCGTTTTTGGTTCAAAGGTTCTTGTTTCTTGGGATACCGAAACTGAAAACCAGAATCTGTCGTTATTCCGCGCCGGCAGGTTTTAGGCTGACTTCCGGGAGTTTCAGTATCTCCAGGGGAAGGGGTGGAACCGATTGAAAATCTTAGTTTCGTGTTCAGGCAAAATGTTGACTCCCATGTATGTATGATGCTCGCCTAGGAAGCTAAGTAGTGTCTCGAGAACTACTGCTCGTGAAAGCCGAATGTCAGCCATAGACGAACAGTTTTCTAGTTTCAGAAGGACAATCCCTAAATACGTCAGAGTGAGAAATTGTGTTTCATTTTCAGAACGAACTGCACTACTCTGTGTGGTAAAGGGGGGCGACCTCTAATTCTCCATACATGCGCATAAAACGTGTACGTCCCTTCAGCGGGCATCGCTTGTGTAAGTCTCTTCATCGAGCATCAAACGTGCGTCCCTTCAGCGGGCATCGCTTGTGTAAGCCTCTTCATCGAGCATCAACTGTGTAAGTCTCTTCATCGAGCATCAACTGTGTAAGCCTCTTCATCGAGCGTCAACTGTGTAAGTCTCTTCATCGAGCATCAACTGTGTAAGTCTCTTCATCGAGTATCAAACGTGCAAGTCCCTACAGCGGGCGTCGCTTGTGTAAGCCTCTTCATCGAGCATCATCTGTGTAAGTCGCTTCATCGAGCATCCGACGTGTGGGTCCCTTCCGCGGGCATCGTGTAAGCCTCTTCATCGAGCATCAACTGAGTAAGTCTCTTCATCGAGTATCAAACGTGCAAGTCCTTTCAGCGGGTATCGTCTGTGGAAGTCTCTTCATCGAGCATCAACTGTGTAAGTCCCTCCAGCGATGCGGTTCCACAGGAAGCAACTGCGCCTGGTTATTCTCTTGCTCGGGATGATGCCAAGAGTCGCAGCGCACGATTCCACGAGAGGATGCTAGACGACAGGGAGGAACAAGCTCTCAAGTTGGCGACGCAGAGATCGAAAGACATCCCCGTGTCGGACACGATCACGTCGCTGGGAACACTTGACACGGAAACCGCCAAGGCTCTGAAAACCGGCGTCGACAACGCTCGCGAGCAGGCGAGAACGAAACAAAGCCATCACCAACCGATCCGTCCGACAGGCAACCGCTACGCCCCATACCGCGGCGCATCGGCTCAACAACACGGCAAAGGAACGACGAAGCCTGCAGCCGGCACCAGTCACAAATGACTCCTGCCAACTCAGCCCGAAGCGTCAACCCGAACCACACCAATTACCCGAACCAAACCGCCTTTACAATCCTGCACTATGGACATCGTCGCAACCCACGGACAACTGCCTCCACAGCTGTGGTTGAGGTGCGCGGTCCCCTGACGCGTTCAGGGGGTGTTTGGAATTGGGTAGGGTGTGGTCGTTCTGCTACCTTTTAAGAAGGCCGCGGAAGTCGGCTGAACCGGGAGCTATCGGAGAGAGGTGCTTAGGTATTACAACCTGGTTCGATTGCGGGATAATAAAACCTCGGGGATAAAAGACTGCTTATTTTTCCCTTTCAAGCAGTAGTAGTAGTATGTGTCGTCTGTCGAAGCAGCCGGAGACAGCAGGCGCAGGGGGCAGGTCTTGCATTACTTTTCTCTCACTGTCGAGAAAGTTTGCGCCTGTTGTGATGAGGTGGTTGACGCCCCCACGAAGCTCTTCCCGAGGTCTCCGCGTCCAAGATTTCGGCCGCATTGAGGAAAGAGACCTGCTTCGTGCGTAGTAGCTGTTTGCGTGAGCTCCGACAAAGCAGATCCAAGCGATGACATTTTCGTGCACCGGTCGCCTCCAGTCCGGGCCTTGATTGCTAAAAAGGGTTCTGCACGCAGACTCCGCCGCCTCCACGCAGGATTGTGTCAGTGGTGCGGACCAAGGCTTCAGCTCCGCTGGGCTCGTGTACCGTGGGAGGTCCTTTCCCGCCGCGTCTGCCCAGGCTATTCGGTAGGGTTTAGGGCATCCAGCCTGGTCGACACCATTCTTCTGTTCATTTTTACCGTCACCCCAGAAGTACTTCCCCCAGGCATTCCTCGGCTCCTGGCCTATCCAGCTTCTTCTTTATCGCCGCCGCTCCTTCTTTGGGCCATGGACATGAAGCCTGCCAAGCTCGTCCAGCATAAAATCAAACAGCCCTAATGCATGGCCTTCTTCACGCTTCGTCCTGCGACTCCGTGCCTAAAAAGCAGAACCTTGCAGGACAAACAAGGACTGGTGTACGGTAACCTTTTTCCTCGGGTTGGAGGTGGATGGCTCCTCCGAATGACACGCGTCAATCTCTGCGTCACGTACCTCCCAGATACGCAGCAAAGCCCCTTCTTGTTGTCACCCAACCATAGGGTATAAAGCTCACCGCGAAATCGCGACCAGCGGATTTTACTGGGTGTCAGCAGCATATCCATCCGTCGGCTCGTCCACCACCCACAAACCCAGCAGAGGTGACCAGCCCCACGAAAGTATCGCGGAATAGGTACCTGTACCGTCTTTACTGCGGTTCGCCAGTAATTGCATCGTTCACTTCACCCCATGCCACAGCAAACACCATGATTTGCTTTGATTTGCTTTTATTTGCTCGAGTGAATAATAAGCAAATAAAGGCGAATAAAAGCAAATAAAAGCGAATATATGAGCCAATTCACCCACCCCCCCTGAAAGCGACATCAGCTCGATTACACGCGATTACGCGTCGAATACACTCGATTACACTGTACTTTTTTTGTGTCTTGCCGTGGACACTCTCGAAGGAGAGCGGCACCGGGATCCGTCCCGGTAAAAGGAAGCACCAAGAAAGTATCAAGAGGACGAAAAGACAACGAGAGAGCCCCGACGACACACACACACACACGGATCCGGGGTTCAGGGAACTCGCCGCAGGCTCAGGGCCAGCAGATGGCGACCTTGATGGCTGCCGTCAACGGCCTGGTAGAACAGGCACGTTCGGGTGGTGCACGGAGGAGGGACGCTCCATCTGGTTGGACGAGGAGGACGAGGAGGAAGCCGAGCGGGGGATCGATCCAGACGGAACCGACGGGGAGGTGGAGGGCGCGGAGACGCGTGGGAAGGCATCGGACGGGAAGGGGGTGGACGAAGCAGAGGACGGCGGGAAGAATTGTGAAAACGGGTTTTTGCCTAGAGAATAAAAAGAAAGGGGAGCGTTCAAAGGCAGAGGACACGGGCGGAAGAGGCGGAAAGGGCAAGACGAATGCAGGTGAGGACGACGGCGGCAGCGGCGGCGGAAACGGCATAGCGAAGCAAGAAGCGTCGACTGGAAAACAGAGCAAGAACAAGAAGCGCAACGGGCTCGACGGAGGTGTCGGGCAAGAAGAAGAGGAAGCCGACGGCCGAGCGCGCGATGGAAGAGGACGGGCAGAGGAAAGCCGAAGAAGGCGGGAAGCCAGTCGAAGGGGCGAGGAAGGCGAAAATTGAGCTGAGGCAGGAGGATTGGGGAGTGCCAGTGGTGGAACACACCAAGCTGGCGGAAGCGACGATGGCGTTCCCATGGCGAGCGCGCGGAAGGTGTGACGTGAGGGGATGCCGGAGGGCTCGGCCATGGTCACAGTGGCGGCTCTGGAGGGCAGTAGGCGGACAGACGTGGTCTGACGGCGCGGAGAAGGCGCTGCCGGCTTTCGTGACGAGGTCTCCGGAGGGGGACGTGGTGTACGCGCCCGCGGATGTGAAGGAAGTCGACCTGCAGGAAAGGGCACCACCGGGCGGCCGTGGCGAGAGGTGAAGAAACAACAACGAAGAAGAGGAAGGCGGAGCCGGAGGGCCCCGCGCCAGCCCCGAGACAGGCGAAGCGAGAGAACGTAGTGCTCGTTCTGCCGGAAGCAGCGGAAGGCGAGCGAGAGCCCGCAACATCAACACCGACGTCAGCAGCGAAGGTCGGGAAGACGGCACCAACGCCAGCGAAGAAGCGGCAATCGGACTCCGCGGCGGAGCCGGTACCGAAAAGGCACAAAGGACGCGTCGATGTGCCACGACCATCGCCCAGGCGCCGAGAAGAAGCAGAAATCGACGCGCAACCGATGAACCTCGACGAGCAATCGAAGAAGAAGCGAAGCACCAAACGCGCGCCTGAGCGCGACGATCAAGACGAGCTTAAGAGGCGAAAACATGACACATCACGTGCGAAGAGATAACCGCGCCGTCGGCGATGCAGATTATCGCCACAGATTCTTTGCATTCTAATCCAAACGATTACGCTCGATTACGCTGGATTACAATCGATCAGGGGGTAGGTCAGGGGCTCAGGATAATAGGCAAATAAAGGCAAATCTAATTTGCTTTTTCTCAACAAAGTTGATTTGCTCATTATTTGCCTTGCTTGCATACTATGTTTAAATATGCACGAGCGCCCAATTTTTAGAGTTATAGTTCGCTTGAGAATCTGGGATTTTAGAGTCTTGGACTAGAGAATTGTCATTTGTGCGATTTGACCTGTACGCGTTCAGGTTAAACCGCTGCCATCGTTCCTTTTTAGCTGTAACAAGTATGCTCACTAAGGAGGTAGTGACTGGTTATCGCAACAAAAAAGCAAGGTGTGTGGAACAAAAGCAGTCGGTTGGAGATCGCCGTTAGTGTTGAGAACAAAGGGAAAACAAAGAAGAACGGGCAAAAGAAAAACTAAGAAAATTGAAAAGAAGGAAGACGTCAAGAGGAAGACCAATAAGAAGAACATTTCCGGGTGTTTTGGGCTTGCACTGACCGGCGAAGTACACGGCGATCAGCATCAACTGATCAATGAACAAGGATACTTCGCATGTACCTCCCTCTGAAGGGGCAATTCCCGCAGTGGCACGTTTTCTTGTGTTGACAAAGCAGTGTTGGTACTTGAAATTAATGGTGCTGGCAGCGTACTGCATGAAACTTACCAAAGCAGGTGAGTTCCAGTGCACACAAACAAAAGAAAGCGCCACGTCGTTGCTTCGTTTAACCTTTCACGTGCGACCGTTGTTCCGGAAGTGTTCCTTTCAGGACACGTGTGCCAAGGGCCGTTACGTTGCACGCAGCACCGGATCCTTACGTTAAGCTAGATTCGAGACGTAAGTGGTACCCCCGAAAACCGATGGTGCGGTCTGCAATACGGGGTAGGGCTACATTCTTATAATCCATATGCAGCTGGTGGCCAACTCAGCTGCTTAAACAGGCTTGCCTTCCTCTCTAAACGGTTTTGACGGGGCTTGCATAACTTGCCACTGCGGCGAAAAAGTTTGGTACACTTATAAAATGTAGCCCTCGCCGTTTCACAAACCCCGCACGAACTACGCAATACGGGGTAGGGCTACATATTGAGACTCTACATGCAGCTGGTGGCTAACTGAATGTCTAAAGGGTCCTGACAGGGCTTGTATAGCTTGCCACTGCGGCCAAAAGAGAGTCCAGTACACTTATAAAATGTAGCCCTCGCCGTTTCACAAACCCCGCGGGGGAAAACAGCCCGGAACTGGCTTGCACACTGCGACAGTGTCTGCGCTGCCCCTATGGCACTGAAGAGATGGTGGAACGACCTGACTGCGTGAACCGGGCACACCGCTACAAGCCTTCAATAGTAGTAGTAGTATGAGTCGTCTGCCGAAAGCCGGAGACAGCCTTCTTCTTGGAGACCCACCCCCGGCAATCCCGACTGTCCAATCACTGTCGAGAAAGTTTGCGCCTACTGTGATGAGGTGGTTGACCAGGCCCCCACGAAGCCTTATACACATCACGGCTACAACGCGAGGATGCAGCCTTGATTAGGTGTGCACTCAGCCATCAGGCCATTGGCTGCTAAGCACCCCTCGACCGGTCGATTTGCCATTTTTGTGGCCTCTTTTCGCCGGGCGGTGCCGTCAGAACTTGTTCCGCGTCGCATCAAGTACATGATGCTGGCGGTTGGGGACCGCGACTCAAGTAAGGTGCGGTCAACAGTGTCGCCACGTGAAGGCCCCCCCAGGACACCTAGACACACTGCGTAAACCGGGTGCACAGCTACAAGCCTTCAAAAGAAAACAGAAGTCCTAATTGAACCCCTTGACTGCCACGATTGAAAATTAAGAACATTTCCGGAGTTGGGGCTTGCACTGATAAACGAAGCAACTGACGATCAGCATCAACTGACCAAAGGTGATGAAAAATGACAAGGCAAAAGTTTCTTGTTCTTCGCGTGTACAGGGTGTAAACCTCTGGGGGGTTTACTGTACTAGCACTTTTTCGTTGGCTTCGTTTTCTCTTTCATGTGCAACCGTTGTTCCGGAAATGTTCCCGTCAGTACATATGTACTATTAAAAATACCCGAGGGGCTGCCTTGTTTTTACTTCGAAGGAAGCAATACAACTACAAAGTGGGTCTTTTTCGTTGAACGCTTACGCCCGCCACTGAACTCAGATTCATCACCTGTGTTTCGTGTGGGCTACAGCACATTTACCTCCTTTGATCTTTTGCAGCTGGCAGCCTCCTCAAGTATTTCCTACAAAGCAGGTGCTTATACAAAAGAAAAGTCTAAAACACAGTTGAATTCACGTTGCTCGAGAACTGATCGAGATGCTTTGAGGCAACCGGAGGTTCTCAGTACACAGACGTGACAAGCAAATGGGAAGTGCAGAAGCATGAGACACATCAGGTCGCCGAACGCATGCCCACCATAGCAGTGGCGCGTTGCTTGAAATACTCGGAGGTGCCACCTGTACGCACTTTCACTTTCGAAGGAGGCTAGAGGGGGGTTTGCGGTAGATGCAAGAATGTGCTTGGAATGGTATATGTGCAACCTGCATTGTGTTTTGATCCCGGAAGCCGGACACATTGGGCGGACCATCAACAGCGCGGAACCTGCAGACAGGACAGCGATGTGAGCCTGGTCACGCGCCCATGCACCGGCATATCCGTCTCGGAGAGAGTTCCCCTACGACCGTGTCCAAGCCAGTGACTGCGGTAAACGCGAAATGAGTAAACGTAAACGTTTATAAACGGTAAACGTTTACCGTTTGCTTCGTCTAGCCCCAGTTTTGGTCAGGCTGTTGCTAGTTCTGCTTTTGCCGTCGCAGCATCCTACAGTGTTCTTCAGCTTCTGAACTAGAGCCTCATACACCTCCTTCTCGGTCTTTTTACCCTGGGGCACGTGCCTCGGCAGAAACAATTAGTATGGCGCTTCCGTTTGTTTGTGCGCATTGCATGCATTGTTAACACAAAAACGTGAAGGTGCCAGGCTGGAAGCCTAGCGAGGCTGTGCTGACCCCTGAAAGACCCCTGTTTTGCCGGAAAAAGGGGGCCCCCCAACAACCGAAAACCTACCACTCAGGTCGGGAAATCCAAAATAACTGGTCGGATGCTCGTTTAGGCTGAAATAATGGCTGCAGAATACAAAAACAAGGCAGAATCCCGTATTATGCGCCTCACCCGAACGTTTACCAGCATTTTACCGTATAAACTGAGTGAACGCAAACGTTTACGAACGGGAAACGTTTACCGTTTACTGCAATCACTGGTCTAAGCAGGGGGGGGGGAATACAACTACAAAAAAGGATCTTTTTTTGGTTGAACGCCAACAGGGTGGGGGACTCCCTGCGGGAGGGTTTCCATTCACCAGTTAAGGGTGAAGCCCGTCGTGAAAAAAGGAACTCTCTGACAGAAGGTCTTTCTATTACAAGTGTGGCGAGGAGGCGTGTCTGTCTGAGGTCTGAGTGCGGTCAGCATATGGACTTGCACGTTGCCGCGAGAAATGTCCTCAGGCTCTGGACAGTAGGTACGCAATGCCGCAAGTCTTTCGTCTGCATGTAAAACGACGGGCGCCTGTTGCCGATGGACTTCCTGCGTAGCAAAACAGCTTTGCCTGGCGGTTTCCGTCTGCAGGTAGCCGGCTCGTGCCCGTTGCTGATCGACTTCCTGCATAACAAAACAGCTTTGGCTGGCGTTTTCCGTCTGCAAGAACGGAGACGGCTACCGCCTGCTGCCGATGGACTTTCTGCGTAGCAAGACAGCTTTGCCGGGCGTTTTGATGTATGGAGACGGCTAGCGCATGGCTTCGTGTGTCCGTGTATCCCGCACAGCATTCCGGCTTCTCGTCGTTTTGAGCGGCCGGGCCTTTTGCTGTCCGCACTTATAAGGGAAGCACGGAAGGGACGGCTAGCGCATGGCATGGTGCCGGCCGTCATCTGGGCACGGCAGCAGACCAGCTCTCGTCGACGCTTGGGAGACGCGTTGGATCGATTGCTGTGTTTTGAAGAAAGGCTTGACTGTGCGCCTGGGTGGTGTGACGCCAGGTGTACGCGTAAGACGAATGGATTACTTGCAAAGGGAACGTGTCAGTTAGACTTTGGCGGACACTTCCCGGCATAGGGGAGAACCCACCCGCTTTTTTCACTGTAGCTTTGCTCCAGCTTCTGAGACTTGATCCCACCTCCAGCCTCCGACATGCTGGAGGAAGCAAACGCCAGCAATTTCATGCTGCTCGTGTAGCGCACTAGCTAGATAGTAGTAGATAGCCACTGCAGTGAGTCAGCCGAAAGGTGCTGAGCACGAGAAATCCTCACAAGCGAGATCTCATGCCGGGATATCACTGCGCTCCTGCCAGTCATCAGCACCCCTTTTAAATTTGATATGAATCCTTTGCCGGTGGACACTTTGAACAAAACGAGACAAATTTTGGGATAGTCCTACATAGTCAAGAATACCTGCGCCGCAGGTATTCTTGGGTTTTGCTGAACGCTTACGCCCGCCACTAGACTCAGATTTACCTGTGTTTCGTGTGGGCTACAGCACATTTACCTCCTTTGATCTATCGCAACTGGCAGTCTCCTCAAGCATTTCCTACAAAGCAGGTGCTTGTGTACAAAAATTCTCGAGGGGCTGCCTTGTGCTTACCTCGAAGGAGGCTAGAGGGGGAGAAATACAACTACAAAATGGGTCTGTTTTGTTAAACGCTTACGCCCGCCACTGAACTCAGATTCACCTGTGTTTCGTGTGGGCTACAGCACATTTACCTCCTTTGATCTTTTGCAGCTGGCAGCCTCCTCAAGTATTTCCTATAAAGCAGGTGCTTATACAAAGAAATGTGAAAACGGGTTTTTGCCTAGAGGCTTTTCGTGTTATTTTGCAAATGCTTTGAGCTATCTTTGTGTCTGTGCTTTCAGTCGTCTTCTTAACCATGGTTAAGTGCGCAAATGGTGTCAGCCGAAGCTGGTAAAGCTTCGGCGCCGCCCACGTGAGCACTGTTAAGCATTGAGTTCTTTTAAGTACATGAACCACATGGATTAGCATGCACTGCCTTGAAAGTCAGGTTATCGGATGACGTCGTCACCTGCCATCGCGTCGTCAAGGTCGAGCATTTGTGGAGCTAGCGGGGTTTGGCTTTCTTGCGATTCCAGAGACTGAGTCGGCGAGTACGAGGGCGGGCACGTGTGCCCGTTTTTGACTCTTGAGGGCATTGGCGTGCCCGTGGTCCCCGGTCGTTTCTGAGAGCTGCTTGCCCTCGGAACCTTCTTCTTCCTTCGATGCACCCCTGAGTCGGGGGTGGTCGCCTTCGTCTTCTTCCGCTTGCGGCCGGCGATCGGGCCTTCCTTCGGGGTGCCAAGCACCCTCTTCTTCAGCGCTGGTCGTTCGCTGGTTCCTGGCGTTGGTGGCGGCCTCTTGGTCGCCCGTCCGGTTGCCGCCGTCTCCTTTTTCGTTGCCGCGAGCGGCGCTCGCGCCGCTCGCGCCGCTCGCGCCGCTCGCTTTCCTAATGGCGTCTCCCGCTGTACACCCACCTGGGTGGGTGAGGAGGGCCTCTTCTTCTTGTTGCGTCCGGGGGTTGACTGGACGTTCGGCTTGTTGGACTGGTGGTGGCCGCGGCTGCAACATGCCGCCGGTCGCCTCTGCGTCAGCGTAGGGAGCCTTTTGCACTCTTGGCAGGTTCCTCTGCCATGCGTGCGGCAGGCATGATGCCCGCTGCGGCAACACGCCGCCGCCGTCTTGCACTCGCCGCACTTCGTCGTGCTGTGCTCTGTGCACACCGCGATCGGCTGCCCATCGTTCGCGTGGTGATGGTGCCGGCAGCACATCTCTACCGTGGGAACGTCCCTTCGGACGAGTGCTCTGCACGCCTCACACTTCCCTTTGTGATGGGTCGCGCACGTGACGAGTGCCTTCTCTATACCGACACCCGGCATATGCACGGGGTCTGGGTGCAGTTGTGGTGGGGCAGGCAGGGCCCACCTCGCCGCTCTCCCGATCGTCCAGTCAGGGTACGCCGGGCACTGCGTCCCTACATCGCTTCCTTTCACTTGTTCCTCAAGTATCGTCCCCGTGTGTGCCTCGCGAAAGCGTGGCCTGGGCCGTATACCCGATATCCCCGAGATGCCCATGAACGACAGCGACGTCGTCGGGCACACCCTCTCCCCTCTCATGCAGCTTCCCAGCCCTTGCTGTGCCGCCAGCTTGTCCAACGCGCTCATCATGCAGCGCAGGACGTTTCCCCGTTCTCTCACCCCCTTCGGCGCATTCCCGTGCAGCGGCATGCTGAGGCCCGAGAAGAGTTCAAAGTCGATCGCAAGCTCTAGCATTGACGCCTGCCCGCTCTCGGTCCACTGCATGTCAGACAGCCACGCTACCAACGCATAAAACGTCGGTAGTCCCCAGGTCTTGTTTCGCTCCCACGTCCATGCCGGGGCAATCCGCGCAAAGGGGTGGTCAAATTTCTCGGCAGGCATCGCATCCGCTCTCGACCAGGGGGTCGTGGGGTTCCTGGCTACCCAGCCACGTGCTTCGAGCCCTGCCCGTTCCGCAAGGATTTCAGCCATCATCTCCTGGAGCCGCCTCGATAAGTGGGCGTTCTCCGGTACAACCACACCATGTTCCAGCGTGCATCGGGGCCACTCGGTTCGGTTGGCCGCCATCAGCCCGGCGTGTGCTTCCCGCCGGCGAATGTGTGAGTATGCGTCGCAGTCCCAGTAGATATGCTGTTCGTTCTCCGTCACGCCGCTCCCACAGTGCTTGCAGCTGGGCGCCTGCGGCTCAGCTCCGGCCTGCCTCATCCGCGACGTGAACTCCGCCGTGTTCACACCCCCCGCAATCGCAACTCGAATTAGCTTCGCCGTGTGCGCGGAACATTCCCTCGTCTTCCAGAACGCATTCGTGCGCTCCAAGTCGGCTCTTTCCAGCCCCTGATATCCTGGCCTTCTCGCCATCAGTCGGGCCCACGTCCTCGTTCTCAGGTCCGCCCTCACTTCGTGCCCCCTCTTCGAGGGCGACGAGGCCAGCGGGTCGAACACTGCACCATTCCGTCGTAGCGTGCGAGATAGGGGCCCAGGTTCCCATATGTGTCCACACTCCTCCATGCTCCTCATCGCCAGCCCGACTGGGCCGAGGGGTTGGTCCCCCTCGGCGTACCGCCCCCGGATACTCTCCATCAGAGGTAGCAGTCGCGGCAGCCTCTCGCACGCCGCGTAGAACGCCGTCGTCACCCGGTACGCTAAACACGTACCGGGGTCCGTCAGGTGGCCCTTCTCCTGGAAGTTCAGGACCATTTCTCTCGCGCGCTTCGGGTTTGCTCCACCCCAGATCAGACCCATCACCGACGTCGTCAACCGCTTCATCGCCACCTTCGACACCGGCGCGAAGGAGCAGCCTGATAGCGCTGCCGGCAACACATTCGACTGCACAATACGGACCCGCTTTTCGTACCGGAATGGCGCGTGGCGGAGGCCTTCCGCTAGGGCCGCCGCCCTCTCTACCCTCTTAGAGTCGGACCTCTCCTTTCTGTTCTTCGCCGTTGAGACTAGGGCCCCCAGACACGTGACGGACTTGCTAAATCGCAGCAGCGCATTTCCGCTTCGGAGTCTGAGCGTCGACTGGTGCCTCTGCCTCGTCGAGAATGCGATGGTCTTCTCGAGGTTTAGCTGCATTCCGGTGAGTGTGCAGAACTCGTCAACAATGTCGACTCCCTTTTGCAGTGCGGCCTCCGACAGCCTGGACAGTAGTGTGGCATCATCCGCGTACGACTTAGGACTCACACCCTCAGCTTCTTTCTTGACCGCTTTCATCACTACCGACAGCAGGGCATTGATGAGTATGACGGACACAGGGCACCCTTGAAGGATACCGTTGGTCACACTAAACTCCCTGCCCACCCCTAGCGGCAACTTGAAGCGTCTCGCGAGCAGACTGTAAATCGCCCTCAGCGGCTTGAGAACCCGACCGTGCAGTCCTAAGTCCTCAGCCAAGCGTAGCACTACCTCTCGCGGGACCATGTCGAAACACTTCCGGAAGTCCAGCGCCACTCCGTAGAGCGGCTCTCCGTCCAGCAAGGCGTCCTCCACCTCGAGCCCTATCTCCATCAAGACGTCCTCGATCCGGTGGCCCGGCCGAAAGCCTTTCTGTCCTTCTTCGATCCACCCCTCCTGCCACAGGACAATGTCCGCAAGCCTGCGGCAGGCCCACAAGCGGTACACGGCGGATGTGACGGTTATCGGCCTCGTGTGCAGCGGGTCTTGGCTCTCATCTTTCGGCACCATCGACACCAGCGCAGTTGTCATGCTTGCCGGCCAGTCCCCAGTCGCTTCGACCAGGTTCATGACGTCTGCAAGTGCATTCAGCAGGGGGAGCGGCAACTCCCGCAGTTCAGCCATACGCCAGCCATCCACCCCTGACGCGCTTTTCTTCGGCTTCTTCCTCAGCAGAATTCGCAGCTCCTCCCCCGTGATTGTTCCGGCTTCCATCAAGTGTGGGCCGATGTGATCCTGGAACCGATCCCGAAACGGCTCGTACTCCGGCTCTGGCCCGTCCTTGTACTTACGCAGGATAGGGTCCCACGCAGTGTTCAGCGCCTCGTCCATCTCGTCAACATTTGCAGTCACACCCGCCCCCGTTCGCAACACCCCCGACGGCTCAGCGCGTCCGGCGCAGATGGTTGTCAGACATCGTCTGCTCGCATCGGCCCTCTCGTTCAGCTTGTCTCGGTACTTCGTAAACCTGGCCGCCGATCCTTCCCTTCCGAGCCTACTCGTCTCTTCCCGCAATGCCGTGAGAAGCTGCTTCGCCTCCTCATGATCCGGGAATCCTTCTGTCCCTTGGCCACCTTTCATGCACGCCTGTGCCAGCCGTCTGCTGTTCTGCCAGCAACGGGATACTTCATGCGGAACTGCCTCCGGCCCGCGTCGCTGCGCAAGGTAGCTGCAGATGCGTTCCATCCTGTGGATGGCCTTCCGGAGCCGTAGCTGTCTGCTGTTCGCCGCCCCCGACCCGTCGCTCGCAGTGCTTGCCGTGATACAGACTCTCTTAGGCGACGTCTTTATCCCCCGGCCGGTACTCCTTCCCCTTTCTTCCGCAGGGATTCCGAAGGCATCCTGCAAGTACTGCTCACTGACTCGTGACCACTCGAGCCAGGCCTCTTCCACTCGCTGTGCTGCCAGCCGTTCTGCGAAATCGGAGTTGGTCAGTCTCTGTACGGCTTCCCTGTTAGCTTCTGTGTCCGAGAGGCCCCACTTGGGTCCCCCCTCGGTAGGGATTTCCCGCGGTACTTTAAATCGCCACACGATTTGGCGCAGCGCCGCAATGTCCAGGGTCATTGTCACGAGCCGGTGTCCCGGTACGTTCACCGCGGTGGTGACGCATTGACGGAAAGCTCCCGTCGTTATTCGGTTGAGGAGTATGCGGTCGATCCTCGTGCCTGTCGTCCGGGCGCTGGTAAAGGTCGGTGGTGGCGGTGTGTCACCGGTACGCGCATGGTGCAGTTCCGCTGCGTCGGACCATCCGTTCCTTAGTGCCTTCCGCAGCACAGGGGACCGGTCTTCTTCCGTGTTCAGGTCACCCATCACCATTATGGGGACGTCACCGAGGCTATCTGCCGCTGCGAAGAGGATCTTCTCCAGCATGTCCTCACGCTCCTCGCTCTCCGCCCTCCCGTTTCCGGAAGGGCAGTAGACATTGAACACGTGCACGAACGTGTTGCCGGCCCCTGTTGCTACTACCGTATGGCTCACTCGGTCCGGGGACCGTATTGCTGCGTGCGAGAGCGCCGTCATCGTATCGTACGCAGGTATCGGTCTCAGTACTAGAGTGGAGAGCCCTCCGTTCGCGGCGTTCACCGTCGAGCGACTACCGGAGTTTCTACAGAGTCTTCCGGGAGGCGGCAGGCCCCAGTGGCAGCACCATTTCCGCAGGTATTCCTCCGCCTGCGCCCGTTTGCACGGAAGGAGTGTCACCTCCTGGCAGCAGAGAAGATCCGCTTCCACCGCGTCGGCCGCTGGGAGATATTGAAGTAAGCTAGTTACGTTCAACGTCGCGAACTTCATCTCCGTGCGGCCGGGGCCCGGGTTCTGTTCGATGTCTCCAGCGCTTAACAGCTGCTGTCTAGTAGTTTCCTTAATAGATATAAGAGTTCTTTGGCGATTACACAAGTCAGTACGTGGCGCGGGGCTGAACTGTTGCTGGGGGGGTGGGGAGGACGCCTGAGGGCGGGGCGGGGGGGGCATGGGGGGAGTTTCTTGCGGGGTGTCCCGGCCTTGCAAACGTTGGGAGGCGGCCTCGCGCACGGCCCTGTAGGTGAGCGAGACCCGGTCGCGTGCGACATCATCGGGACGAATCCCGTGTGTCCACAGGCTCCTGGCCTCGCCTTCCATGTGGCACAGTGTGCCGACCGGCAGGGGGGTTCTCACTCTCCGGCTCCCCCTCTCCCACTCCATGACCGTGTCGCTCAAGAGCGATATGGTCGCTACCCTCGGACCCAGTTCTCTCTGGTCTTTGTGGGGGTTGATCCCCACTCCCCTCCGGTACCAGTTGGCCAGCAACTGGTCCGGTTCCCACCCGAGACGGTCACGTATGAGATCCGCCGCTTCTTTCAGGGGCCCCTCGGGGATACCCCGTTCCAGTCTGACCGGGGGTCCGCCCTGTCGGTAGGCGTGTCCCCACTGCTGGGTCTCTCTGCTTTGTTCTCCCCCCAGCCTCCTCCAAGTGGCTTTCGGCCCGAGCTCGGGTACTCGGCTCAGTCTGTCCAGAAGATCCCGAGGGATCGTCTGGAAGCTTAGTCCGGGGATTGCTCCCTCCACCCTGACAGGGCCCCCCCCGCAGGCACGCTGGCCTTTGTGGGGGGATTGTTTGTGCGCTGCGGGTAAATTTCCCGGGCTAATGAGGCCTGGCGCATTGTGGGAGAGAGGGGGGCAAAAAGAAGAAGAAGAAGAAGAGGGATCGCCACCACCTTCGCCTGCTCCATCGTCGAACTGCGTGCTGGGACTCACGCGCTGGGCGGCCTGCACCGGCCTGGCGGGGCCACAACTGGCGCCGGGGACGGGTCGCGGTGGCAGTCAACCCGCACACGCCTTGCACGCGCCGACGTTGCAGCCCTCGCATGTCGTGCGGATCTGGCCCTTCGCCTTCTTCTTCCCGCATAGGGCGCAGGAGAAACCGGCGGTGGCCTTCGCCGGGCTCCCGAAGGCGTGGACGTGCCCGCCCGCCTCTGCACCGTCCATTGGGACATCGTCCCCAGCGGGTTCCGGCCCGTCCGCTGCCGGCTCCGGCGTCTTCCTCTTCTTCTGTCCGGCCGCGTCCGCTGGCGGGGCCGCCGGCTGCGGTAGCTCGTCCACCTCCGCCGCCGGCAGCCGCATCCGCCGCTTCCCGCTGGGGGCGGCAGCGAGCCGCCTGCGCCGCTCCCTCGGCAGCTCACCTCCGTCGTACGGGTTTACCCGGAGGTCGGGTGCCCCCTCCCGCTGCAGCACCCTGAAGGGAGGGTCGGCCGCCGACGTCACCACGCAAACCCGGGCCCCACTTCGCAGGAACGACGTGGCGACGTCGACCTGCCAGCCGGCCTCCCGCAGGACGTACTCGACGTCCGCCTCGTGCTCCCGCGGCGTCGCACCCACCACGAGGAAGCGCGGCTTCGACTCGAGGGGGGCAGCAGCGTGTTCGGCGGCCGCCGCACGCACCTCCTCCAGCACAGCGCCGCTGCGTGCGCGCACGAGGAGGCGGCTGCCCGTGAGCACGAGACCGGCTGCCGCCGCGCCTGCCCGCTCAGCTACCGCCAGCGCGACCGCCCTCGTGACCCCCTTTTGCAGGGCGACCACCGGCATGGCGTCCCGGCAGGCCTTCTCCGTCGACCGCCAGAATCCGCCGTTGGCCAGGATCGCTTCGGCGCGCGCGGGGCACCCGCACGACCAGCTCGCGCCTCCCCTGCTGCGACGACACGCCCCACATGGCGTCGTCGGGGACGCGGACCTCCGTCTTCAGGGCCGTCTTGACAGCCCTCCGGCACAGGCGAGTCAGGGCCGTGCGCGGGTCCCTCTCGACGCACTCCCAGGTCTCCGGCGAGGCGTGCTTCCTGGCCACGACGAAGGCCAGTACCGTCGTCGCGGCGTTCGGCTTCACCGCGCCGACGGGCATCTTCTGGACCTTCACCTGGCCCCGCTGGCATACCGGCCCGCCGCCCGCCCACAGGTACATATCCTGTACCCGCCCGCCTTCCAGCAGCACTGGGCCCCGGCGTGCGTCGTCGAAGGCCTCCCGGCACAGCACGCCGAGGCGCACCCGCTTCCCGTCGCGCTCTGCGACGTCCACCGCATCTGCTGCGGGACCCTTCGCTTCTTCGGCTGCGGCGGCGCTCGGGGCGACCCAGAGGCCAGCTTCGACAGCTTCGAAGTCGGGGGAGGGGAGTACCGGCGCGTCCCAGTCGGCGGCGTCGATTTTACCGGGTGGCGGGGGCCGCCTGGTCACTTCTGCCCAGGTGGGCGCGTACCCCTGCCGGGGCCGCTGTTGTGGTTGTTGCTGCTCCTGCGGGCGGCGCTGCTGCGTTTGCTGTTGCTGTTGCTGTTGCGGTTGCGGTTGTTGCTGCTCCTGCGGGCGGCGCTGCTGCGTTTGCTGTTGCTGTTGCTGTTGCTGTTGCTTGCTGCGGTTGCTGCTGCTGCTGCTGCTGCTGGTTGCTGCTGCTTGCTGCTGCTGCTGCTTCGGTTGCTGCTGTTGCTGCAGTGGCGGCCGTTGTTGCGCCGGCTCCCCGCTGTTCGCCTCGATCTGACGCCGGAGCAGCGTCGTGGCGACGTCGAGGATGCCGAAAACGGCATCCAGCTGGTCGCGGTTGGCGCGTTCCGCCATCCCGCGCGCTTCCTGGATCAGGGCGTTAATCCTGTCCATTTTGACGGAGCTACGGGTAGCCCGCGTTCTTTTCGCGGATGGGTACCGCTGTTGTGTTATGGAGGGTGTTTGTCCTGGATGAATTCCGGGCGCACTTTACCGGCCGCGTGAGCAGCCAATAAAGTACAGAAACTGTAGCTTTTAAATCGTTCGTTTGTTAAGCATTGAGTTCTTTTAAGTACATGAACCACACGGATTAACATGCACTGCCTCGATAGCCAGGTTATCGGATGACGTCGTCACCTGCCATTGCGTCGTCAAGGTCGAGCATTTGTGGCGCTAGCGGGATTTGGCTTTCTTGCGATTCCAAAGACTGAGTCGGCGAGTGCGGGCAGGAGTGCCTGTTTTCCACTTTCGAGGGCATTGGTGTGCCCGTGGTCCCCGGTCGTTTCTGAGAGCTGCTTGCCCTCGGTACCTTCTTCTTCCTTCGATGCACCCCTGAGTCGGGTGTGGTCGCCTTCGTCTTCTTCCGCTTGCGGCCGGCGATCGGGCCTTCCTTCGTTCGTATGTTTAGCATTGAGTTCTTTTAAGTACATGAACCACATGGATTAGCATGCACATGTTTAGCAGCGGCTGCCAAACATCCACCGCGCAAGGTGGTAAAAATTGGAGGCTTTTCGGCGCAGATCTGCTGGGTACAGCTTGGCCAGTTCGCCCCGGATTGCTGTCTACCGCCGTGTAGGCGAGGAGCTGCGAAAGCTGAAAGAGAGCCTGGATCCCCTTTTCCTTCTTGTGCTTCGTTCAAGATCTTCTTCACTGATCTTGCTGCTTGATTTCATGCCGAATCGACGGTCAACCATGTCGTCCTAGGGTACGGTTTGCCAGAAGCCCAACCTCTCGCACAACCTGCTCCAGAGCCTTCTTTCCCGCACGCTTCTTTGTTCCATGCCAAACTCGTAAATATGCGCCTGAGCTTTTTCGCGTTGCCGGCAGGCTTGTCTTCGTCTTCGTAGTCACTTGGCGCGTCGTAGGTCCGGTCCGGGTATCGAACTCGCTCTCTTCACTTGCAGTGGACGTCTCTTCACAAGTATCGCATCTTGGTCTCTTTGGCATGCGTGTCTTTCATAATCAACAAGGCGCCCGGCAGGTTTTGGTCTTCTGCAGATGCGTGAATACAGCGACTGGTCACAATGCCCTCCAACTGCGCGCGGTGTCCCTACGTTAGTCCGCGCGCACAAGCGTGGTCTAGAAAACAGACGGCAGAAATTTACACCAAAGAAAAGTCTTTCCCCCCCCCCCCCCCCAAAAAAAAAAATTTGTTCTCTTCTGAAAGAGAAAAAAGGAACTATGACTACCAAACAACTAATAGTGTCAACGAAGCATTGCTACAAAGAACACCGCGATACCTTGTTGCGACAGTGCACCCGCGTCATACGAGGACACCGCCTGATATGGCAAGAACGTCGTCGACGCACTTGTTCATATCCTGTGAAAGGGTTGATTTTAGAGTCAAGTCAAGAAGACCGCCAACATCAGGACGGCGAACGGTATGGTACACCTAATTCAGACTTTTGGAATGCTGTGCAGCCTTTCCCGGCTGAATGAACCACTCGAATACACCCGTCCCGCCGAAGAGTCCGGGACACGCTTGTACCGCCTCGCGCGTGCTGACCTCTCTTGCACCGGCGCGAACGACCTTCTCGGTACGCAAACAGTACAGGCACGGCATCGCCTCTGAGGCTGGTACTCCGAGCTCATGGGTTTTAACTTTAGTCTCATCGTCTGTTACCGGAAGGTAGCAATATCTTTTCGTGATTGTCGGCGCGGACGTCGGTGTCCGCGCCGATTTGGGATGGCGGTCCTCCACAACTGTTGAGCAATCTGGTTGTGGCTGAGACCACTCATTACACCGACGTAGATGCGGGAGTGGAGAGTATGGTATGCAGCAATTTGCTGGGCTCGTCATCAATATGCTCCGGTACGAAGCTCTTCTCAGTCTTGCCAGTCTTGTCATGTACGGTAGACCTGCATGACCTCACGTCCGTTCAACACGTGGTTCGGTAGTTACAGCACTTGGGATCCCTTCGGTTCTTTGGCTGGCAGCCTTGTGTGTGTGCGGGCATTTCCTTCCGACCTGGCGCTTATGTAAAACTAACTTCTCGCAAGAGGCCCTTCGCAGAGTCCGAGTATTTACAAAGCGCATACCGGCAGACTGTTGGCTCGGAGCCAAACTGGGGGCGCGCACGTGAAGAAGATGCCAAAGATCGTCTCCCGACCACCCATATCCTGTGTGTGATGCGAGTTCTCAAGACTGTTTCTTTCTGTGTGTGCGGCGGCAGCGTACTCTCTTCACAGTTTTTTTGCATTCTAACCCAAAACGAATACACTCGAAGACGCTCGAGTTTTCGCTCGATTACGCTCTACGAAACGAAGTAGCAGATATTGAACGCGCAACCGATGAGACTGGACGAGCAAGAAAGGGCTACCTAGTTGTTACTCTGAAAAAATTCGCACGAACTGCTGACTGCTCAGTCTGGGGATCTAAATCGGAGTTGCCAACCTCCTCGCGGTGGGCCCCGTCCACGTGCGCAAACACGGCTGATGGTAACACGTGCACAGTGCGCTGCTTAGTAGGATCTTCCGGTCAGCTCGCACGGCCGCCACACGGTCTCCCCGGCCGCTAGCACCGCGATCGACAGGGCGACCGACTCGGACCCGTCGGCGGCCTTCCGGAACGCGGGCTAGGGCGCGGGCGCCGCGTACGCCTCCTCGATGCTCTCGGATTATTATTTGTCTTCAAAGAAACAAGTTTCTTTTCCTACAAAGAAAAGAACGGTCGAAGAAAAACTTGGTGGCAAATCAGTGGTGCCATGCCACCTGGTGGAGGGGACCCGGGGGTGGTTGCGCAGTGAAAACGGATTGACGGGAATCAACCAAGAAGCGCCAATCAGGGCTTACGCTCCACGTGTGGAACGTGCGTTAATTCTTTTGGATTTTGTCCCCCCACGTGTGGATCCAGGTACCACATGTGTATTTTGACTATTGGTCCACATGCAGGGGAGTCTGGATCCACTGGTGGCCAAGGCCGCACAGCCAGGTGTCGCCAAGTCCAGTAACTACCTAACGACGCTATTTTTTTTTTGCCGTTGCACATAAGGGGAAAGGGGTTTCCCCCCTCGAACCTTAAGCGCCCACATGTGGACCACACGATATTTTCTCTGAGACCGAAAACGGAGCGTAAGCCCTGGCGCCAATGCAGGAAACCCTCCCAGAGAGGAAAATACCCCCTGCACTTTTTGTTGCACGCTTACGTCCGCCACTGAACCCAGATTCACCTGTGTTCCGTGTGGGCTCCAGCACATTTTACCTCCTTTGATCTATCGCGATTGGCAGTCTCCTCGCATTTCCTACAATACAAAATACTCGAGGAACTGCCTTGAGCTCATTTCGAAGGAGAGAAACAATACAACTACAAAGTGGGTCTTTTTTGTTGAACGCTTACGCCCGCCACTAAGCCCAGATTCACCTGTGTTTCGTGTGGGCTACTAGCATGATTTACCTGTGTCTCGTGGCTACAGCACATTTACCTCCTTTGATCTATCGCAACTGGCAGTCTCCTCAAGCATTTCCTACAAAGCAGGTGCTTGTACAAAAGATTTGTATGGCGCTTCCGTTTGTTTGTGCGCACTAGCGGCTTTTCACCTGATTTGGTGAGTTGCTTTTAGTACGCTGCCAACTACTAATTTTTAGTACGAACAATGCATTGTTAACACAAAGAAATACTCGAGGGGCTGCCTTGTGCTTACTTCGGAGGAGGCTAGAGGGGGAGAAACAATACAACTACAAAATGGGTCTTTTTTGTTGAACGCTTACGCCCGCCACTAAACCCAGATTTACCTGTGTTTCGTGTGGGCTACAGCACATTTACCTCCTTTGATCTTTTGCAACTGGCAGCCTCCTCAAGTATTTCCTACAAAGCAGGTGCTTATACAAAAACAAGAATCGTGTACTCAAACATGTCGGATACCTGGTGGGAAACGGGGCACGCGTTGCTGATGGCGTCCGCGTTGAAGGTGGTCAGGTCGCCGGAGCAGTTGATGGCGATGCCGCCGGACCGGAAGATTAGCTCACACGGCCGCCACACGGTCTCCCCGGCCGCGAGCACCGCGATCGACAGGGCGACCGACTCGGACCCGTCGGCGGCCTTCCGGAACGCGGGCTGCGGCGCGGGCGCCGGCGCCGCGTACGCCTCCTCGATGCTCTTGACGAGCGCCATACGCTCCTCCGCGCAGAGGTCCTTGTTCTTCTGCACGACCTTCGCGAGCTTTTTCAGCCACGCCACGAAAAAGGGCACGGCGAAGAGCTCCTGCAGCGACGCCCGCTTCTTCGGATCCTTCGCCAGCAGCAGCCCGCAGAGCCCGCGCACGTCGGCCGAATACCGCGGCGGGAGCGGCGGCAGCCCGCCGTTGAGGATCTCGTCGCGCAGGTCTCCCATGTTTGCCGAAAAAAACGGCTTCCGCAGGCAGAGCAGCTCGTACAGCACGACTCCCAGGGACCACACGTCGGCTTGCTTGCTATACCGCTGCGACACCCAGAGCTCCGGCGCGAGGTAACACGGCGTCCCGCAGAACGTCTCTGCAACCTGGTTGCTCAGCGTGTCGGAGTATATCCGAGAGTACCCGAAGTCGCCCAGCTTCACGATGCCGGCGGCGTTGAGAAACACGTTCGCGGTCTTCAGGTCCCGGTGCAGCATCCGCCGCTTGTGCACGTAGTCCAGCGCGACGGCGAGCTGGCAGAACAGGAACATGACCTCGTGCTCTTTGAAGTACTGTGGCTCGCGGCCGGGGCTCGTCCGGGCCTTTATGTGCTGGTTCAAGTCGCCGCCTTCGGCGAACTCCATCGCGATGAGAAGCCGGTCTTGCGTTCCGAAGTCTGCGACGTACTCTATTATGCAAGGATGCCTCAGAAGCGACATACACCGGATCTCGCTGTGTGTGTGAGTATGTGTGGAGGATGGAATTCAACGATGGGTAACACTTGACGCGGGGTATATTTTGCCAGTGTGTGTGTGTGTGTTGCGGACTTGTTTAATGTGGCACTACCCTTAGCGAGAGCGTGTTTCCACGCAAGCCAAGTGTGTGTGTGTGTGTGTGTGTGTGTGTTGCGGACCCGTTTTAACGTGGTGCCTTCCTGTACGAGAGACGTCCACGCTTCTTCCGGTTTCACGTTACTGCAGATGCTCCCCCAGGCTGTGCGTGGGGGTCTGTGTTTTTCTGTGGGTGATGCCTCTGGCAGCAATGCACGATCTCCAGGCCGCCCGCTGTGCAATCGCCGCAGCGTCCCAATCTGTGGGCAGGGCAGAAGAGCATTCGTGGTCGCAGGCCGTCCCCCTCACGGTGGTGCTGTTTGAACCGGCAACAGGTTTCCGCCGGCAAACGCTTCTTTGTACAGTCCTTGCAGCGTGGTTTCCGGTGTTGCACACATATTTCTCCAGGGCGGGATGTGTTCACCGCGTCTTCCGGTGCCTTCTTGGGTGGTGACCCTCTGCGAGGTCCAGCGCCTGTTACTCTCTCTACCATCTCCACTCTCTGTTTCCAGTTAGTCTTTCCTTGTTCCCATCCTGCAGGGTAGGCTTTCTCCGGCAGATAGGTTGCCGCCCACGTCAGGTGCTGCGGGTACAAGTTGGTCTCCGCCTGCGCTGTGCCCATCTTCTGCACATGTTCCCGTATGCCTAGGATCACCTCGTCCGTCTCATCCGAAAGTTGCGCCCGCCGCGACGCTCCCCTTACAACTGATCCTCCGACGGCAGTTAAGATCGTTGTTGTTGCTTCGTGGCCACTGAACCACTGTCGTCCAGTTACCTTCTTGAATGCTGAGCCTAACTCAATTAGGCTCATCGCTTTTCCGAGTGCGGAGGCACGGAAGGACTGCAGCTCCGCTTCCTGCTGCTCCCGCGTTGGTCGTTGGCCTTGCACGAGGTCCATTGCCGCGTTGCTCAGAGCATCCGCATCGGTGTTTTGCTCGCGCTTCACGTGTTCTACCCGCAGGGAAAGCCGCTGTCGCAGGGCCACTATTTTTGCCACCGCTCGCGTCAGCAATGGCTTCAAGTCTTCTGAACACGCCAATTGCCGCGTGGTTTGCCCGACTACCAGCGCCGAGTCTCCGCGAATTACACACTGCGCTCCTTCCGTTCCTTCAGCATCCTCCAGGAGCTGCAGCCCCGCGAGAAATCCCTCGTACTCGGCCACGTTGTTACTGCGCACGTTTGGCAGCGGGAGCACTATTTGTGCGTACTTGACGCCCTCCTTGTACAGTACCGCTCCTGCGCCCGCCACGGCAAAGGCAGTCCCGTTGGCCCTCGCTCCTCCGTCAAAGTAGATTGCAACATCGCAACTAGCTGCGGCGTCTTCTGGCAGAGTCTGTCGTGCTGTTGTGGCCTTCTTCGTGTGTTGTGGCACCGCCGTGTAGTATCTACTTTTGAGCGTTGGGAGGCGGCGTCCGGTGCGCAACTCGAAGTCCACCGCCAACTCCACAAAGCTTACCCCGAGTTCGTGCCCCGGCGGCGCCCATTTCAATTCCCTCAGCCAATCCGTGAACGCCATCCACATCTCCGGGCCGTACTTCCACTGGGTGAGTACTGCCGAAGGCGCAACGTCCGGCACAGCCAGTTTGTGTGGTTCTGCTGGTTTCCATCGTCGCGGATACTCAAGCGTTCGGTGGTGCCGTGTAGACCTGTCCAGCATGTCATCTGCCCCTTGACGTGCAGACAGCACCTCCACGAAGTAAAAGTGCAGTTTCTCAAGCAGCTGAAGCCTCTTTCCCTGTTCGGTGGGTAAGAGATTCGGGTCGTGGAAAGCGGGAGCCACCCCGCACAACCGTAAGCATGGCGGCCACCTGTGTTGCACGGTTCTTAGCTCCCCGTACTTTGAGCGTATTGTCTCCCAGGCGGGGCATTCCCAAAACAGGTGTTCCACCGTCTCCGGGACCTGTGTGTCACAGTAAGGGCACTCGCTTGCGTTTAGTCCTGTTCGTCCCGTGACCGGCGTGGCTCCTGCGATTACCGATCTCAGCAGACCGGCCTGGTACGCGGTGAGTGGTGAGTTCCGCATTTCCAAAACGTGCCTCGTTGCTGCGAAATCGACTCCGCCCTGGACGCCTCCATAGTCATTTCCCCTCCTTGTCGCCAGTCGCGCCATTTCCCGCAAACGCAGGGCATGTCTCAAGTCATGTTGCAGGAGGCGCGAATTACCCAGGACCGCTGCATCATGCACGACTCCTTCTCCTACCTCATTCACGTACGCGACGCTTGTCGGGGTCACCCACCTCCACTGGAGTACGTTGAGCGCTTCTTTCAGGAAAGCGAAGGGCCCATGTAGCCTTGCCAGTTCGTCGTTGTGGGCCCATGCTGTTTCCGCCAACGCTCGGGCGTAGTCCCACTTTTGGACCTGTTCGGCCCAGGTTGTGACTCTCCTGTAGGCCGGTACGACTCCCGGGTCCAGCCTGTGCCCGTGGTGTAGGATGTGTAGCACTGCTTCCTGAGCTCGTCGTGGCGGCCCCGTCCATACCGCCTCCGTAACCGGTTACTGCCGAGGCTCCTGCCGCCCGCTCGTGATGATTGCCCATTGTGCGGAGCTTTGTCTGGCACGGGCGTTTTGCCTCATGGTTTACATGTTGCTGGTCACAGCATCTCTCCGGGAGCAGCCGTTCTCTCTTGCACGATGCATCGTGTTTCACGCACCTCAGCGTTCGATTTCCGGGGGGCCTTGCCGTCTGCGACCGCTGGCCGCTGGTCCATCTCTCCCGCTCTCTCCCTCTCCTCTCTGCCGTGCTCTGCCACGTGGGCTCATAGTGCTGCTCTGGGTGGATGTCCGCCGCCCACCCCTCATTGTGTGTGTGTGTGTGTGTGTGTGTGTGTGTGTGTGTGTGTGTGTGTGTGTGTGTGTGTGTGTGTGTGTGTGTGTGTGTGTGTGTGTGTGTGTGTGTGTGTGTGTGTGTGTGTGTGTGTGTGTGTGTGTGTGTGTGTGTGTGTGTGTGTGTGTGTGTGTGTGTGTGTGTAAGTAATATGGACTCGTTTTTACGTGATGCATTCCTTCACGGAGTACGACCACGTGCGTGCATGTGGGATTGCAAAAACCGTGGTGTTCTAGGGTCACCGGTGACCATTGAGGCTGGGAGAGGGATGTAGGCATGATTACACACTTTAACTCTAAAAATGAACGAACCCGGTACCTGTACAGATCTGGCGCCGAAAGGCTGGTGGTCGACACGACCTTCACGACGCACATTTTGCCCGGGATCTGGTTGTCCCGCACGACGTACGCCTCGCCGTGCGTGCCGCTCCCGATGCGCTTCACCTTCGTGAACCGCGCCGTCTTGTGGGTTAGAGGTTCGGTGTTTTAGGGTCACCGGTTGACCATTGTGAGGCTGGGTGGCGGGTAGTATGAGGGATGCAGGCATGATTACACACGTTACCACGGGGGGCAGGTAACTCTAAAAATGAACGAAACCAGTACCTCTGCAGATCTGGCGCCGAAAGGCTGGTGGTCGACACGACCTTCACGACGCACATTTTCCCCGGGTTCTGGTTGTCCCGCACGACGTACGCCTCGCCGTGCGTGCCGCTCCCGATGCGCTTCACCTTCGTGAACCGCGCCGTCTTGCTGCCTTCCTTCCCGAGGAACCGCGCGCACTCGTCGTCATCCTCCTCGCCCTGCCCCACTTCGCCGCTGCTGTCCTCGATTTGGCCGAGCAAAGAGAGAGGCATGTGTACCGACCGCCCGCACCCGACGCGCCCTCTCACCCCCGCACACCCTTCGTAGCGCTACCAGGCGGCAAGGGTGATGGACCTTTCTTCGGAAGAAGGGCTCACGCACTCAAAGTTCGACTTGCCCTCGCAGCTCTACCAGGCGGCAAGTGTCTTTTCTTCGGAAGAAGGGCTCACGCACTCAAAGTTCGACTTGTACGCACACCCCTCGCAAGTGTGATGGGCCTTTCTTCGGAGGGGCTCACGCACTCAAAAAATTCGACTTGTACCCACACCCCTCGCAGCGCTACCAGGCGGCAAGTGTGATGGACCTTTCTTCGGAAGAAGGGCTCACGCACTCAAAGTTCGACTTGTACGCACACCCCCTCGCAGCGCTACCAGGCGGGGCGGGTGGTGTAGCGTGTGCACGCGTGCGTTTTTATGGCTGCTGCGGATCTCCCTGCTTTTTTTCTCCCCCTCTATTTATAGATGGAAGGCAGGAGGGGAGGTGTGGGGGGGGGGGGGGGGGGGGGGGTGGAGCGGCAAAAGGCGACGTTCCTTCCTCTTCCAATTTGAAAAAGAAAAAGAGGTGAGAAAGTGGAAATGTGTCGCGGTTGGCTAGCCCCGAGGGGGAGGGTAGACGGCTCCTCTTCGGCTTGATGGGTCGGACCGGGGTTTGCTTTTCTCGTTTTCTCTCAGCCGTTGGGCGGGAGGAAGGGTGTTGCGTGTATGTGTGTTTTCTGGCGGTATTTGTAGATTAGAAGGTCGGTATTTTAAATGCCTCCGGTTGACCGAGAGGCTCCGGTAAGGAGGGGGGTCGAGAGAGAGGGTTAAGAAAAGTGAGAGGGTGCCGAAAATGTCTCACGATTTTCAAACCAAAGTTTGAGGTCACTCCAGAGCTCAGATCGTTTCCCAAAATCATCTAGTCTCGTGAGGTTCACACTTCAAAGGCATGGATTGATTTTTGAAAAAACAGGTCGTTCGAATGAAACTCTCAAACTTAAGCATATCAATCAGCGCGATGCTCCTAGTAACGGCGAGTGAACAGAGCAGAGCCCACGCCTGAATCGGTGTTCTACGGATATCCGGAATGTGGCGCAAGCTGCTTGGGGACACAACTGGCTTCGAGGTATGTCTGTGTGTACACGTACACACCCACGAGTATGGTGCAGCGGTGGATACCACCAGCTACTACCTACTCAGCATCCCTGATACCTAGCAGGTGGATGGATACGTAGGTGTTGTGGATACCACCGCATACCACGATACCACACTAGCTGCTAGTTCCCCTTTGGGTTCCCTTGAGCTGTGATCTTTCGCTGAAAGCTCAAGGGAACCCATTTCCCAAGCAGCAACGTTTTTCCAATCCGATCAACAAATTTTGCGCGCCTCCTTTGCGCGCCCTCGAACGACACCAACTCTTCTTTTCCCGGTGATTTTGTGCAGATTGTCTTCTTAACTTCGTGTGTCCGTTCAGAGTCACGTCCGCTACAAAGCGTCCTGTATGCCACGGTCATTTGAGAAGATATGGCCAGTGTAGTGAAGGCCAAATACTTGGCACGGCTCCCTGTTCGTACTAGCCGGTTGGCCGACCTACAAGAATTAGATGCAGGTTTCTGTACTAAGACGCACGAGAACGCGCCAAGTACTGGGAGGCCAGTCGCAGCCGGCCGCCCACTCTAATTAACGCAGTTCCACGGGATAGTGACACGTTGCCTCCGATGGCTTGGTGCTTCCCGCTTCAGATGACAGTGAGGATTGTCAACGCAATACAGGCGGGAAACACACTGTATGCCGCTACACTTTGCAAAAGGTCAGCAAACGCATTGCGTCGGCCGAGACCACTTCCAAGCACTGCAAGTCACTCAGTGGGTCTGGGCACTTGTGAAGGAGTGGATCGGCTCCGAACACACAAGGACAAGACGCCGGGGCCCGCTGACATACAGTTGCTCCAATTCTGGAAGCGCTCTCTTTTTTTCACAGCGAACTAGATCAACGTCTGCGCCTGCGCTTCTTCCCGCTGCGAAACGAGGGTAAAAATGCGAAAAGAACTGTGGCTGTTGGCTTGCGCTGAGGACCCGGCCAGGATGAGAGGGACCGGGCCCCAGGCTACAATTGGAAGGGAAAGGGTGTAGGAAAAGGGCAAAAAGCGCCGTGAGAACGATCGAGAGAACTGGGGGGGATTGCAAGAAGGTGCTTGGAATGGATATGCGCTCGACACCGCACTGGTCCCGGCTGCGCCGTGTTTCGGTCCTTTAAGCGACGGACACATGAGGCGGACCATCATCAGCGCGGAACCTGAGTGTCTGCAGACAGGACAGCGGTGTGAGTCTGGTTCGTCTCGTCACAGCCAGGACCTCCGTGCTACCAGAGCACAGGCGAATCCGTCACAGGGAGGAGGCCCCTACAACCGTGTCTGAGCAATCAGTTAAACAAATCAGGGCCCTCGCCCTGATTGTGACTGCGACTCGCTAGGCAGCACTGACTTGTCTTCTTTTCGCGGTGGCATCATCTGCGAAGTATACTCCGCAGAGCACAGTGGACATGGGGTTGCCGGGTGCAGCACCAATGGTTGAAGTACCAAAAGGAAAATAGTGCGAGGAAGTAATCCTGCGTGCTGAGGGCAGCAAGTCGCGTTACGCGAAGTACCCTACTGGAATGGGGGGATTGCAAGAAGAAAAGCGCCGTGAGAACGATCGAGAGAGCTGGGGGGGAGTTGCGAGAACGTGCTTGGAATGAATATGTGCTCAACACCGCAACCTGGTCCATCTGCACCGTGTTGCGGTCCTTTGAGCCACAGACACATAAGGCAGACCAGCATCAGCGCCGAGCCTGCGGCGTGGGTCTGGATTTCAGGCGGCTGTTGGTAGCTCGTCACAGTCACGACCACCCGTGCTACGAGAGAACGGGATGAAAAGAACGTGCTTGCAATGGATGTGTGCTCAACACCGTCCATCTGCACCGTGTTTTCAGTCCTTTGAGCCACGGACACAGAAGGCAGACCAGCATCAGCACTGAGCCTGCATGCTTGCAGACAGGACAGCGGCGTGGGTCTGGATTTCAGGCGGCTGTTGGTAGCTCGTCACAGTCAGGACCACCCGTGCTACGAGAGAACGGGAGGAAAAGAACGTGCTTGGAATGGATGTGTGCTCAACACCGCAACCTGGTGTCGGGCTTGTTTTTTGTGCTACTACCGAAGCCGTGCCGAGTCCCTTTCACCTGGGGCTGCATAGAACTGCCTGGAGCTGTATTCGTCGGTCTATCACGGTTCGTCTTAGCTACGACTGGAGCTGCGCAAGGTACGACGCAACGGCGGTGTTGCCATGCTCGAGGGCCAGGGCGTGGGGCGAGGCGCCTCTCTTGTTCGTGGCTGCGCACCCGCCGTGCGGTGCAAGCAGCTGCACGGCTTCGAGCACTCCGGACACGCTGGCGGGGCCCCGGCTGACAGGAGCAGCCGGAAGGACGGCGCCACACTTCTTGTATGGGTCTTCTCGGGCAATTCTCCCAAGCCTAGAACAGATTTGGGCGTGTTTTCCGGGATTGTTGGGATATTTCGTAGGGCAGCTGTGGAGTCGGGCTTGTTTTGTGTTACTACCGAAGCCGTGCCGAGTCCCTTTAACCTGGGGCTGCATAGAACTGCCTGGAGCTGTATTCGTCGGTCTATCACGGTTCGTCTTAGCTACGACTGGAGCTGCGCAAGGTACGACGCAACGGCGGTGTTGCCATGCTCGAGGGCCAGGGCGTGGGGCGATGCGCCTCTCTTGTTCGTGGCTGCGCACCCGCCGTGCGGTGCAAGCAGCTGCACGGCTTCGAGCACTCCGGACACGCTCGCGCAGTGCAGCGCCGTGTTGCCGGCGGCGTCGACTGCCGCCGCGTGGGCCCCGGCTGATAGGAGCAGCCGGATGGACGGCGCATGGCACTTGGCGGCGGCCAGGTGCAGCGGTGTTTTCAAGGCTCGATCGGCTGCGTTCGGACAGGCCCCGAGAGACAGGAGGATGCCGACGGTGTCGATGCAGTTGGCGCGCACGGCAAAGTGCAACGCAGACCACCCGTCGCTGTCGGCGGCGCCCAGCAGCAGCCGCAGTCGGGCGCTACCGCCGCCTGCACACCAAGGGGATCCCGCGGCTTCAGCCTTTGGATCTGCCGTCTTTGCACTGGTTGTTGCCAACACGTCAAGGGATCCTGCTGCTCCAGTTTTTGAGTCCAGCGTCTTTACGCTGGTGGCTGCCGACATTGCAAGGGGTCCTGCAGCTTCCGTCGTTAAGTCTGGCGCATTTGTACCGGTCGTCAACACCGCAAGGGATCCCGCGGCTTCAGCCTTTGGATCTGCCGTTTTTGCACTGGTTGTTGCCAACACGTCAAGGGATCCTGCTGCTCCAGTCTTTGAGTCTAGCGTCAACATTGCAAGGGGTCCTGCAGCTTCCGTCGTTAAGTCTGGCGCATTTGTACTGGTCGTCAACACCGCAAGGGATCCTGCGGGTTCATCCCTTGAGTCTGCCGTTTTAACACTGGTGGTTGTCGGCACTTCAGGGGGTCCTGCTGCATCCGTCGGTAGGAGTGGCGCATTTGCACTGGTCGTCAACACTACAAGGGATCCCGCGGCTTCAGCCTTCGAGTCTGCCGTTTTTGCACTGGCGGTTGTCAACACTTCAAGGCACCTGGCGTCCGGAGCTGCCTCATCTCTTGAGGCCAGCGTCTTTGCGCTGGCGGTTGTCAGCACGTCAGAAGGGAGTCCTGCTGCTTCCGTCGTTAGATGTGGCGCAGTTCTACCAGCCTTTGAGTCTCCAGTTTTTGCACTGGCGGTTGTCGGCACTTCAAGGCATCTGGCGTCCGGAGCTGCCTCATCTCTTGAGGCCAGCGTCTTTGCGCTGGCGGTTGTCAGCACGTCAGAAGGGAGTCCTGCTGCTTCCGTCGTTAGATGTGGCGCAGTTCTACCAGCCTTTGAGTCTCCAGTTTTTGCACTGGCGGTTGTCGGCACTTCAAGGCACCTGGCGTCCGGAGCTGCCTCATCTCTTGAGGCCAGCGTCTTTGCGCTGGCGGTTGTCAGCACGTCAGAAGGGAGTCCTGCTGCTTCCGTCGTTAGATGTGGCGCAGTTCTACCAGCCTTTGAGTCTCCAGTTTTTGCACTGGCGGTTGTCAACACTTCAAGGCACCTGGCGTCCGGAGCTGCCTCATCTCTTGAGGCCAGCGTCTTTGCGCTGGCGGTTGTCAGCACGTCAGAAGGGAGTCCTGCTGCTTCCGTCGTTAGATGTGGCGCAGTTCTACCAGCCTTTGAGTCTCCCGTTTTTGCACTGGCGGTTGTCGGCACTTCAAGGGATGCTGCTGCTTCAGCTTTTGAGTCTACCGTCTGAGCGCTGGCGGTTCTCAGCACGTCAGAAGGTAGTCCTGCTGCGGCTGCTTCAGGACTCGAGAAGATCGGAGTCTCGTTGCGGGTCGTCGGTGCCGCAGGTGCAACCGGAGACCCGAACAGCGCTCCCGTTGCGCAGTCCAGCCAGCCAGCCAGGCTGAGTGGGAGGCGGTTGGCGGCGGCCGCCGCGACGAGGCGGGCGCAGGCCGGGTTGCTGGTGCGGCTGGCGTCGTGGAGGGGGGTGCGCCCCCTCGCATTGCGGGCGTGCGGGTCCGCCCCGCGGGCGAACAGCTCGAACAGCGCCGCAAGCCGCCCGAACCGGGCGGCCACGTGGCCGGCCGTTTCGCGCGTCGCAGGCTCCGCAGCGTTCGCATCACAGCCTCGCTCGAGGAGCAACGCCACCTTCCCTTCGTCTCCTCTTTTGGCAGCCTCGCAAAGCTGCTTCCTCACTTCTTCAGAAGTTGTCATTAAGTTGGTGTCTTTTGTGAGAAATGGTTGTGTGTAGTTACCCTGGTTTGGTCGGGGTGAGAGGAGACGATGGTAGCCTCGTGTGAGGGCAAGACACGGCTCTGGAAAGCTGGAATGGCGGCTGTGTTGACGACGAGTGCCTTGACGGCTGCGGTGAACCACTTGAACTTGCTCGCATGCATGTCGATTGCCTGTGTGCGAACCATGCACAGGAAGCGAAGATTCGAACAGCGCTCCCGTTGTGCAGTCAAGCCAGCCAGCCAGGCTGAGTGGGAGGCGGCCGCCGCGACGAGGCGGGCGCAGGCCGGGTTGCTGGTGCGGCTGGCGTCGTGGAGGGGGGTGCGCCCCCTCGCATTGCGGGCGTGCGGGTCCGCCCCGCGGGCGAACAGCTCGAACAGCGCCGCGGGCCGCCCGAACCGGGCGGCCACGTGGCCGGCCGTTTCGCGCGTCGCAGGCTCCGCAGCGTTCGCATCACAGCCTCGCTCGAGGAGCAACGCCACCTTCCCTTCGTCTCCTCTTTTGGCAGCCTCGAAAAGCTGCTTCCTCATTTCTTCGCCGACAGCAGAAGTTGTCATTTGTATTGTGCGTTGTGTGTGAGTGTGTTTCTGTGTGTATGGTTGCCTGGTTTGGTCGCTTGAGACGGCCGGCAGAGCCTGCAGGACAGGGCTCCGGAATGCTGGAATGAAGAGTGCCGTGATGAACTACTTGAGTTGAGGTTAGGATGCAGGATATCTGTGGCGATGGCCTGCAATAGTCGCGAGGTGACTACCCTCTTCGATCACACCGTGTCGTGCTTCTGGCGGGATCACTCATTCGAATCATCGTTCACTTGAGTTTGCTCGCATGCATGTCGATTGCATGTGCGAACCAGCAGCGCAGCTGCTGGTCCTGATGCAACGGCAACCGGAGACTCGAACAGCGCCCCCGTTGGAGTCAAGGCAGCCAGCAGCCACGGGGCCTGCCGTTTCAGTCGTCGCCGGCTCCGCAGCGTTCGCGTCGCAGCAGCGAGGCCACCTTTCCCTCGCCTCTTCTTTCAGCAGCTTCAAAGAGCTGCCCCACAAAGTGGCTCACGCATTCCTCTAGGCTGGGTTCTGGCTGAGAGGTGTTCAGCCATAATCCATCCAGTGGTAGCATCACGGCACTGACCGATCGAAATGACTTCAGTCGCAGCCTCGCTCAAGGAGCGAGGCCACCTTTCCCTCGCCTCCTCGTTCAAGCTTCAAAGAGCTGCCCCACAAAGTGACTCACGCATTCCTCTAGACTGGGTTCTGGCTTAGAGGTGTTCAGCCATAATTTTCCAGTGGTAGCATCACGGCACTGACCGATCGAAATGACTTCAGTCGCAGCCTCGCTCAAGGAGCGAGGCCACGTTTCCCTCGCCTCCTCGTTCAGCAGCTTCAAAGAGCTGCCCCACAAAGTGACTCACGCATTCCTCTAGACTGGGTTCTGGCTTAGAGGCGTTCAGCCATAATCCATCCAGTGGTAGCATCACGGCACTGACCGATCGAAATGACTTCCGTCGCAGCCTCGCTCAAGGAGCGAGGCCACCTTTCCTTCACCGTGTAGGCTGTATGAATACACATTACCCCAGGTGCATGCGGACAGCATGGATGGTGACGTCTGCACTACTCCCTCATGTTTCCTCTTCCCCTCTTCTGGGTTCGGTAGAAGCGATCCGGTGCATGTGGGGCACAGGCCCAGGCGCCCAACTATTGAACGAGTTTCCCGTTTCGTAACGCGTGCTGCGTGAGCAACGATGCCGCAGCTAATTCCTCGGGGATATTCCTGTCCAGGCACCCTGAAAAAGCTGGTATCACGAGCGCAGGGCGCAGGAGGTGTGTGTACGCTTTTCGGGTGTGGATCTACACGCGTTTTTGGTTGCAGAACACACCCGCCTTTCGGGTGTCACTCGGCACACCCTCTTTGACTCCAGCTTCTGAGGCTGGGCCTCGCCGTGTAAAGTGCAGGGCGTCTTGCGGACGCGCATCTCATCGTTCTCACACCTTCCGACACAGTGCAACTCCCGGATGGAAATCCTTCAGGATCTGGTGGTTTCGGCGCGGATTCTGCGAGGAGCTGCGGGTAGCACCAGCGCCACTCACAGCACCGCTCACTCAGAGCCAATCCTTTTCCCGAAGTTACGATCCAGTTTGCCGACTTCCCTTACCTACATTGCTCTGTCGGCCAGAGGCTTTTAGCCTAGGAGACCTATTGCGGTTAACGGTACGGCCCGATGCAAGAGAATGAGATCTCCCCTGTTTTTTCCATGCACATCCATAAGACACCCTACTACACGAAGAAAGTGCAGCATTCCAGGATAGTTAACCCTGTCCCCGCGTGAAGCGTTTCAAGGGTCAACCCTTCCTTCAAAAAGAGACGACTGCATCATCCGGGGCCTGTGGACATGGTCAACAGGATCGTCAATGTGTCACCACTTCAGATCTCTGCATCCGGGTTGCGGCATGTTCACGCATTCCCTGTCGGCAATCCTGCACGTCCGAGCAAGCTCGTCAGTGGCAGCTTTGAGGCGAGCAATTACACCTTGCCTTAGGACCGACTGACCCATGTCCAATTGCTGTTGACACGGAAACCTTGACAGGAAGACACCCTACGACACGAAGAAAGTGCAGCTTTCGAGAATAGTTAACCCTGTCCCCGCGTGAAGCGTTTCAAGGGTCAACCCTTCCTTCAAAGAATCCTTTCGCACACTGCCATAATAAACACAGATAATTTGTGTCTGGACACCTAACCGGTGAGCCGCTGGGGACTATTGTGTCGGTAGGCGGGTCTGCAAAGAAGTATTGCACGTCGCTGACACACTGGCCAGCGCGTTCATGACACAGCAGGTGGCCCCTTCTTTTGGCCTCGTGGTCTGCGATGCCAGGGCTGGAAAAATCAGCAGGCCCCCAATCCGCCAGACACATGCGCTCTGAGGCCGCAGGCACGCCGATTTGTGCGAAAAGGCGAACGAGAATGGTGAGGCGTTTGCGCTTTTAGAAACACGGCAAAAAAAATGGCCTCAGACCCCCCTGTCAGAAAAGCAGAAAGAGCAACTAAAAAAGCGGTCAAGAGGAGGAAATACTCGAGGCTGCCTTCTGCTTACTTCGAAGGACTAGAGGGGGAGAAACAATACAACTACAAAGTGGGTCTTTTTTGTTGAACGCTTACGCCCGCCACTGAACCCAGATTCACCTGTGTTTCGTGTGGGCTACAGCACATTTTTACCTCCTTTGATCTTTTGCAGCTGGCAGCCTCCTCAGGTATTTCCTACAAAGCAGGTGCTTGTACAAAGAAATCTCCACGCGTCACTGGCCAACCACGGTTCAAACCGAAAGATGAGGGGAGTTTGCACGAACGTGCTTGGAAGACCGGCACTGGTCCCGTCTGTCCTTTAAGCCACGGACACATAGGGCGGACCATCATCAAGGACTTCGGTGTGAGTCTGGTTTCAGGCGGCTGTTCGTAGCTCGTCACAGCCAGGACCACCGCTACTAGAGCAAAGGCGAATCCGTCACAGGGAGCAGGCCCCTACAACCGTGTCTGAGCAATCAGTTAAAAAACTCAGGGCACTCGCCCTGATTGTGACTGCGACTCGCTAGGCAGCACTGACTTGTCTTCTTTTTACGGTGGCAATCTCCGGGGGGAGGGGTATTCTTCGTCGAACGTTTTGCCGTGGATGTTTGGCTTTTCGGTCCAGCACGCAAGGAAACGCCGTGGAACGGCATGTGTGTGTGACGCGTTCGTATCCTTCAACATTGCATGTTTGAAAAAAAAACGAAAGGGATGTCGTCGTTGAAAAGAATTGGTGCTGGTTTTGAAGACTCAGAAAAAAGGCAGAAAAATTCTTAGTAGCGGTTGTCTCCGTCGGTTCTACACGTTTGCGCTTCCTTCTATTTCTTCTTCCGCAGTCTTGGTACAATGAGTACGCAATAAAAATAGCCTCTATTCAAGCCAACCGTCGAAGCAAGCCCAGGAGTCGATCGTGCAAGACATTGCCGTGGTACGCTAGGTGGGCACTTGGTGGCAGGTGCATCAGTCTCTCGACTGTCGTCGACCCAAAACCCTCCTTGCATGTCGCGTACCCTTGCTGTGTTGGTGCTTCGGGATGAGCTTAAGCATATCAGCTTAGGCGACTTCGAATCGGAGCACGAGGAGGCAATGTACAGCGAGGGTGGGCAGCACGTGGCTTCGCACCAGGGCGCACTTCCGGCGTTTCGAGCGGAAAGGTGGGAGTTGACGAAGTCGATGAGCCTCGCAAAACGCTCTACCTTCTACGTTTCCGAAGGTTCGGCCCACTTTCGACTTCGTGGTCCTCGCTACTGCATCATCCACATACGCCCGTACGGCTTCCCCATTGGGCGGCTCGCACGTTAAGAGCAAGAACAAGAGAGAGAGAGAGGGATCAAGAACTTCGTGAACGAAGTGAGTGAAGTTCTGGACGAACTTATACCGAAGGGCGGACTTGGCGTGCGGGGGGGTGAACCTGGTGGTCAGGCGCGCCAGGTTTGTGCTGGGCTAATTCCTGTCTGGGCTCGGACTGTGAAGTCCTCTTGGGTTTCCGTCGCAAGTTCCCTCGTGTATGCCTACACCGAACCAGTTTGCGAACGGGTTTCCGGACCTTGTTGTCATTATACCACAGAAGCGACACTTCGGCACGGTGGCTTGTGAGTCGGGAAGTTGTGTTTCTGGGATGTTCGCCGGCGTGCTTGCCTGCAGGTCTTGCGTTTGTGACGGCGTCGGCGGCGGCACCTCTGGTGTAGGTCCAGTCGAGCGGGAGGCTGCTCTGGTGACTTCGGTTGAGCTGCCGGATGTTCCGGTTGTTCTTCTGTTGGTAGGGGTACATCACGCGGGCACGCCAGTTCCTCTGTACTTGTCGAGGAAGCGGTGGAAGGGTTGCGTGGAGGGTCCGCGTGTGGGTTGTGGAATCTTGCGAACAGTCTGTCGGAGAAGGGACCCCGTATATCCGAGCAGTACGGGGGTGCCTGACTCACCTACTGTCTGCGTGTGAAACTGTGGAGGGTCCGCGTGTGGGTTGTGGAATCTTGCGAACAGTCTGTCGGAGAAGGCACCCCGTATTGGGATGTAATGCACTTGAGCGATATATCCGAGCATTACGGGGGTGCCTGACTCACCTACTGTCTGCGTGTGAAACTGTGGAGGGTCCGCGTGTGGGTTGTGGAATCTTGCGAACAGTCTGTCGGAGAAGGCACCCCGTATTGGGATGTAATGCACTTGAACGATATATCCGAGCATTACGGGGGTGCCTGACTCACCTACTGTCTGCGTGTGAAACTGTGGAGGGTCCGCGTGTGGGTTGTGGAATCTTGCGAACAGTCTGTCGGAGAAGGCACCCCGTATTGGGATGTAATGCACTTGAGCGATATATCCGAGCATTACGGGGGTGCCTGACTCACCTACTGTCTGCGTGTGAAACTTGTTTCTCTCGTCGATGGAAAACAGGTGGATTTGCACGTTTTCGAGCTTTGTGAAAGCCACGAGTGAAAGGCAGTCTCCCCATGTGTAGTTCTCGCGGAGTTTTGCAATGTACTGGGAGAGGTCAAGGTCGGGTGGAAAGATCTTCAAGTCACTCTTGTGCGATTCCCAGTAGTCTGCTAGCTCGTTGCGGAGGGCCATTTGGTCTCCCTGTTCGTAAGACTCGCGGTTCGAGTGATAGGTGCATGATTGGGTAGAGCTGTTGTTTTGCTGTGTCTGAGGCGCTTGTTTTTTTCTTTTGTATAAGCACCTGCCACCTGTTTTGTAGGAAATACGTGAGGAGACTGCCAGTTGCGAAATCTCGAAGATCAAAGGTGTAGTGTGGTGTTCATCGGCATGCCGATGACTCCCCACTATCGCAACAATATTCCAATCTCGAAGGAGGTAAATGTGCTGTTGCCCACACGAAACACAGGTAAATCTGGGTTTAGTGGCGGGCGTAAGCGTTGAGCAAAAAAGATGTATTGTTTTCTCCCCTCTAGCCTCCGTCGAAATGAGCACAAGGCAGTCCCTCGAGGATTTGAGCTTCAGTGATCGGAACGACTTGGGGCCAAAAACAATTGTTGAAATGATACAGAGTTACGTTTTTGGGCATGATCCTTCGGAATTCTCACCGGCACTCTCTCTGGCGCTCACGTGTGAAGTTCCTGTGGGAACTTCACACGTGAGAGTGGAACAGCTAAGTCTGGGTAGTGGCGGGCGTAAGCGTTGAGCAAAAAAAGATGTATTGTTTTCTCCCCTCTAGCCTCCGTCGAAATGAGCACAAGGCAGTCCCTCGAGGATTTGAGCTTCAGTGATCGGAACGACTTGGGGCCAAAAACAATTGTTGAAATGATACAGAGTTACGTTTTTGGGCATGATCCTTCGGAATTCTCACCGCACTCTCTCTGGCGCTCACGTGTGAAGTTCCTGTGGGAGCATGCGACTATGCTTTTTTCTTTTGCAAAAGCACCTGCTTTGTAGGATATACTTGAGGAGGCTGCCAGCAGCAAAATATCAAAGGAGGTAAATGTGTTGCAGTTTACTGAGGGAATAGGAGCAAGACGACCACCTCGAATCGACACCCGGAGAATTCGGGGTGGAGCTGGCTTCTACAACTAGTAATATTCCGGCAAAAGGTAGCACTCCTGAACCTCAACTAGCCCGAACCAACAGGGTCAAAGAATGTCAGTCACACCTTCCCGATTATTTTTCCCACCCTCCATCCCCCGCGTGACGTAGTCCCGGCGGCAGTCATAGCCTCATGGTCGGTGTTCTTCCCCTTCGTTTGTTTGTAAGTATCCGCTTTGGTTTCACCTTTTGTTTGAGATGGAGATGCACGAGCCCTACCGGAGGAAGGGGCCAACAAAAGCCCCCAAGAGCCAGCAGTGCGTGAGGCCAGAAGACGCCAGCTCCAATTCCTGTAGTAGCCCACACGAAACACAGGTGAATCTGGGTTCAGTGGCGGGCGTAAGCGTTCAACAAAAAATACCAACTTTGTAGTTGCATTTTTCTCAAACAGCAGGAGATAAAGGGGGGGGGGTCGAATAATAACAGTTGTTTGATACACGTCTGGTTGCCTAAAAACACGACCCCTACTTGGTTGATCCTTCCAGTAGTCATATGCTTCAAGGATTAAGCCGTGCGAGTCTCAGAGTAAATGGACTAACGGTGGGTCTGCTGACGGCTCATTAAATCGGTGGCAATCTACGCGGGGAGGGTGCCTTTTGGTCCGAACCGTGGTGTGCTGCATTTTCCAGTACAGGGTCTGCACGTCCACAGCATACCAGTAGGCTGACCTGCAAGCTGATATTGCAAACGCAAACGCAGACGCAGACGCCTGCAGACAACACTGGGGCCCCTAGGTGGTGGGAGCTTCAACAACTACCACGGACTCGGCACTGAAGAGAAGTGAAAATAAAGGAGTCTGCTCCTTTATTTTCACTTCTCTTCTGCTCTTGTTCAAAGAAGGAAACAACTGAGCGAGCGAAAGCTTTGGCCAGCAGCTTTGATGGTGCTGCAGGCGGCAAGCAGAAAAACGTGCAAGGGAGTACTTTTTTAAGAGTAGACGTTCGCTTAAAATTCGGGGTTCTAAAGAATCCGGGTGACCTTTAACGATATGGGAAGGTATGCGCAGGCATTATGTTCTGCGTGTACGGGGAGTTACACGAGGTGAGGGTGTCGGTGTGTACGTTGTGTGATGATCGCTGGTGGTTTCGGCCTATATCCACATACCTTACTTACGGTAGGCCGTCTTCAGTATGGTGCCGTAGTAGGTGACTGTCTGTCCGTATGGCCGACTCTTTTAGAGTGCAAGTTTACTTAGAGACCATTGTCGAAAAGGTTCCTTTAAGGTATCGTATATTCGCGTGCGTATCGTATCCGCGGTAGTGGCAGTACGTGTGCTTGTGAGTGTGTCTAGCTACGTTTCGTCTGCTTCTGGTTTGCGCAAGTAGCAGCAAGCGGTGGGGTCGGGTTTGCTAAGGTGTCATGGGGGGACCTTCACGTGGCGACACTGTTGACGGCACCTTAATTGAGTCGCGGTCGCCGATCCCCAAGCATCATGTACTTGATGCAACGCGGAACAAGTGCTGACAGCACCGCTCGGGCGAATAGGGCCGCAAAAGTGGCAAATCGACCGGCGCTCCAGGTGGAACTTCTCGGAGCTCGTGAAGAACTTGATCGGCATCCCTCCGTTCTCCAAGGTGCCGTCGCCGCCGGGCGGGTATGCGAAGCAGATGACGCTGACGGTGCTCTGCCGCGTCTCAACGTTTTCAACGGTCACTTTGACCGTCGAGAGGACCGTCGAATCTGCCCTAGGCCTGCTTTCGTAAGCTTCATGTAGCACGCTGTCAACTGTTAATTTCAGTACCGACATTGCCATTGTTAACAGGGAAGCAGAAACGGGTGTGGTCCACGAATATATCACACCACGACACTTACTGTGACGCGAGCCTCGTCGTTGAAGGAGAACACCCAGTCACCCAGAACTGCAACGCGGACGCCGGCAGCGTTGACGACCGACAGTGCGTGGACCGGCAGCGAGAACACGGGCGTTTGCGTGCCCATGGGCTCCAGGTGGAATTTCTCGGAGCTCACGAAGAACTTGATCGGCATCCCTCCGTTCTCCAAGGTGCCGTCGCCGCCGGGCGGGTATGCGAAGCAGATGACGCTGACGGCGCTCTGCCGAGTCCCAACGTTTTCAACGGTCACTTTGACCGTCGAGAGGATCGTCGAATCTGCCCTGGGTGAGTACGCGTGGGTCAACTCCGCCTGCGTGATCGCGTTGTTGACGTCTGCCAACGACACAGCAGCTGGGTTCGGACCCGCCGTGTACGAGAAGTTGGCGTACGACAAGCCGTACCCGAATGGGTATACGACGGGGCCGGAGAAGAATCGGTACGTTCTTCCCGGGAAGTTCGAAGTGGTGTTCGCGCGGAAGTTCATGTCGAGCATGTCAAGTCCATCAGTGTAGTTTGTGTAGTACTGCGTGTGCGGGAAACGTCCCGACGGGTTTGCGTCTCCGAACACGACGTTCGCTAACGCCTCGCCACCATACATGCCCGGGTATCCCACCCACATGATCCCGTGCACGTTCGGGTTGTCCCTCGCGATGCTGAGGTCGAGAGACCCGCCCGCCATGACGACCACCAACAGCGGCTTTCCGTTGGTCGCATTCGCCACCGCGTCGATCAAGTCGTTCTGGTGTCCAGGCAGGCTGATGAAGGTCCTGTCCCGACCTTCCTTCTCGATCGTCTGGTCGATCCCGATGACCACCACAGTCGCGTCCGCCTTGCCGGCGGCCGCCGCCGCCGCCGCGAAGCCGGCCGTGCTCGCGCAGTTCATGTCGCAGGCGTATTCGAAAACCGTGTTCGGCACCCTCTTCGTCAGCCCGGCGAGGGGTGAGATCAAGAACGGAGCCGTCCCGTAGTAGTTCCCCTGCATCGTCGTCGTCGCGTTCGCATTCGGTCCAATGACGGCGAGCGACGTGATCGACGAAAGGGACAGCGGGAACACGTGGTTCGTGTTCTTCGCGAGGACGGTGCCCTGCTCAGCGGCCTCGCGGGCGAGCTGCTGGTGCATGGGCGTGTTCGCGTCCTTCGCCCAGGTGTAGTTGAAGAACGGGCCCTGGTTCTCCTTCGGGTCGAACATTCCGACCATGATTTGCACCCCGAACGTGTGCACCAATGCGGTGTCGATGCTCTGGATCGTCACCGTGTTGTTGCCGACCGACGTTGCAAGATTCTGGTTGAAAAACTCCCCGCAATCGTTGTCCATGCCCGCCTCCAGCACGGCCGCCGACGTCAGGTTCGCGGGCAGGTAATGGTGGTTGTTCGGCACGTCTGCGACCGCGCCGCAGTCGGAGGTGATGTACCCGGTGAAGTTCCACTCGCCCCGCGCGATGCCGTTCATGATCCGACCATTCGCGCAGCTCGGCACTCCATTGACGGAGTTGTAGCTGCACATGATCCCGACTCCCTTCGCGTTGTAGATGCAGTCGTGGAACGCCGGCAGGTACGAGTCCGCCTCGTCCTGCTCGTTGATGATCGCGTCGAAGTTGTGCCGATTCTTCCCGCCCGACTGGTCCATGTCGTACCCGTAATAATGCTTGCAGCACGCCGCTGCTTGGATGAACCCGTTCGTCGGCGACTGCAGGCCCTCGACGAAACCCATCGCGTAGTCGCCTGAATACGCGGGGTCCTCCCCGGGGGTTTCCTGCCCCCTCCCCCACCTCGGATCGCGGATGAGGTTGATGTTCGGGTCCCAGTAGGTCAGCCCGGCGTGGCCTGCGTTGTAGAAGGACCGCGCTTCCCTGCCGACGGCTTGCCCGATCATCTTGAAGAGCGTCTTGTTGAATGACGCGGCGGTCGCGATGACCTGCGGGAAGCTCGTGGCGTACGGCGTCGGCGCCGCGAAGTCGTCGCCCGGCGCGTAGGCAAACCCGTGGAGGCCCACGTTCCACCACTGGTACGGTCCCAGCCCGAGGGAAGGCACCGGCTGAGCGCCGTTGCCTGACTGCGAAATCTTCTCCGCGGTCGTCAACCGGGAGACGATGTACCGGGCGCGCTGCTCGGGCGTCATCGACGTGTTGCAGGCCGGCGTGCCCACCAGCGGGCCCGCGTCGCACGGTCTGTCCGGGGCGGCCAACGCCAGGGCGACGGCACAACCGAGAGCGAGCATGTTTGAGTCAAAAGGGGTTTCTTGTTGCCTCTTTCGGCGCTGGGTCTGCTGAGGTTTGAGATTGATGCCGAAAACTCGGCAGAAGAAACTAGAATACAGTTGCAGGCGGTAATTATGTCGTTTTTAATTATGTCGGATTTGGTCGCGCAAGCGAGGGGTGAAGTTACGATGTTTTTCGGGATAGCGACGGGGTTATTTAACCTGTAACGAGTGTTAGGTATTCGTCGGATATATTAATCTTCTAAGATCTGCGATCTTATACGACAAATTAAAAAACGACATAATTAGAGCCGACAGAATTAACTCCGACAAATGGCTCTAGCTAGTCACTGAAGAGATTGATGGGAAGACGGCAGCTGCTCCGTTGTGGGGTCAGGTTCGAGTCCGTGTAGTCACTGGCATAGGTCGCGAAGTGCTGTACCACACCACCAGGAAGTAGTTCCGTCAGAGTCGGAGTGATACAAAATGAAAAAACGACATAATTAAAATGCACTCGAATTAAAGCCGCACTAATTACGAGCTAGACTGTACAGGGGAGCTTTGTTTATACGTGCCGGGGGAAAGCTAGCCTGATGGTGAACGAACACGATCGTTGGGCTGATCTCCTCCCAAACACGGCGCCAGCGTTCTCTTTGGAGTTTTTTTACAACCAATATGTACAGGTAGTGAATGCGAAAAAAACGCTGTGGCCCGATATGGAGGCGATGCCAGCACCCCCGCTGGGGCCGGAACGATCCCAGCATAGCTCTCCGGTGCCTGGCACCGAGTTGGGAAACGCCATCAGACACCTGCGACGAGTCTTTCGAACCACCTACCTCATATATATCCCAGCTCAAGCGCACGCAGTGTACAGAGAGTGCACCCGATTCCGCACCGATTGCTGCTCCGCTTTGCGTCACTTCCGCATGGACTCCTGCCGTTGCACAAAGTCAGACTGGAGTCAAACTCAACAGGGTCTTCTTCCCCCGCTGACCGTCTCAAGTCCGCACCCCTTGAGCAGATTTTGTCACACTGAGACGAAGCTCGTAACCAGACCTCGTACGAATCGACGCTCGAAGACATTCTGGTCGCCATGACGGAATGAAAGATGGACAGTTACTTGTGAGGCAAGAAAGAGTGCAAAGCCCCACAACGACGACAATGCGCGTACGACTCTCTACTCTCGTATACGAGAGAAAAACTGTGTCCAAAGAGACGCGACATGACTCCGACGACCTTTCTCATTATTTTAAAGTTCACGCTTGTATTGAAAGTCTCCGAGGGACCGTGTGGTTGACTTAGACCTTTTGAAACGAGGAACCGAAGGGGAGTTTGTCACTTCCGCTTGTGTTCCTCCCGTTGAGCGGGTTTTGTCACACGCTCGTAAACCCAGACCTCCGAAAGCCGTGTACGAATCGACGCTCGAAGGCATCCTGGTCGCCAAAGTTCGCCTACATCTACGGAATGAGAGATGAAAGTTACTTGTGTTGAGCCAAGAACGAGTGCAAAGGCCCATGACGAAGACAGAGCGTATACAACCCTCTTCTTTCGATACGAGGAAGTTCAGGAGAAAGACTGCGTCCAAAGAGACGCAATATGACTCCGACGACCTGTTCTCATTGTTTAGAGCTGACGTTTGAGATACTGAGTGTTCAGAGTATCCGGGTAAATGCGTAGTTAACTTGTATCTTTTGAAACGGTTGGGGGCAGGAACCGAAGTGGATTCGTCACTTCCGCTTGTGCCTGCCCGTTGAGCGGATTTACGCTCGCAAAACTAGACCTCGGGCAGCCGTGTACGAATCGACGCTCGAAGACATTCCGGTTGCCAAGTTCGCATACGATGACGGAATGAAAGATGAACATTTGCTTGTGTTGAGTCATATAACTCTCTTCTGTCGACACGAGGAAGTTCCACAGAAAGACTGTGTCCAAAGAGACGCAATAGGACTCGATGACCTCTTTCGTTTTGTATTCCGGGTATTTAAAGTCTCCGTCTGACCGTGTACTTAACTTAGATCTTCCGAAACAATTGGGGGCAGGAACCGAAGTGGATTTTCCGATCTTTTGGGGAGTTTCGGGGAGTTTCGGGGAAATTCGGGGGAGTTTCGGGGTATTTCCTTTGTGGCGACCACTCCCCTGCAGCCGGCCTTGGCGAAGGCGGGGAGGGGGCGACCCTATTATGGCCCTACCTTGCGCCTTCGAAGACGGCACCTCCGGCAAGAAGGGGCAGAAGAGGGTAAATTTAGTGGGCGGCGGACCCAGTGCATGGAGGTAAGCGTGCCCAGGCCACCACCAAGGACGAGAGAGTGTGCACGAGACATCACAAAGTGAAATGCGAAGAGTGCAAGCATCGGCAACCGTCGGTAGTGCGCTGCTGCCGAGGCCAGGGGACGGCCTCGCCGTGAAGTATTGTGAGAAGCACAGGATGGCGCACACATAGAGAAAACCGAGTTTTCAAACAGTCTGGATGCTGATAGTCTGGGTGCAGGCACTTGCAGGTCAGCATTGGAGGAAATTTGGCAAATATTTTGTGGGGTGGAAAGAGCTACCCCCCGGCATGTATGGCACCTTTTCTACACTCGATGTGGGAAGGAAGGCAGTGCGGAACGTGCTAGACGATCGCGGAATGCTGCAGGAACTCACACCACGGATGCCTGCAGCACGATATGCCGATGTGCGGAGTAGGCGGCGAAGAGACGGAAGCGCGGGCCTCCGCCTCCCGCCCATCTTCCCACCCGTCTACACCTGTTCATCCATCCACGGACCTGCCCACCCCCATCCACCCCAATCGTTTCGACTTCGCAGCGTTTCGGACGTAGTCCACCTGGTCCGGGCTCCTGGTAAGTTCCCCGAACCTCCCCGATACTCCCCAATACGCAGCCCGATTTTTCTGGGAAAAAGTGGGGCTGCCGGTGGGTGGGCAGTTGGGGTAGTTGAGTGGACAGATGGACGAAAGAAAATTAGAAGTAGTTGTAAGCTCGAACTTGATATGCAGCAACAATCTGCGACGATAGACTGCACAACACCCAATAGTAGTTGTAAGTGTCGAACTGCCGAAGCAGCCGGGGACAGCAGGCGCAGGTCTCTTACTTTGCCTTCTTCTACACTCTCATGTATGGACCCGCCCCAGGCATTCCCGACTGTCCAACCACGGTCGCGAAAGGGTTGTGCCCTTCAGTGATGAGGAGGTTGACCAGGCCCCCACGACGCCTTATGCACAACACGGCTACAATGCACTCAGCCAGCACAGAGCCGAAGAGCTCGCCTGACACAGCTGCCAACCGGGCGGGGGCTAGAAATGGCCCAGAAATATGCTATCGGAGCCTATCCTTCCAAAAACTGTTGCGTTGACGCGTCCACACACATCTATAAGGCCGAGCTTGGGCCCTCTCTTCAGGTTGTTCTTCTTCTTTTTCACCTGGTATGTCTTGAGTAAGGGATCTCCATGTGAAGCACGGACATGTAAACTGTGTACAGTGACATGATCTTCAGTTTGGTGTTGGTTCGCTCATTGCTCAGGCTTACATTACATTATTGGAACACATTGCAATGTCTCGAGAACATTTCCGGAGTTGGGGCTTGCACTGATAAACGAAGCAACGGACGATCAGCATCAACTGACCAAAGGTGAAGGCAAAAGTTTCTTGTTCTTCGCGTGTACAGGGTATAAACCTTTCTGGGGGGGGTTTCCTGTAATAGCACTTTTCGTTGGCTTCGTTTTCTCTTTCATGTGCAACCGTTGTTCCGGAAATGTTCCCGTCAGTACAGATGTACTAAAAAATAAATTTCAGGGCGCTGCACCGACTGCAGGGGCATGCCCGGGGCTGAGCGAGGAACCCGAGCGTTGGAGCGGATTGGGACCCAAGAGTACGCATTGTAACGAATCCACCCGTCCGAACAAGAGAAAGCGTGGGAGTGGGTGAACATCAACATTTTTATCCGCCGAGGTATTCAGACGGGGAAAGACCTGTCCTCAATGCATCAGACTGCGTCCTCAAAATCTCCGGACCGACCGTCACGAAGATCACGCCGCGACGGATACTGTGACGCGGGCCTCGTCGTTGAAGGAGAACACCCAGTCGCCCAGAACTGCAACGCGGACGCCGGCAGCGTTGACGACCGACAGTGCGTGGACCGGCAGCGAGAACACGGGCGTTTGCGTGCCCATGGGCTCCAGGTGGAACTTCTCGGAGCCGACGAAGAACTTGATCGGCATCCCTCCGTTCTGCACGGTGCCGTCGCCGCCGGGCGGGTATGCGAAGCAGATGACGCTGACGGCGCTCTGCCGAGTCCCAACGTTTTCAACGGTCACTTTGACCGTCGAGAGGATCGTCGAATCTGCCCTGGGTGAGTACGCGTGGGTCAACTCCGCCTGCGTGATCGCGTTGTTGACGTCTGCCAACGACACGGCAGCTGGGTTCGGACCCGCCGTGTACGAGAAGTTGGTGTACGACAAGCCGTATCCGAACGGGTACAACACGGGGCCGGAGAAGAATCGGTACGTTCTTCCCGGGAAGTTCGAAGCGGTGTTCGCGCGCCAGTTCATGTCGAGCATGTTTAACGTCGTAGTGTAGTTGGTGTAGTACTGCGTGTGCGGGAAACGTCCCGACGGGTTTGCGTCTCCGAACACGACGTTCGCCAACGCCTCGCCACCATACATGCCCGGGTATCCCACCCACATGATCCCGTGCACGTTCGGGTTGTCCCTCGCGATGCTGAAGTCGACAGACCCGCCCGCCATGACGACCACCAACAGCGGCTTTCCGTTGGTCGCATTCGCCACCGCGTCGATCAAGTCGTTCTGGTACCCGGGCAGGCTGATGAAGGTCCTGTCCAAGTTCTCTTCCTCCACCGTGTGGTTGATCCCGATGACCAACACAGTCGCGTCGGCCTTGCCGGCGGCCGCCGTTGCCGCCGCGAAGCCGGTTTGACTGCCGCAGTCGACGTCGCAGCCCTGCACGAAAACCGTGTTCGGCACCTTCGTCTTGAACCCGGCAAAGGGAGAGACCAGAACCGGAGCCGTCCCGTAGTAGTTCCCCTGCATCGTCGTCGTCGCGTTCGCATTCGGTCCAATGACGGCGAGCGACGTGATCGACGAAAGGGACAGCGGGAACACGTGGTTCGTGTTCTTCGCGAGGACGGTGCCCTGCTCAGCGGCCTCGAGGGCGAGCTGCTGGTGCATGGGCGTGTTCGCGTCCTTCGCCCAGGTGTAGTTGAAGAACGGGCCTTGGTTCTCCTTCGGGTCGAACATCCCGACCATGATTTGCACCCCGAAGAGGTGCACCAACGCGGTGTCGATGCTCTGGATCGTCACCGTCTTGTTGCCGAGGGACGACGCCAGATTCGTGATAAAAAAATCCCCGCAGTCGCTGTCCATGCCGGCGTTCAGCACGGCCGCCGACGTGAGATTCGCGGGCAAGTACTCGTGCGTGTTCGGAATGTCACTGACCGCGCCGCAGTCGGAGGTGATGTACCCGGTGAAGTTCCACTCGCCCCGCGCGATGCCGTTCATGATCCGACCATTCGCGCAGCTCGGCACTCCATTGACGGAGTTGTAGCTGCACATGATCCCGACTCCCTTCGCGTTGTAGATACAATCGTGGAACGCCGGCAGGTACGTGTCTGCCTCGTCTTGGTCGTTGATGATCGCGTCGAAGTAATTTCTGTTCGTCCTGTTGATATTGTCCAGGTCGTACCCGTAATAATGCTTGCAGCACGCCGCTGCTTGGATGAACCCGTTCGCCGGCGACTGCAGGCCCTCGACGAACGCCTGTGCGTAGTCACCGGTGTGCCACGGGTCCTCCCCGGGGGTTTCCTGCCCCCTCCCCCACCTCGGATCGCGGATGAGGTTGATGTTCGGGTCCCAGTAGGTCAGCCCGGCGTGGCCTGCGTTGTAGAAGGACCGCGCTTCTTTACCGACGGCTTGCCCGATCATCTTGAAGAGCGTCTTGTTGAATGACGCGGCGGTCGCGATGACCTGCGGGAAGCTCGTGGCATACGGCGTCGGCGCCGCGAAGTCGTCGCCCGGCGCGTAGGCAAACCCGTGGAGGCCCACGTTCCACCACTGGTACCCTCCCAGCCCGAGGGAAGGCACCGGCTGAGCGAAGTCGTTCGTCTGCGAAATCTTCTCCGCGGTCGTCAGGCGGGAGACGATGTACCGGGCGCGCTGCTCGGGCGTCATCGACGTGTTGCAGGCCGGCGTGCCCACCAGCGGCCCTGTGTCGCACGGTCTGTCCGGGGCGGCCACCGCCAGGGCGACCGCGAAACCGAAGACGAGCATGTTCCCTTTTGTCCCGTTTAGTACCAAAACCGTACACCGCGAGAGTAGGAGAAAGTAGAAAAGGGAAACTAGAGTTTTCGTTGACCGCACTACCCTGAGCCCAAATCCTGGACGTGGTTTCAGGTGGCAAATTTGGCAAATGATCATGATCAGAAGGTCCTACTTGGGCGGTTCAGTTTCCTCACACATTGCATGTGGCTAAAAATTCTTGTGGGCTGCCCTTGAAAGGTATCGCGCAGGGCTAAAAAAGACGTAGGCAGCGTGATTTGGTGGTTGCTCCCGAAACTCCTCACCTGAAAATGACACAGAGCCTCACACAGGGGAAAATAAAAGTAGGAAAACGATCAGCCGGCACGCACAAACAAAACGGAGCGCCTGTATTTTGTTCAGACTACCTGATCCGGGCAGAAGGAGTTCCGAGGGGTTTAGAGAATTCGGGATTCCGGACGAAGTACCAGGGAAAGCCTGCTACACGGAGCCAAGCTTCTCGTGTTCGGCGGTACTGCAGAGCCATGAGCCTACGGGTCAAGTGGCTACCGATTTCCCAAACTAAAGCATCAAGGCGTGGCGCACCTTGGGGCTTGACGCTCGCTGAACACAAGCTCGTCCAGACGGTCAGCAGCAGGGCAGATCGGGGCGCTGTGCTGTCTCCGACTCAAGCTTTGCAAGCTGTGGTAGACCGTCACGTTCCTGGACCAGGAGCGGCCTTTTTCTTCTCTTCTTCTTCTTCTTCTTCTTCGGGTTCCGGACCGTGTTTACCTTGCGTCAGTCAGCTTTCTTGTGCGTCCCATGACGGGTTCCTCCTTTATAAGGGGAAGACCTTGCTGCGTACGCTGTTACGCAAGAGTGGGAACCACTTTTCGTAGGTGGCGTTAGGAGAAGAAATGTGAAAACTGGGTTTTGCCTAGAGGCTTTTTCGTGTTATTCTGCAGATGCTTTGAGCTATCTTTGTGTCTATATGCTTGCAGTCGTTTTCTTAACCAAAAAAGAATAGGCGTGTGTTTGTTTGTACGTGCCGGGGGAGGATTAGCCTGTTAGGGAGTGATAGTGAGTGAATATGATCGGTAGGCTAATCTTCTCCCAAACACGCAAACTTCTCTTTCGTGTTTACAATTAATTGTTACTACGTAAAACTGGGACACAGGGCGGTGGACAAGCTCGTCCTCGTACGACGAGTATCCCGGCATCTCTACGATGCTCGATGCGGAGACGAGAAAGGAGCTTACCGGAATCCCGGCCGTAGGCGTGGTGGAGAAGATGGGAACACTGGTCCTTGAGGGCTCCTGGCAACGACAGGGCCTGGATAAAGAAATGCGTAGTTTTGTTTTATTCTTTTACTTGTTAGTTGTCGACAACTTGTTTTGTGTTGAGGTGTCATTCAGATGTAAATCTAAAGCCGCCCACGTCAAATTTTGTTAAGCAGCGGCTGCCGAAAACGAAGGAGGATCGGTCGAGGGCCAGAAGGCAATTGTGTCACGAGTTTTCGGCGGGGGAAGCGCCCGTTTTCCCCGTCTGTGCGATTTAACCTACATGTGTTCTGGATAAACCGCTGCCAACGTTCTTTTTAGCTGTAACAAATACTGTCTCCAGGGAAGCAGAAATTGGCTATCGCATAAAAGAATAGGCACCGGAGCACGAGCGGCCCCTATTCAGACCCCCCCCTTTTCCCGCCCCGCAAGCGACTGTGTGCACTTGATGGCCCGTATCTTTACACCAGCTGCGCGAAGAAGAATTCCCCCCACAAACCGCCCGCAAACCGCCGCAGGTTTCCCCCGCGCCTGGGGAAAAAAGAGCGGTTGCGGTGGGGAGCAGCGGCCACTGCTCCCCAGGGGGGCCTCCGCAGAAATTAGAGCGGCCGACGTGGCGGGGGTAGCCGCGGCCCCTCCTGAAGCTGCGCGATTTTGCGACGGCGATGACCGGCCCGGGGCTGGGAGCAGGCAGAAGAGCGCGTTGTCAAAAGACGCCTGCAAGACCCAACGCGCGGACGCCCTTTTTCGGTGGCGATGAGCACCTGGCAAGCGTGCAGAAGTAGGTCCGCCCGGCGGCGGCGCACTCCCCCGTACACACTTATCAGATTGCCACCGAACGCACACCAGCGCATACGCATACAGGCCTTACGTTCCGCATGCTGAACGTACTGATTTCAGCACGTTAATTTGCTTAGTTTCTTTTTGTACACATGCTGAAACAGTACGTGTACACGTGCTGAGATCAGTTCGTTATCAGCACGTACTATCTTTTCTGCAGATTCATCTGGCGAATCAACCGCAGTACCGGGGGTTCCGGTCGGCAGATCCTGCTGTTGCGGAGAGGAGGCAGAGGCAAAGACATGCAACACTGGCAGGTGAGCCCCCTATGCTCTATATATTTTTTGCCTGACCCTACGTACTGATTTCAGTAGGTATTTAGCTCCAAGACAGTTGAAGTATGGTTAAAGTTCGCTTGAAATTCCGGGGTTTTAGGGTCTCCGTGTGACCGTTCATGAATGGGTTCTCTTAGAGCAAGAAAGGGCTATGTGGTTACGGGTTGTATATTTTGTGCGAGTCTGCCGGTACGAACATTTCCGGAGTTGGGGCTTGCACTGATAAACGAAGCAACTGACGATCAGCATCAACTTTGTTCTTCGCGTGTACAGGGTATAAACCTCTCTGGGGGGGGGTTTCCTGTATTAGCACTTTTTTCGTTGGCTTCGTTTTCTCTTTCATGTCCAACCGTTGTTCCGGAAATGTTCCCGTCAGTACAGATGTACTAATAAAAATACTCGAGGGACTGCCTTGTGCTTACTTCGAAGGAGGCTAGAGGGGGAGAAACAATACAACTACAAAATGGGTCTTTTTTGTTGAACGCTTACGCCCGCCACTGAACCCAGATTCACCTGTGTTTCGTGTGGGCTACAGCACATTTACCTCCTTTGATCTTTTGCAACTGGCAGCCTCCTCAAGTATTTCCTACAAAGCAGGTGCTTATACAAAAAAAAAAAAGGCCCAGAATGTATCAATCAGCCGGCAAGCCGGCTGATCGCGTGCACACTGCTTATACAACAAAAGAAAGAGGGGGTGCTCAGCCCCCCAAAATCGCGAAAAATGGCCGAGTGCCGGGGACAAGCCTGAGTCCTGAACCCGGGCTTCACCTCCACCCCGACGTTTCGCCCTCACGGCTGATCGGGTCGATGCTTTTCAGCCTTATCACGTCCATCCGGAACAGCCTCAACGACCTGGAGCTGCATTTGACCGCCCATCACGGCTTTAGATGACCGGACCATCCTATCTTCTGAAACTGCATCGAATTGCCTTCATCGCGGTGCGTGAGCATCTACCACGTCCATCCGGTCGATCACGGCCTTACATGGCCGGACTATCTCTGAAACTGCATCGAATTGCCTTCAACATTGCCTGCCATCTTTCGGATTGATTTGGCTGATCTCGGGGGTTTACTGGGTAAGGCCGCGCCTGGCAAAACGCGGTGTAAAAAACAGTGGAAGAGACAACTCTACTCCAGCGGGTTGACTACTACTGCTAGTCGGCGCGGTGAGAACACATCACCGGACGCGTTGAGGACGCCCGTGTAGCTCTGCTACCATTCCTACGCAAAGGCAAGACAACAACAAGCGGGAGCGCAAAGGAAGACAAAGCGAAAAAGTCTTGCTTTTCTGGCGGAAGGACTTAAGGAAAAAAACGGGGAATTGAGGTCGGGGACGTGCGCGGGCAGGGGAGGGGGGGCGCAAGAACGTGCTTGGAACGCGAGTGTGCTCGACGCCGCACCGTCTCCTATCTGCACCGGAGTTCAGTTTTTCGAGCCGCAGGTCACATAAGGCGGACCATCATCATCATCATCGCGGAACCTTAGTGTCTGCAGAGCACAACGGCGTGAGGCTGGTTTGTCAGGCGGCTGCTCGTCTCACAGCCAATGCAAATCGCTCGTCAAAGCTGGGTATAGGGGCGAAAGACCCATCGAACCATCTAGTAGCCGGTTCACTCCGAAATTCCCTCAGGATAGCTAGAGCCAAAACAGGAGTTACGCCAGGTAAAGCGAATGATTGGAGGCATTGGGGGAATCGCTTCCTCGACCTTTAAATGGGCGTGAGGACCCTGACGTAGAATCTGGTCTGTTTCGTGTGGACTACGCACATTTACCTCTTGCCGTTCCGCAAGCATTTCCTGCGAAGCAGGTGCTCATACAAACTCAGGCCCATCCTCCTCTGTGACTGCGACTCGTTAGAATGCGCTGACTCGTCTTCTTGGTGAGAAGACCTCTATAACCCTTTCAAGGAAATGCGCGTGGGGGCGGGGGGGGAGAAGCCAGCTACGGTCTAGCCTGACTAGACATGCGCCGTGGAGCGCGTTTACCATGAAGCACGAAGGGGTCTTCTATGGTACGTAGCAGAACTGGGGGAAAGTGTGGGTCGTTGTTGTTGGTGCTGGTTTTGAGGGATAAGGAAAAGTAAGAAATCGTTTTGCGGTGGTCTCCGCTGGCCCGGTAGTTTGTGCTACCGCCAACTTCTTTTACACTCGTCCTCTTCTCTTCTCACTACTGTACGTACTCTTTCACTCTTTTTCTCACTTGGGCGAGCCAAAAAAAGACGCCTGTGACCGACACCACGAACACATTCGCAATGAATGGGGGGACGTGTGGATTGCAAGAACGAATGGATATGTCCTCAGCACAGCACGCTGGGTCCCGTCTGCGTCGTGTTTCAGTCCTTTAAGCCACGGGCCATCTTCGGCGCGGAACCTGAGTGTCCGCAGACCGGACAGCGGTGAGCCCGGTTTGTCGTAGGCGGCTGTTCGTCACGCGTCACAGCCAGGACCCACCCTTGCTACTAGAGCACAGGCAAATCCGTCACGGGGAGAAAGGCTTGTACAACCGAGTTCGAGCAATCAGCTGACTCGCGAGGCCCCTGACTTGTCCTCTTTTTAGAGTTATAGTTCGCTTGAGAATCCGGGATTTTAGAGTCTCCGGGTGACCTTCGTCGAATGGGTTCTTTTAACTGGCAATCTGCGAAGCAAACTCCGCAGAGCACAGTGGATATGGGGTTGCCGTGTGGTTGAACACCAATGGCTGAAGGTTACGGGTTGTATATTTGGTGCCCGCTTTCGTTATGGGTTGTGGCTAGTGATTTTCGTAGGAACAATGCTTTGTAAACACGAAAGAGAACGCTGGCAGCGTGTTCGGGAGAAGATTGGCCTAACAATCATATTCACTCACTATCAATCACGAACAGGCGAATCCTCCCCCGGCACGTACAAACAAAATATGGCACTTACTCGTGTGCTATCCTCGAGGATGAGGTCAACTGGGGCACTGTGCCCGTTTGCAAGCTACCGCGCTGCGCGGAGTTGACGACGGGGAGTTTGACGAACGAAACGATCCAAAATACATGCGTAGTACGGTGTGTCGGATATCCCCAGCACCAGGAAGCCTGCTACAATCGCTCTTGCGAAAAAGCAGCCGCTGACAGAGATCTATAAGCACATGTCGAAGCACTCGTGGCTTCTGCATCCTCTTCTTCTTGGATACACTAATGGCGACGTAGACACGGAGTGTGCATAGTGCGTTGCTCAGGGTAGTCGAAGGCCTGACAATCACACTATTGCAACAAATTAACCCTCCCCCGGGATGACGAAGGCCGGGGAGAGCCGGGGGCAGTGAAGTAACGAAGCCCGCGAACGGTGGGTGGTGACCCCTCCGAACAGCCTCCCTGGCCCTGGCCCACGCCTGATGCAGCTACCCCTTAACCCGGGCGGCGGCGCTTTGGCATGAGCCAGGAACCTCAAGGGGAGCAGCGCGAGAGGCATCATCCACGCTTCAAAGGCCCACACACACTATTGCAACAAATTGACACTAATGGTGCTCCCAGTCACGACGGCACTACAAAACGAGCGGACACGTGTTCTGTGATGTCCGATGCGAAGCCGCAAGCTGCGCCTGGGTGCGAAAACGTCGCTCCCCTACTACGGGCGCTTTCATTTTTCAACGCGGCACACGGAGCCGCAGACGTTTGAACGATACTACAGTGATGAAGAGGAAGAGGACCACCCATGTCGATACGCACGTGGGGGGAAATGTTGGGTACTCGCCGGAGGATATATCGGAAAACGAAGAACTGTATTGAAGGTGGTGGCTACGCGCGGAGAGAGAGTGTGCGTCGGAAGGAAGCTTCTCACGTGGCCCTCTCGGGGAGAACCCGCGAGCTAGACCGTTTCACAGCACTGCGCCCCAGTGGGTACCAGGGACATTTCTGCGCGGTGGAGTCTAGCCGCAGAAGCTGGAGTTAAAGAAAATACTCGACGTAGCTGCTTCGACTTCCGAATGGACGGGGGGAAATATAGAGGTAAGGGGCAAATACAATACAAACACAATCTGATTTGTTCTTCGCTTACACCACCGTGTGTTGTTTTCTCACTCAGGACTTTTGACCTGTTGTGTTTGTGTGATTTGTCGTGTAGGGGTAGACCCGCATGACCTCACGTCCGTTCAACACGTGGTTCGGTAGTTACAGCACTTGGGATCCCTTCTGTTCTTTGTCGGGCAGCATCGTCGAGCATTTCCCTTCAAGCTGGCGCTTATGTAAAAAAGAAAAGCGGGTGGATCTACGCGTTTTTGATTGTAGCACACCCTTTTTCCGGGTGTGACTCGGACTTCAACTCCAGCTTCTGAGGCTGAACCTCACGGTGTAGAGCTTACCCCATTTCCCTACAAGGGTGCCCGAACTCTGTTGTGGGCCGGGTGCAGTCATTCACATGTAGGTGACGTGACTCCGAAACACCTCTCGCAATGTCTTCTTTTTCTTTTTTATTTTGCGGGGGGTGACAAGTGAATTTAGAAAGAAAGACAAGCAGAAGGCTTGTACGTTGGCCTGAAAAAAAGAACGACCGCTGCGACGAACGCTGGGGGAGAACAAAGAAACCGTAAAGGAAAATGGGGGGGGCCTTTTGCGAGTTTTGGTTCAGCAAAATATGGTGCTCGATGAATTGTCATCCATTTCCCTCGTTTTGCTGCTGGGCTGATCACCTTGGAGCGGTGGTGAGGGGAAAGCTTGCTTTAACGTTTAGGCAGGACACTGCCTCTTAATACCGGAGAAGGGGTGGGGGCAGGACGTACACGACCATTTGCGGGGTTTCAGATGTGATACAACGATAACAAGGTGTGATGACACAGCATGTGAATGCCAAGTCACTCTGATAACGTCTTGCTCTGAAGTGCATAGTATGATACGGCGTAGTGTGGTACTCATTTGCATGCAAATGACTCCCCACTAACGCGACAAGAACCTCCCAGGGCAGGGGGGAACCTGCGGCGGTGCAGTAACGAACCTCATCCGAGTGTCCGATGAAACCCCTTGTCACCACCCAACGGCTGCGACGCGCGTGCGAACTGTCGGACGCTAGCGTTTGTCAAGAGCATGCGTGACTCAGCCGTGTTTTGAAGGTGAGATGAGAGGCATCGGCTCACTCTGTCAAAGGACCATACCACTAACGCAACAAGAAGATGCTCTGGAGAGAAATAGTATGATGACCCGAACAGTACCCCGAGAGTAACTAGACGGGTTGTCTCCCAGCTTAGTTTTTCCGTGACCGCACGTTATAAGATGCGGTGGTACGCCACGTGGTATCGACGATACTGTAAATCCCTTGCGAAGTTGGTCGTGCAGTAGACGTTGATGACGAGTGAAAGAAATCACGTCATTGGACGGAATCGTGACATTCGGCAGACGGAGTTCTGGGTGTGTAGCTATTGAGAAAATAGGTCGCAGCAGACACAGCGCATGCTAATTCCAACTAGGAACCCAGTGTGATCGGGGCTCTCCCGAAGTGAACCTGCGTGAGGTTGCACAGTCTCTGAACACTTCCCGAGGGGGCCTCCCTTTTTCCGGCAAATCAGGGGTCTTTCAGGGACCTTTCAGGGTCCTTTCAGGGTCCTTTCAGGGTCCTTTCAGGGTCCTTTCAGGGTCCTTTCAGGGTCCTTTCAGGGTCCTTTCAGGGTCCTTTCAGGGTCCTTTCAGGGTCCTTTCAGGGTCCTTTCAGGGTCCTTTCAGGGTCCTTTCAGGGTCCTTTCAGGGTCCTTTCAGGGTCCTTTCAGGGTCCTGGCGGTTTGGCGACACATTTTGCGGGCGTTTTATCAACCCACACCGGTGTGGATCAAACTTTCCCGAATGTTTTTGGGTTCCCTGGTGGATCGTCCAAATTGCAGCATACACCTTTTAGACCCCTCGGGTGAAATTCAGCTCGGAGTTGCACTTTGCTGGGGCCGGCTGGTTGGAAGGAGAAAATAGTGCAAGTGTTCACACTTTGTCTGAATTCTTGAAGCGGGTCTTGTTGTGGTTCCCCTTTTACGATCTCCGCGTCTAGTATTTCCGCTTTACGCCCGCCACTAAACCCAGATTTACCTGTGTCTCGTGGCTACAGCACATTTAACTACGAAATGGGTCTTTTTTGTTGAACGCTTACGCCCGCCACTGAACGCAGATTCACCTGTGTTTCGTGTGGGCTGCAGCACATTTTACCTCGTTTGATCTTTTGCAGCTGGCAGCCTCCTCAAGTACTTCCTACAAAGCAGGTGCTTATACAAAAACGACTGTGTGTCGTCGTGGATTCGAGGGTGGCGGCGGCGTCGCTCTCAGTTAGCAACGTGTACGTTGACGCTCGTCTCGCGGTTGAAGGAGAACGCCCAGTCCCCCGGGACCGCAACTCGGACGCCGTCCGCGTTGACGACCGACAGAGCGTGCACCGGCAGGGAGAACACCGCAGTCTGCGACGCCATGGGCTCCAGGTGGAACTTCCTCGCCCCGACGAAAAACTTGATCGGCATCCCTCCCTTCTGGACCGTGCCGTCGGCGCCGGGCGGGTGCGCGTAGCAGATGACGCTGTGGGCACTCGCCCGCGTGCCGACGTTCTTGACGACAACCTTCACCGTGGCGAGGATCGTCGAATCCGCCCTCGGTGAGTACGCAGAGTACTTCTCGGCCTCCACAATCGCAGTGTTGATGTCCGCAACTGAAACTGCCGCGGGAGCGGGTGCTGGGGTGTACGTGAAGTTGGTGTATGACATGCCGTGGCCGAATGGGTATACGACGGGGCCGGAGAAGAATCGGTACGTTCTTCCCGGGAAGTTCGAAGTGGTGTTCGCGCGCCAGTTCATGTCGAGCATGTCGAGTCCTGTCGTGTAGTTGGAGTAGTACTGCGTGTGCGGGAGACGTCCCGACGGGTTCGTCATACCGAACACGATGTTCGCCAACGCGTCGCCACCACTCTGCCCCGGGTATCCCACCCACATGATCCCGTGCACGTTGGCGTTGTCCTTCGCGCTGCTGAAGTCAACAGACCCGCCCGCCATGACGACCACCAGCAGCGGCTTTCCATTGGTCGCCTGCGCAACCGCGTTGATCAAGTCGTTCTGGTGCCCCGGCAACGCGATGTCGGTCCTGTCGTGCTCCTCGGCCTCCACCGCGATGCTGATTCCGATCACCAACACGGTCGCGTCCGCCTTGCCGGCGGCCGCCGTTGCTGCCGCGAAGCCGGTTGTGTTCGCGCAGCTGATGTCGCAGCCCTGCTCGAAGACCGTGTTCGGCACCTTCTTCGTCAGCCCGGCGAGGGGAGACACGAGGTACGGCGCCGTCCCGAAGTAGTTCGCCTGCATGACCGTCGTCGCATTTCCGTTGGGTCCGATGACCGCGAGCGACTTAATCGCCGAAAGGGACAACGGGAACGTTTCCTTCGCGTTCTTCAGCAGCACGACCCCTTGCTCAGCGGCCTCGAGGGCGAGCTGCTGGGCCTCCGGCGTGTTCACGTCCTTCGCCCAGGTGTAGTTGTAGAACGAGCCCTGGTTCTCCTTCGGGTCGAACAGCCCCAAACGAACCTGGACCGAGAACAGGTGCTCGAGGGCAGTGTTCACACTGTCGATCGACAGCGTGCCGCCACTCAGGGAAGGCCCCACCTGCGAGCCAAGGAACGACCCGCAGTCGCTGTCCATGCCGGCGTTCAGCACGGCCGCAGACGTCTCGTTCGCGGGCAGGTACTTGTGGTTGTTCGGGATGTCTGCGACGGCGCCGCAGTCGGAAGTGATGTACCCGGTGAAGTTCCACTGGTCCCTCGCGATGTCGTTCATGATCCGTGTGTTCGCGCAGCTCGGCACTCCGTTCACGGCGTTGTAGCTGCACATCACCCCGATGGCCTTCGCGTTGTACACGCAGGAGTGGAACGCCGGCAGGTACGCGTCCGCCTCGTCCTGCGCGGTGATGATCGCGTCGAAGTGGTGGCGGTCGGTGCCCCCGGAGTTCTCCATGTCGTACGCGTAGTAGTGCTTGCAGCACGCCCCCGCCTTGACGAAGTTCTCCGGGCCTGCCTGCAGCGCGGGGACGAACGCCTCCGCGTAGTCACCGGTGTGCCACGGGTCCTCGCCCGGGGTTTCGTGCCCCCTTCCCCATCGAGGGTCCCTCATCAGGTTGATGTTTGGGGTCCACAAGGTAAGTCCGGCGTGCCCTGCGTTGAAGAACGACCGCGCTTCCTTGCCGATGGTCTCTCCGATCAACCTGAACAGCGTCCTGTTGAAGGACGCCGACGTGGTGATGACCTGCGGGAAGCTCGACGCGTAGACGGTGGGCGCAGCGAATGTGACTCCCGGGGAGTTCGCGACGCCGTGCAGACCCTCGCTCCACCACTGGTACGCTCCGATCCCGAGGCTCGGCACGGCGGCGGCGCCGTTGTCCATCAGCGTGATCTTCTCCGCCTGCGCCAACCGCGAGACGATGTACTGCGCGCGCAGATTCGGCGGCAGGCCCGGGTTGCACGCGTTCGTGCCTACCAGCGGCCCCGTGCCGTCGCACGGGCGGTCGGCGGCGGTGGCCGTCAAAGCGACTGCGCTCCAGAACGTGAGCATCGTGCGTCCTTTTCTTTCTATCTTTTTCCTGCGACGGCGCCCGGGTGTGGTGTGGGGCGGGAAAAAAATATTAGTTGCATGTTCAGCCGCCAAGACACTGCCTCCAATGCATGTTTGATGCTAGCATCAAGTCTTCTTCTGGCTGGCGGGTGAGCTGATCTCGCGAGGAATAGAATAACAGTGGGGGCATGCAGACGGCCGATTAATCGGTGGTGCAATCGACGCGGGGAAGGCGCCCTTTTGGGCTGATAACAAACAGTGTAGCTCCATTGCTAATAAAAGTCCGAAGAACCCAACTCGATGTAAGCTTGGCTGGGAAGTGGGCAAAGGTCGTCGGATAGGAGCAAACCGGCAGCGATTTGCTGCTTAACCGAGACGCGCACTACTTCTTAAGGGGACTGCGCACGACTGAAAGCGACAGTCGGGATGCCGGGGGCGGGTCTTCATGAAGAAGAGATGCAAAAACCTGCGCATGCTGTCTCCGGCTGTGCTTCGGCAGACGACACATACTACTACTATTACTACGCGCACCGGAGACAAACAGTACGCGGGGCAAGAAGCGACCGAAGCATGACACGACGCGTGCAAAGAGGTAGTCTGTAGCGGCTTGTGCAGTCTATCGACACAGATTGTTGCTGCATAACAAGTTCAAACTATTACTACTACTGTGGATGTTGCATGGGGTTAACATCGGGAACTGCCGGCGGGGACTTGTTTGTGCGCACTTCCTTCAAACCTGTTTTGCTCATCTAACGGGAGCGAGGATAGTACGCTGCCATCGATCGGTTTTTATTCTTGACAAATTGCATTTGTTAGACACAAAAAGTTCGCGGCGCGAAGGCGCAGCGTTCAAAAAATGGAGCTGGATACCGCCAGCCTGTCATCATCTTCGTCCACATCCACATCGAGATCGTTTTCGGACGACGTAGTCAAGTAACCGTAGCCATTGACATTGCAAGCCTACCCCTTGTGATACCTGCATTTCAAGTTCACACTGCTCGCCGACCGCTCGTGTCGCCTTGCGCTCGAAGGAAAAGACGGTAACGGAAGAATCGGCAAACAAGACTCTGAAGAGAAGGGAAAAAAGACGAGTGAAAAGAGGAACGTTGGCTTAACCCCGAGCAGCTGGGGTTTGGTTGCTACCCGGAGCCATGCGGATGCTGCAACAGCACCACATATCATGCAGATGACAAGTACATGCGCGTGTCCTGGACAATTATCCCCAACCGACATCCCTGTACAGCTAGTTGGTGTACACACCACAGCCACGCAATACCTAACTGCATCCGCTGGTGAAAACTGCTGAAGTGCTTCCACAAGCTGTACCTTGCAGACAGTAGAAGGGCGGCCTCAGCTAGCAGATGGGTTGGACGTCCAGCTGGTGATGCAAAGTACACGCTGTAGTCCACAACCAAAAGCTTACTTGCTAACAGCGGCTTCTCGTCCAAGGGGGAGCTTGGCATATCATCACACGACACGGACACGTACTTCTGATCCGTAGGACAAAACTAATGAATATCACGTTTTCCGGGGAAAAAAGGAGAGAGAGGAGTGGATGGAGAAGGAAGACAACCAATTATTTGTCATGACGAATTTGGCTGTGTGTGAATCCGAAGCAGAAGGTCTGAGTTCAGTTTTTTTGTTCTACGTTGCTGACACTAAACTACCTCCATTATTGAGCCAAATCAGCTACAGCTAACGAGCACAGCCGTGCAGAGCCAGCCGCCCAAGGCTGCCCGACAGGCCGAAACCAGCAGGATCCTTAAGAACACAGTTGACAGTGGCAGAAGAGGGTAAACGTATTTGATTCCTCACGCTTCTGCGGTTTTATCATGAACGGTGTTTGGTACGATGGTCGTCTGGTACCTGTGCCTCACATGCATGCTTGGCTAGCATCAAGTCTTTTTCGAACAAGAATAAGAGGGAGAGAGAGAGAGAGAGAGAGAGACAAATGAAGGAAACAAATAATGGTAAAGGCTCACAGGGGAGCGATGGGTGAATAGAGAATCTTCTAGTTTGTAACACTGACTGTGACGTTGTTTTCGTGGCTGAAGGAGAACATCCAGTCACCAGGGACCGCAACTCGGACGCCGTCCGCGTTGACGACCGACAGAGCGTGCACCGGCAGGGAGAACACCGCAGTCTGGGTAGCCATGGGCTCCAGGTGGAACTTCTCGGAGCCGACGAAGAACTTGATCGGCATCCCTCCCTTCTGGACCGTGCCGTCGGCGCCGGGCGGGTGCGCGTAGCAGATGACGCTGTGGGCACCTGGGATGGTTCCCGTGTTCTTGATGGCAACCTTGAGGGTCGTCAGAATCGACGAGTCGAAACGCGGTGAGAACGCAGAGTACTTCTCGGCCTCCGCAATCGCAGCGTTGATGTCCGCAACTGTAACTGGCGCAGGAGCGGGTGCGGGGGTGTACGTGAAGTTGGTGTATGACATGCCGTGGCCGAATGGGTATACGACGGGGCCGGCGTAGAATCGGTACGTTCTTCCCGGGAAGTTCGAAGTAGTGTTCGCGCGCCAGTTCATGTCGAGCATGTCGAGTCCTGTCGTGTAGTTGGAGTAGTACTGCGTGTGCGGGAGACGTCCCGACGGGTTCGTCATACCGAACACGATGTTCGCCAACGCGTCGCCACCACTCTGCCCCGGGTATCCCACCCACATGATCCCGTGCACGTTGGCGTTGTCCTTCGCGCTGCTGAAGTCAACAGACCCGCCCGCCATGACGACCACCAGCAGCGGCTTTCCATTGGTCGCCTGCGCAACCGCGTTGATCAAGTCGTTCTGGTGCCCCGGCAACGCGATGTCGGTCCTGTCGTGCGCCTCGGCCTCCACCTCGTTGTTGATTCCGATCACCAACACGGTCGCGTCCGCCTTGCCGGCGGCCGCCGTCGCTGCCGCGAAGCCGTCTGTGGTTGCGCAGCTGACGTTGCAGCCCTGCTCGAAGACCGTGTTCGGCACCTTCTTCGTCATGCCTGCGACCGGAGACACGAGGTACGGAGCCGACCCTTCGTAGTTCGCCTGCATGACCGTCGTCGCGTTCGCGTTGGGTCCAATGACCGCGAGCGACTTGATCGACGAAAGGGACCACGGGAACATGTGGTTCGTGTTCTTCAGCAGCACGACCCCCTGCTCAGCAGCCTCGAGGGCGAGTTGCTGGGCCTCTGGCGTGTTCACGTCCTTCGCCCAGGTGTAGTTGAAGTACGGGCCCTGGTTCTCCTTCGGGTCGAACAACCCCAGCCGGATCTGAACCGCGAAAAGGTGCACAAGCGCCGTGTCGACGCTGTCGATCGACAGCGTGCTGGCATTCAGGGAAGGCCCCACTTGAGTGCCCAGGAACGATCCGCAGTCGCTGTCCATGCCAGCGTTCAGCACAGTCGCGGACGTCGCGTTTACGGCCACGTAGTTGTGGCTGTTCGGAACGTCGGCGACGGCGCCGCAGTCGGAGGTGATGTACCCGGTGAAGTTCCACTGGTCCCTCGCGATGTCGTTCATGATCCGCTTGTTCGCGCAGCTCGGCACTCCGTTCACGGCGTTGTAGCTGCACATGAGCCCTATTGCGTGCCCGTTGTACACGCAGGAGTGGAACGCCGGCAGGTACGCGTCCGCCTCGTCCTGCGCGGTGATGATCGCGTCGAAGTGGTGGCGGTCGGTGCCCCCGGAGTTCTCCATGTCGTACGCGTAGTAGTGCTTGCAGCACGCCCCCGCTTGCACGAACTCGCTGTTGCCCGTCTGCAGCCCGGGAACGAACTCCTCGGCGTAGTTTCCGGTGTGCCACGGGTCCTCGCCCGGGGTTTCGTGCCCCCTTCCCCATCGAGGGTCCCTCATCAAGTTGATGTTCGGGGTCCAGAACGTGAGCCCGGCGTGGCCCACGTTGAAGAAGGATCGAGCCTCTTTCCCGATGGTTGCGCCGATCATTCTGAAGAGGGTCTTGTTGAAGGAAGCCGACGTCGTGATGACCTGCGGGAAGCTCGTGGCGCATACGGTCGGCGCGGCGAAAGAGACGGCGGGTGAGTACGCTACGCCGTGCAGAGCCTCGCTCCACCACTGGTACGCTCCGATCCCGAGGCTCGGCACGGCGGCGGCGCCGTTGTCCATCAGCGTGATCTTCTCCGCCTGCGCCAACCGCGAGACGATGTACTGCGCACGCTGGTCCGGTGTCAGAGACAAGTCGCAGGCAGCAGAGCCAACCAGCGGTCCGCCGTCGCACGGTCGGTCTGTCGGGTCGGCGGCGGTCATCGTCAACGCGACGGCACTCCAGAATGTAAGCATTTTGGGTCCCTTTTCCGGTCCTTTTGCTTTTTGCGACAACCAATTTCTGTTTCTCTTGAGACAGGAACGTGTTACGGCTAAAAAAGTACGAACGGCTGCGGTTCAACCAGAACACTTGTAGTTTAATCCAGGGCTACTAGCTTGGGTGTTTTCCGGTTAGACAAGCAAGCTTGTTACCATAAAGAAGACAGGCGCTTCGTTCAGTTGGTGCGTGCCGGTGATCGTTTTTTGAACTTACCCTGTGTATATTCAGGTAAGGAATTCTGATCAACCGCCAGAACACGCTGCCTGCGTCTTTTTAGCCTGCACAACACATTGAAGGGCAACCCGCAAGATTGTTAGGACCAAAAACTGGTTGGCCCCGTAATAAAAACAAGACGAACCGGGTTACCCCGAGAATATTTTTGGCCGGTCGCCGGAGCGGTTTCCGTTGTACAGTAGTTGAAAATTTGTTGCATCACTGTGTGGTCCTTTTTAAGATGGATTGTGTCTGGCGCTCTCTCTCTCCCTTAGGGTTGCCGCCCGAGGGAACCGGCTGTGAGCCGAAACTCGACGCCGGTCTCTCCTGCACCAGGAGAGAACTTCGCGGCGGATCACAAAGCACCCGCCCTGCACGAGGCACGCGCCCAAGACCCGTGCATGGCTACCGTAGCACCCTCCATGTTTGCACCTTCCTCGGATGCTACGGTCGGGAAGGGGCTTCAATGTAGTTGGGGAAACACGTTCCCCGCGTTCTGCGTGTGGGGTTGCCACCGGGCAACTGCCGCAGCAGCCGCAGATACGTCCTTCGCCCTTGGCTCACTTTCGGGAGGTGTAGCTGCTCACCTGGCAGTGTGTTCCTGGTTGTTGCCAATTTGTTGCATTAGTGTGTGGGCCTTGAAGCGTGGATGATGCCTCTCGCGCTGCTCCCCTTGAGGTTCCTGGCTCATGCCAAAGCGCCGCCGCCCGGGTTAAGGGGTTGCGGCATCAGGCGTGGGCCAGGGCCAGGGAGGCTGTTCGGAGGGGAATTTGTTGCATTAGTGTGATTGTCAGGCCTTCGACCTGAGCAACGCACTAGGCACACACGACGCACTTGTTAGCTGCATTTTTTGGGACATAACTAGTTATATTTCTAACAAGTGATGCAACAAGTGGTCACTTGTTATAACAAGTGATTGCTTGTTATAACAAGTGTTTGGTTGCAATTTCATAAGGAACCTGGGGTTTGTACCTACCTACGAGAGAAAGTCACGTGATCTGCAAGACACTAGGCTTTTGGCAAACAAACGGTTGCTGTAAGCACGCTTGGCATTTGCACACCCGAACCGCTCATTCGGGGTTTTTCTGTGGGTCGAAGTTTCTTGTCGTGTGAAAAACCCCGAGCCGGGTACCACGGCCCAGCCAAACGAGCGTGACTTCGTGTTTTTTGACATTTTCGCCCAAGGCGGTGACCGTACTCCGGGTATTACACATCACCTCCACTGCGGCATGACACCGACTTTACGGCCAAAAAGCTGCGGGACTGCGTATTTGCACCAAAGCCAAAAAAGGAGGGTTTTCGGCCTGTCAACGAAATCAGGGGGTTTTGCCTATTTCGGGGAGCGAGAAGGACTGTTACCGTTACGCCTTCCTGAAGCCCGAGACTGCCAGAAAATTACCCCCACTGGCAGCACACACCACCTGGCGGGCAGAAAAGCACTCAGGGGACCATAATATCCCACCCAGATGCTCCAGAAAAGTCCAAGGTCCGTACATGGCGATAATCTGCATCTGCTCTCTTTCGTGACTACCTCTTCGTGCTACCTCTCTTCGTCACTGGCACCTTATCTCGCACCTCTGTCTTCGATGATGGCGAGTCCTTACGCCGCCGCTTCGTTGTAGTGTCGTCGCCTTCTGCGGCGTTCTCGATGGCGGTGTTGGCGCCGGCATCCGCCGCTTCCGTTGTGGCGCTTTGGGCTGATGGTCGCAGCTTGCGTCTCGACTTCGGTGTCGGTTCGGGCGTCCTCCCAGTCTGTCCTTCCTTCTCAGCCTCTATCTTCGTCTTCGGGGCATAACCAAACACGGGACCGCTCTGCGCAAGGTAGGGCCGTAATAGCGTAGCCCCCTCCCCGCCATCGCCAAGGCCGGCTGCAGGGAAAGTGGTCGCCACAAAGGAAATACCCCGAAACTCCCCGAATTTCCCCGAAACTCCCCGATATTTTTGTCTGGACCAGGTGGAGCCTTGTGTCTTGCAGATCACGTGATTTTCTCTCGTAGGTAGGCGTAGGTAGGTACAAACCCCAGGTTCCTTATGAAATTGCAGCCAAACACTTGTTATAACAAGCAATCACTTGTTATATAACAAGCAATCACTTGTTATATCAGTCATTCTCCTGGCGACCGTTCAAAAATGACCATCCTATTGCAGCGCATACAGTCACCAAAGGTGTCACTAAATCGACCAATCTTTAATGCTATGAGCGCAGGTGTCCCTGGTCTCTCTGTTCCCGGGGTTTTAGAAAAAAATGACGACCCCCCTTGGACAAGTTCGGCCCGATATAATTATACTTAGAGTATACCGGGGGCGCGTGAGATACGTGCCTGTTGCTCCCGAGAAGACACGGAATGGAAAGATCGGTCACGAAATCGTCAAAATACCACCTCGGATCACACAAAAGGTTGACCCATGGCCCTCCTGTTGCACCCCACTTCACCAGGCAAATTACCATCACCCTATGAACGCACTTCAGAACTGGGATGGCGGGTACTGAGCCCACAGGGTGCTAGGCCCTCGTGGTGCCCCTTGTGGTATAGTACGGTGCCACAGGGGAAAGCTGTTGCAGCCCATACACCCACCATCCCCGCCTCTAATTTGGTCAATCAAAGATGGTTTTAATCCGGAGCATGCCTGGGAACTCTGTTCCCGGGGTGCTACAGAAAAACTGGCGACCCCCTCGATGGCAAAACGCGAGAATGCGTTTTTCGCAAAACCTAATTTTGGGCGTAAGCCCGTCAATATCGAGCTTCGGAGCCCACCGAGGGTCGGAATGAAAAGATCGGATTCAAAACAGTTCAAAAACGCCCTCGGACCAAAGAAAATGACGAGGGGTTGACCTCCAGATGGTTTCTTCCATATTTGAACCGGAGCCATCGTTGGATGACCCCTCGCTCGTTTCTCTCGTTACAGGTAGTAGTACTCGTTACAGGTAGTAGTACAGTGGTGCTTGTACTGCTGTAGTGCAGTACAAGACCACTTTGCTTACTTTGACGCAGGGGGTGGTCAATACTGGTCTTGGCGCTGAGACCTGGAAGAATGCTGTTGGCACAGTACTGCCGGCGGAAACGCCAGAATGAAGGGACACATGTCCTCTGGGCTCCCCAACCAGATATTAAACCAGTTTTTCGGCTCCGGGGTCGACGGTTCTCCATCGTTTCCCCTTTTTCGCACGTACTATTATTCCTGCTCGTAGCTTCCGATGGAAGATTCCCGCGTCCTATCCTCCTGAGTCCTTGCACCGGGGCTTCTCTTGCAGTGAGTGCAAGGAGGTGCACGCAGCACTGGAGCTGGCACCGTACTATCAGAACGGAGCAAACGGAAGAAGGCAACTGACGCCACAAGGACAGCGAGCCGGCAACAGGACTCGGCCTAGTATAACCATTCAATAAGCGAAACCGCAAAAGGATGCACCAGGGCCCCCCCCTCCCCCCCCTCGAAATAAACAAAATTCACGCGGCCACGTCCCCAAAGAGTATTGATCTTCCTTGGAGACGCTGCGCAGCACGACCCCGCACGCGGCAACGTGGTCAGCCAAAGAGCACGCATGACTCAAGATCTCGGGCCAATATAACGAGAAAGGTTTCCAGTGGGACAATAAGCACCAAATGGCGGTAAAAGCGGTACGGTAAAGAGCCGATGCTCCTTTCGGCTGCTTTCTTTGAACCTTCCTGTACAACAGTACTGCTGATTATAATATACTCAAGGGGCTGCCTCGTGCTTACTTCGAAGGATGGGGCTAGAATACAACTACCAAGTGGGTCTTTCGTTGAGCGCTTACGCCCCCCCACTACACCCGGATTTACCTGTGGTTCGTGTGGGCTACAGCACCTGTACCTCCTTTGAGATTTCGCAACTGGCAGCCCCCTCAAGTATTTTCCTACAACGCTATGTTACGGACCCGTCGCAGGTGCTTAAAAAATACTCGAGGGACTGCCTTGTGCTCATTTTGAAGGAGGCTAGAAGGGGGAGAAATCAATACAACTACAACGTGGATCTTTTTTGTTGAACGCTTACGCACGCCACTAAACCCAGATTTACCTGTGTTTCGTGTGGGCTACAGCACATTTACCTCCTTTGATCTATCGCAACTGGCAGTCTCCTCAAGCAATCCCCTACAAAGCAGGTGCTTATACAATAAAAAAACGCAGCTACGTGATGCTGCGGTCGCGTGGCGCATGAGGCTAGCTTTGGGTGGGCCCTGGGTATCCGTAAGCGCAAGCACAAAAGACAGCAGAGAGAAACGGTAGGAGAGTACGTTCGTAGCTCAACACCCATGTGCACGGTGAGCCAAGCAAAAAGGACGGGAGTATTTCTTTTTTTTTTTCCGAAGCAGAGTCATTCACCCTGAGATGTCACCACCTAGCACGCCTGTGGGCCGACAGACGTGCGAAACAAGGCATTCAAAAAAAAAAAAAAAGGTAGCGGCGAATCTTTCGAAAAACGTTGTTTCCGTTTTCTTTTCGTTGAAGCAGGAATTATTTATGCTTCGGCACAACGTTGCCTCTCGCACATCTTGAATGCTCGCATCAAGTTGCCTTCGCAGAAAAAGAGATGGAGAAAACAAAAAGGAAGGGCGAAGACTCCGCAGGTGAAAGGGAAATACTCGAGGGGCTGCCGTGTGCTTAGTTCGAAGGAGGCTAGAGGGGGAGAAACAATACAACTACAAAGTGGGTCTTTTTTGTTGAACGCTTACGCCCGCCACTGAACCCAGATTCATCTGTGTTTCGTGTGGGCTACTAGCACATTTACCTCTTTTGATCTTTTGCGGCTGGCAGCCTCCTCAAGTATTTCCTACAAAGCAGGTGCTGAAACAAAGGAAAAACGCGGAGAAAAGGAGAACGTTTGTGAACTTTTAGTCGGAAAAGAGGTCGGGGCCGGGAGGCTGAGCGGCCTCATTCACTCACACTCGCTTTCAGGGGTCCCGTTCAGACCCCCCTCTCCCCACCTCTGACTCTACACGGTGCACTAGTCATTGCTTGAAATACCTCCCTAGAGTGGGTCACTCTGAGCCGCGGTTCCCAACTCATTCCGCTATTTTTACGTATGTTTAATTCGCCTTCCCACAGCGACAGGTCTCTTGCGGTTACGGCCCTTGGCTGGCAGGCTAAGCTATGGGACAGAGAGCCGACCGGCGAAGTCACCTCGCGAGGCTACAGAGAGACCCGTGGCCAGCGGCGGCAGCCAGAATCACCTCCACAAGCCAATTCCTTATCGAAAAACATCAGAAACTCAAACTGGGCGTCACCAGAAATCCAGAACTCAAAACCTACCACTCAGGTGCCCATAGAACGCTCCAAAAAGGGCGGGAAAAGTGGTCGGACGCTCGTTTAGGCTGAAATAATGGCTGCAGAATGCAAAAACAGGGCGAAAACACCTCCACAAGCCTACTCCTGCACGACGGCAACAGCGACGATGGCGCTGGTGCACGCGCGGCAGTTGACGCGACGCTCAAAGCGCTGGCGGGCTCGCGAGCTTGTGCTTGCTGGCCATCGGCGTCTTTCACCTCGCATGTCCAGAGGGATTATCCCAATGGCCCTTATCCCAATGCCCTTATCCCAATGGCCCTTATCCCAGTTTTTGCTACTACTGGCAGAGAACATTTATGACTAGTGAGATCAGTAAGTGACTCGTGAACGGCATGACTAGTGCTCCGTGTACTCTGTCGGAGATGCCCTGACAGTGGGCGGCGGGCGCGAAGGCGAAAATGGTCAGAATCCCTGGGAGACTTGCGGAACAACGCCGTTTCTGAAACAGCGGGTTTTTAGAGTGAAAACGCTTTTCGATTTCGGCCTATACTCTCCTCCTCGCCCCTGTTCGTGATCCCCCGCGCTGGACTTGAGAAAACAGGGCAGATATGCGGTGTTTTCTCGGGTTGCAACCGGTGATAACCTTTTACATTGTAACAAGCCTCTTTATCAGTCGTTTAAGTTCATACTTCGATCTAAGACGACCAACAAAAACATGGTGAGATCTTGGTGTCGGTCACAAATTGTTTCGAACCCGGCGATGGAAAATAATCACACAGAGCCATCTAATTCGTAACACTGAGTGTGACGTTGTTTTCGTGGCTGAAGGAGAACATCCAGTCACCAGGGACTGCAACTCGGACGCCGTCCGCGTTGACGACCGACAGAGCGTGCACCGGCAGGGAGAACACCGCAGTCTGGGTAGCCATGGGCTCCAGGTGGAACTTCTCGGAGCCGACGAAGAACTTGATCGGCATCCCTCCCTTCTGGACCGTGCCGTCGGCGCCGGGCGGGTGCGCGTAGCAGATGACGCTGTGGGCACCTGCCATGGTTCCCGTGTTCTTGATGGCAACCTTGAGGGTCGTCAGAATTGGCGAGTCGAAACGCGGTGAGTACGCAGAGTACTTCTCGGCCTCCGCAATCGCAGCGTTGATGTCCGCAACTGTAACTGGCGCAGGAGCGGGTGCGGGGGTGTACGTGAAGTTGGTGTATGACATGCCGTGGCCGAATGGGTATACGACGGGGCCGGAGAAGAATCGGTACGTTCTTCCCGGGAAGTTCGAAGTGGTGTTCGCGCGCCAGTTCATGTCGAGCATGTCGAGTCCTGTCGTGTAGTTGGAGTAGTACTGCGTGTGCGGGAGACGTCCCGACGGGTTCGTCATACCGAACACGACGTTCGCCAACGCGTCGCCACCACTCTGCCCCGGGTATCCCACCCACATGATCCCGTGCACGTTGGCATTGTCCCTAGCGACGCTGAAGTCAACAGACCCGCCCGCCATGACGACCACCAGCAGCGGCTTTCCATTGGTCGCCTGCGCAACCGCGGTGATCAACGCGTTCTGGTTTCCCGGCAACGCGATGTCGTTCCTGTCATGTCCCTCTGCCTCCACTGCGGTACTGATTCCGATCACCAACACGGTCGCGTCCGCCTTGCCGGCGGCCGCCGTCGCTGCTGCGAAGCCGGTTGTGCTTGCGCAGTTGACGTCGCAGCCCTGCTCGAAGACCGTGCTCGGCACCTTCTTCGTCAGCCCGGCGACCGGAGACACAAGGTACGGAGCCGCCCCGTAGTAGTTCGCCTGCATGACCGTCGTCGCGTTCGCGTTGGGTCCGATGACCGCGAGCGACTTGATCGAAGCGGTGGACAACGGGAACATGTGGTTCGTGTTCTTCAGCAGCACGACTCCCTGCTCAGCAGCCTCGAGGGCGAGTTGCTGGGCCAAGGGCGTGTTCACGTCCTTCGCCCAGGTGTAGTTATAGTAAGGGCCCTGGTTCTCCTTTGGGTCGAACAACCCCAGCCGGATCTGAACCGCGAAAAGGTGCACAAGAGCCGTGTCCACACTGTCGATGGATACCGTGCCGCTCGACAGGGATGCTGCCAACTGCGTACCCAGGAACGACCCGCAGTCGCTGTCCATGCCGGCGTTCAGCACGGCCGCAGACGTCTCGTTCGCGGGCAAGTACTTGTGGTTGTTCGGAACGTCGGCGACGGCGCCGCAGTCGGAAGTGATGTACCCGGTGAAGTTCCACTGGTCCCTCGCGATGTCGTTCATGATCCGTGTGTTCGCGCAGCTCGGCACTCCGTTCACGGCGTTGTAGCTGCACATGAGCCCTATTGCGTTTCCGTTGTACACACAGGAGTGGAACGCCGGCAGGTACGAGTCCGCCTCGTCCTGCGCGGTGATGATCGCGTCGAAGTGGTGGCGGTCGGTACCCCCGGAGTTCTCCATGTCGTACGCGTAGTAGTGCTTGCAGCACGCCCCCGCTTGCACGAACTCGTTGTTGCCCGTCTGCAGCCCGGGAACGAACGCCTCGGCGTAGTTTCCGGTGTGCCACGGCTCCTCTCCCGGGGTTTCGTGTCCCCTTCCCCATCTAGGGTCCCTCATCAAGTTGATGTTCGGGGTCCAGTATGTGAGGCCGGCGTGGCCCGCGTTGAAGAAGGATCGAGCCTCTTTTCCTACGATCTCGCCGATCATTCTGAAGAGGGTCTTGTTGAAGGAAGCCGACGTCGTGATGACCTGCGGGAAGCTCGTGGCGTAGTAGGTAGGGGCGCCGAACGAGACACCCGGGGAGCCTGCGACGCCATGCAGACCCTCGCTCCACCACTGGTACGCTCCGATCCCGAGGCTCGGGACGTTAGCGGCGCCGTTGTCCATCAGCGAGATCTTTTCCGCCTGCGCTAAACGCGAGACGATGTACTGCGCACGCTGGTCTGGTGTCAGCGATGGGTCACAGGCAGCAGAGCCAACCAGCGGTCCAGTGCCGTCGCACGGCCTGTCTGCGGCGGTCACCGTCAAAGCGATGGCACTCCAGAACGTAAGCATGGTGTCCTTTCCTGTTCTTTGTTTTCTGTTTGTGTAGGGCCGCCTGCAGAGGTTATTCTAATCCCCGAAATTCGGGAAAATCATGGTTAAGAAGTCTGTAGCATGGCCGGAAAGATTTTTTTCCCAAGTTGAGCAAGGTTTTTTTGCGCACATATCCCTAACTCTCGGCGGTCGGGACCCTCTTGCAACGATGCAAAAAAAAATATCTGCATACTGCCCAAAGACGAATAATTACTAGTACACGTGAATAGCGTTCACCTCCTCTTCTTCGACACCGTGAAGCCAAAGCTCGAGAGACCAGCAGCAGCGGCCTTTCTCACTTTTCCTGCCTTTGCGGTTGGTGCAGATGCCTGGGTCAGCAACGATTCTGGCTCTGTATTCACTGGTGCAGGGGTCACTTCTGCTGTCTCCCGCGGCCGGACTTGCACGGGAACACGCGATTGCGAAAGAGGTTTCTCATCAAAAGATGAATCGTCGTCCTTGCGCTTGACTCTTTCTGTGAAGCGTCTGCGGCGCATTTTCAGCCACAGTGTAACCGCCTTGTCGATTATCCTGGGGAATTCGGGGCTCTCTATCTTCGGGGCATTGTGCCGGAGTACATGGGTGTTAGGACCACCCTTAGCGAGTCTAGAGGTAACCTTTTGCTCAGTCCGGCGTTAGCGCAAACCCGAACCTTTTTGCTCAGTCCGGCATTTGTGCAACCCGAACCGTTTTGCCCAGTCCGGCGTTTGTGCAAACCTGAACCTTTTTGCCGGTCCGGCGTTGGTACAAATCCGCACCTTTTGCCCAGTCCGGCGGTTTTGCAAACCCGAACCTTTTGTCCAGTCCGGCGTTGGTGCAAACCCGAACCTTTTTGCCGGTCCGGCGTTTGCCCAACCCGAATCGTTTTGCTCAGTCTGGCGTTGGTGCAAACCCGGACCTTTTTGCCCAGTCCGGCGTTTGTGCAAACCCGAACCTTTTGCCAGTCCGGCATTTGTGCAAACTGAACCTTTTTGCCGGTCCGGCGTTTGTCCAAACCCGAATCGTTTTGCTCAGTCTGGCGTTGGTGCAAACCCGCACCTTTTGCCCAGTCCGGCGGTTGTGCACACCCGAACCTTTTTGCCCAGTCCGTTTGTGAAAACCCGAATCTGCGAACCCGCACCTGTCCAGTCCGGCGTAAAACCCGAACCCGTTGAACCCTGACGATGCCAAGCTCGGCGTTTGGTGGCAAGTTCGGGGGCCTGGTGCTAAGGTTGGGATGATAACAAGTTCGGGGCGCGTACCCGCCCCGGGCTGGATGCAACTAGCTGCCGACATGACGCTGCCGCTGTTCGTATGGTTCAGAAGTGCGAAGCCGGTGTCAGCCGAGCAGATCGAGTTTGCCAGCCAAGGGAACCAAATGGCAGCGCAGCGACTGCAGAGGGTGTATGGCAAAGGCTGGGGGTGGCCACTGCCCGCCCGAATTCTGGGGTTCGCCGGCTCGTGGCTCGTGGCTCTCGCTTCGCGCCATCAGCGGCTTCCAGGAAGAGCGCTTGTTCGAAGAAATCGAATCCATGCGCTCGCCGCTGGGTGACTACGCGAGGTACCTGCGACACGAGGGATGAAAGGCAGCCGAGTTCGGCATGGCGCAGGTCCTCCACCCGCCTTTCACCTTCCCCGTCCCTGGTGGGTACCTTCCGCAGAACCAGCCCCAGGGGGGCTTCCAGCAAAACGAAGGCGACAGCTCTGACCAAATCCGACCGCCTCAGCCTCAAAACGTCGGCTCTTTCTGAAGTGAATTCGAGCAGCCGACTAAACAGGGTACCACTCAGTCAAGCGAGTGTTGTAGTTTCTCTAACGGCTGCCACCGGTCTCCGCCCGGTGAGCCGGCAAGGAGGCGGACCCCGCAGAGGGCAGCGCTTAAGAGGTCCCTCAGTCGGAACTCAGCCGAGGTGGCCCGCAGGGCCATGCGGGCCCGTTACACGACGGTGGGCTCAAAGGCCACGTACGACTCGAACACGGCCGGGTATGTGTCGTGGTGTCGAGGCATGGGCGTTGAGCCCTACCCGACCACGGTGGAGAGGCTGGAGGAGTTCGGAGGGCACCTGCTGCTGATGCCCGATGACGGGGCAGCTTATAGGGCGCCCCAGAACATCATGGCATCCGTGCTGGCGGAGAACAGGGCCGCGGAGTGTGTTCTCGATGACCCGCTGAATAGCGTGGGTAGGATGATGGCCGTTCTCGGGAAGGAGTCGCAGGCGGAGCCGCTGGGCGTGAAGGAGTTCAGGACGATCTTCGATGCTGTCCGGACCGCGGGCGACTACGGCGCTGCCCTGCAGATTTTGGGCGAGTTTTTCACGCTGCTCAGAACCTCGAGCATGCAGGCGATCCGGGCAGAAGACGTCACTCCGGAAAGAGGGAGGCTCAGGGTCGAGTGGCGCATGGCGAAGGGCAAGAGGAAATGTATGAGATTCCTGACGTTCGAGGCCGTAAATTTGGTGCCCCCGCTCACGCTCTCCGACCCGCCGGAGGGAGCACCGTCCTCCGTCCGCTTCTGCCCCGTCGAGGTGTTCACCCTCCTGAAGCACTTGGCCGGGTCAAGTCAGCTCCTGTGTCCCAACGCCGGGTACCGCTCATTCAGGGAGGCACTCTGCGGTACAAGGACAAGGCGGGGACTCTTCGCCGACATTAACGAAGTGTCGGCGGGAAGGAGGCCAGGGAGCAGGCTCCCGTATACGACGCACAGCGCCAGGGTCGGTGCTTGCTGCACTCTGCTGAAGGCGGGGATGGGGGTGATGCAGGTTTGCGAGCTGGGGGACTGGGCGTCGGAGGACATGGTGAGGTTGTACGGGAAGAAGCTCACGCGCGACCCGTATTGCGTGGAGGCGGTCAGGTTTTACAACCCGGTGAGCCTGGCTCACTGCTACGCTGCAACCTCATGAGCGGTCCGCCTGGGAATTCGTATGAAGCTCCTCGCGCCCCATCGCGCTCCCCCTATCTCCCCGCATGGATCAAGGTTAGTCTCCCTGGCTTGCTGAGCTTGACCGGCGGAGGGACAATCCCAGAGTCCCGCGAGGCGAATGCGAGCGGCCAGGCATCGCGAGCCGGCCCGCCGCAGCCAGTTGCGTTAGATTGATGCCAACTCAGGCAGTTGAGCTGGAGTCTTGGCTGACTGATGCGGTAGCCAGGAGGACCGATCTCCCCAACTGAGGCAGCCGCCGTGCAGCCAAGTTCGCCGGTCAGCTCGTTCCCAAGGTACCAGCAAGCCAGCTAAGGAGAGCTAACCGTGAATGATCCTTTGATTGGTGTGACATGAATTAAACGAATGATAAATAGCGCCTGGGCGATGGTCGTGGCGCATCGACGCGTCCTTTGCGTCTTTTCGGTACCGGCTCCGCCGCGGAGTCTGATTGCCGCTTTCGCTGGCGTTGGCGCCGTCTTCCCGACCTTCGCTGCTGATGTCGGCGTTGATGTTGCGGGTTCTCGCTCGTCTTCCTCTGCTTCCGGCAGAACGAGCACCACGTTCTCACGTTTCGCCTGTCTCGGCGCTGGCGCGGGACCCTCCGGCTCCGCCTTCCTCTTCTTCGTTGTTGTTTCTTCACCTCTCGCCACGGCCGCCCGGTGGTGCCCTTTCCTGCAGCAGTGCCCGGGTCTCCTACTCCTCAGGTCGGCGTGTTTCTTACAGCCGTCGCACGTCGGCATGCCATGATCGAGGCATCGGTGGTGATGGTTGCGACAGCACTCCGCTGTCGTCTTACACGTGGCGCACTGCGTCATCCGGTGCTCGGCACGCTTCACCCGAACCCGAACTTTGCTTTGACTTAGCTGCGCCCGAACTTTACTACCAGAACTTAGCATCGCCCGAACTTTGCTGCCGAAGTTTGCTTCACCAGAACTTCCCCAGAACTTAGCTTCACTCGAACTTTGTTTCCCCCGAACTTTGCTTCACCAGAACTTAGCTTCCCCAGAACTTAGCTTCACCCGAACTTGCTGCTGACTTAGCTTCGCCGAACTGAGCTTCACCGGAACTTAGCTTCACCCGAACTTTGCTTTGACTTAGCTTCGCCCGAACTTTGTTTCGCCAGAACTTAGCTTCACCTGAACCTTGCTTTGACTTAGCTTCGCCGAACTTTGCTTCACCCGAACTTTGCTTCGCCAGAGCTTAGCTTGACCAGAACTTTGCTTGACCAGAACTTTGCCGAACTTTGCTTTCGCCCGAGCTTTGCTTTGCTTCGCCCGAACTTAGCTTCGCCCGAACTTTACTGTTTCCCGAACTTTAACTGCTGCCTCTAGTCTCGCTGCGCGCCGGTCTTTACCGGCGCAAATGTACTTGACCGACCCCCCCCCCCCCCGGAAATGGAGGTCGGCACCCGAAAAAATGGGGTCCTGGAGATCGGTTTTTTTTCTCTCTGCATCCAGGAGGGGGTCAGATTTTGATCGCTGGGCTAGCTGGCAGCTTGCCTATAATCGCGCATCCCAGAACTACTCGAAAACCAAAAGATTTCCCAAAAAGACCTCGAAAATAATTTCCAGACGGCTGCTTTTCACACCGAAAAATCGCAAAAAAAAAAAAAAATCGGACCGGGGGAATCGAACCATGGCCTACAGGGGCCCAGGAGGGTGCGGTAACCGTTAGGCTATGTTGCCAAACCTCGGGCCAATTCAATTTCAATTTCAATAATTTGGAAACCGCACCCGGGTTAGGCTTGGGGATACGGTGCTAAGGTTCCTTGTGCCTCCTCTTCATCCTTGGGGCGTTTGTTTGTTTTCTGTTTTCTTTGGTTCGTTCTTTGTTCTTGGTATGGTTGTGGGGGGGTTCAGTGGGATTGTTTCTTGCCCGCCCTCCCCTTCGCTCTTCTGGTAATGATGTCCTGGCGTGCCAGGCTTTACCAGTCGCGGTCGGTGTGTTTCCGGCGTTTGTCGTGCAGTCAGTTGCCTGTGATAATAGTTTGTCAAAAGGGTTGCTTTGGTTCGCTGCTGATCTGCTGCTTGGCTCTGCGTGTTGTGTGCAGTGATGGTTTTTTTTCCTTGGTTTTGTTGTGGCTTCGTCCTTCGCTCGCCCTCCCTTTCCGGTGCGGTGTTCTGACGTCTTTTGGTAGCCCTGGCGTGCCAGGTTTGCCTGTTGAGTCGGTCTTCCGTGTCGGTCGGGGGGGGTTTTGCTTTCGCTTTGGCTTGCGGGTTTTTCCTGTTGTTGTCGGGCGCGTGGCGCTGTTTCGCTGCCGCTGCCCGTCCTGCTGCCTTCGCTCGTGTGGGTTGTTGTTGAGCGTGGTGCGTGTAGCACTGAAACGGGGCAGTGTGGGGGCTGGCTACCAGCTACCGGTAGCTGAGCTACCAGAGCTACCGGGTAGCTCCCGGTAGCTCGTGGTAGCTCAAAAAGTGGAAAAAATGGATTGTGTCCGAAACTGGAAATGTACCGGTATTTGGGGGCCAAAAAATGCGAAAAAATGCAAAGAAACGTGACGAAATGCCTTTTTCCGGCTTTTTTCTCGGGCCAAAATTCGCTGTTAGCGCCTGCTCAGTTGGAATTCTTATCGGAAAGTGCGAGATCGTCATTTACTCGTTTCCAGTGTCCCAGGACGGTATTTCTGCTCTCTCAGAGCTTATTTCGCCCGGTTTGCGAAGAACTCAAAATGAGTCCACAAATTCTCACTCGGTAGTGAACAAAAAAAATTTCCGCCGTTTTTTTAGCCCATGGTCCAGAGGTTACCACACCCACACAGGGGTTTGAGGGTCGGTGGTTCGATTCCCGCCGGAAATCGTTTTTTTGGGTTTTTGAAACAGCCCCAAAACCGACCTTTTGTCCATCTGCACGCCAGATTTTGGTCGCCACGCGAGCTGATTGCTTGCCCATAATCGCCAGGGATAGCTCTTTCCATCCCAAAAAAAATTTCCCAAAAATTCCAAAATTTTGACCCAAAACGGGCTGCTTTTCAGACGGAAAATCTGTGACACTTTTTCGTGGAATGGGTGATAGACCAAACCGCCAAACTTTTGACCCATTATAGACCACGTTCCAAACTTTTGACCCATTATAGACCACGTTCTAAACTTTTGACCCATTATAGACCACGTTCCAAACTTTTGACCCATTATAGACCACGTTCTAAACTTTTGACCCATTATAGACCACATTCCAAACTTTTGACCCATTATAGACCACGTTCCAAACTTTTGACCCATTATAGACCACGTTCCAAACTTTTGACCCATTATAGACCACGTTCCAAACTTTTGACCCATTATAGACCACGTTCCAAACTTTTGACCCATTATAGACCACGTTCCAAACTTTTGACCCATTATAGACCACGTTCCAAACTTTTGACCCATTATAGACCACGTTCCAAACTTTTGACCCATTATAGACCACGTTCCAAACTTTTGACCCATTATAGACCACGTTCCAAACTTTTGACCCATTATAGACCACGTTCCAAACTTTTGACCCATTATAGACCACGTTCCAAACTTTTGACCCATTATAGACCACGTTCCAAACTTTTGACCCATTATAGACCACGTTCTAAACTTTTGACCCATTATAGACCACGTTCCAAACTTTTGACCCATTATAGACCACGTTCCAAACTTTTGACCCATTATAGACCACGTTCCAAACTTTTGACCCATTATAGACCACGTTCCAAACTTTTGACCCATTATAGACCACGTTCCAAACTTTTGACCCATTATAGACCACGTTCCAAACTTTTGACCCATTATAGACCACGTTCCAAACTTTTGACCCATTATAGACCACGTTCCAAACTTTTGACCCATTATAGACCACGTTCCAAACTTTTGACCCATTATAGACCACGTTCCAAACTTTTGACCCATTATAGACCACGTTCCAAACTTTTGACCCATTATAGACCACCTTTCAAACTTTTGACCCATTAGACCATACTTCGAACTTTCGACCCATTATGGCCAGCATTGACACTTGACATTGGATCACCCACGCCGGTCACGGATTCCTCAAAAAACAATGGAGTGCTCGTTACTGGGGGGGGTCGAATACAAGAGGTACCTCTTGTATTCGGCGTGCCGATCCTGCAATTTTCCCGAAAAAGAAATGGAAAAAAGTACCGCAAAACCGGAGCCCGCGGGAACTCCCTTCTTCTTGAAAGACGCACGTAATTTGTGGCCCCCGGGTCTATTTTTCACCGTTCTCTTCATCGGAGCTGAACGCGAGCACAAATTCGCCGAAAAAGGTCTGCTACACGGGCCAGCAAAGAAATGTCACCGACCAGTGGGTCGATTCCCGTCCTTTCCATTGAAACCCTGTGGGTTCCACGCCCGGTGCCCCGCATCTGGTAAAGACCCACGAATCATGCACAGAACCTTTGGTCCCCGGGTCTATTTTTCACGGTTCTCTTCATCGGAGCTCATCGCGATCAGAAAACCGTCGAAAAAGGTCTGTTATGCGGACCAAGAAAAAATACAACTTTTGCCAGATTTCCAAAATGCCTCTTGTATTCAAGGTACCTCTTCTATTCAAGGTACCTCCTGTATTCGACCCCCCCCAGTAAAGCTCAAATTAGAAATTTCGACGCTCATTGACAGTCATCATCGCGGCTCAGTCCACGGATATCGCCGGAAGTTAAAAAGGGTGCCTCGTTTTCGTCTGCAAATTCCCGGGCTGCAACTGCGATCAAGTTTTGGGCTACAGTAGTGCAGACCCAGAGCAAAAGGACGTGTCGTGGAGACACAAAATCGCACGCTCACTGTGTGGGAGCTGGCCCCGCTCAGTCCGGAAAGCCCAGCCTCTGCACCTGGCAGCCAGCGGGGCCGAGGCAGCAACGGAAGTCCATGCACTTTCCACCTCAGCGTGCGACGTTGCAGAGTGGACGGCGATGCGTTAGAAGAGGTTGAGGTAATTGGGCACTCGTGCCAAAGGGTGGTGGCGAAGCCAAAAGGCTCGACCATAGTTGTCGTCACCAAGATGAAGGAGCTACTACGCGTAGTGGTGCAGCACAACCAGCAGTGACAGCTAACTCGGGCACTCCACCCTCCACGAGTCGCAGTACAGACGGTCGAGTACAGAGCAGTCGACTCGACGCGCAGACGAGCAGCAAAGCGGCCCGCGTCGCAGGTGGCACAAACCGAAGAAGCCCGTGAGGCAGGGAGTGGAGACGAGGTGATGCAAGACGAAGGGGAAGCGCGAAGCGACCAGCCCGGACGGACCAACAAGACGCAAGACCAGGCGACCAAGAGAAGGAGGGGGACGCGACCCAGAGACCCGGGCTGAGTGGGTCAGCAGCCTACAACAGTTGCAACCGACAAGTTGCACCACGACTAAAATCTGGCAAAGTGCGGCCCTCATTTGCATGCAAATGACTCCCCACTAGCAACGAATGCGTGGCACAGCCGTGTCTTAAAGGTGAGAGAGGCATGGCTTACGTCAAAGGACAATACCACAACGCAACAAGACGACGGACACAGCAGTTTGATCAGCGCCGTCCGCAACAAGACAGCCTTCGGGCTTTTGACCGGGAAGACGCTCATCACCGACCGCCGAAACTGGCTCGGACGCCATCACTGGCCGCGTTACCGGACCACTGACTCCGTCGTCTCAGGTCAGTCTGGCAGTGAGTGCCAGCCTGGCAGCCCCTCTATTATTAGGCTCTCATGAGGGAGGCTCAGGATTTGACGGCAAGTCACGGCCTCAGGTTAAGAAGCCAGCTGACAAAAACCACAAAAACGCTACAAGGTTTGTGCATTGCTGGACATGTCTTGTACGCATAGAATAGACATAAGTTTGGCTTATGGTCTATAATGGGTCAAAAGTTTGAATCGTGGTCTATAATGGGTCAAAAGTTTGGAATGGTCTATAATGGGTCAAAAGTTTGAACCGTGGCCTATAATGGGTCAAAAGTTTGAATCGTGGTCTATAATGGGTCAAAAGTTTGAATCGTGGTCTATAATGGGTCAAAAGTTTGAATCGTGGTCTATAATGGGTCAAAAGTTTGAATCGTGGTCTATAATGGGTCAAAAGTTTGAATCGTGGTCTATAATGGGTCAAAAGTTTGGAATGGTCTATAATGGGTCAAAAGTTTGGAATGGTCTATAATGGGTCAAAAGTTTGAATGTGGTCTATAATGGGTCAAAAGTTTGGAATGGTCTATAATGGGTCAAAAGTTTGAATCGTGGTCTATAATGGGTCAAAAGTTTGAATCGTGGTCTATAATGGGTCAAAAGTTTGAATCGTGGTCTATAATGGGTCAAAAGTTTGAATCGTGGTCTATAATGGGTCAAAAGTTTGGAATGGTCTATAATGGGTCAAAAGTTTGGAATGGTCTATAATGGGTCAAAAGTTTGGAATGGTCTATAATGGGTCAAAAGTTTGGAATGGTCTATAATGGGTCAAAAGTTTGGAACGTGGTCTATAATGGGTCAAAAGTTTGGAATGGTCTATAATGGGTCAAAAGTTTGGAATGGTCTATAATGGGTCAAAAGTTCCAAGGACGGTCTATAATGGGTCAAAAGTTTGAAGTATGGTCTATAATGGTGATTGGCCCCATTACATTAATGTAACAGCGGTTTTCCGTCAGATTCTGCCCATTACATCAATGTAACAGTGGTTTCCCGTCAAATTTGGGCCATTACGTTGATGTAACAGTGGGTTTCGGTCAGATTTGGGCCATTACATTGATGTAACAGCGGTTTTCCGTCAAATTTGGGCCATTACATTGATGTAACAGTGGTTTTCGATCAAATTTGGCCCATTACATTGATGTAAAAGTGGTTTTCCGTCAGATTCTGCCCAATACATTGATGTAACTGAGCCAATTCACCTACCCCCTGATCGAGTGTAATCGAGCGTAATCGTTTGGATTAGAATGCAAAGAATCTGTGGCGATAATCTGCATCGCCGACGGCGCGGTTATCTCTTCGCACGTGATGTGTCATGCTTTCGCCTCTTTAGCTCGTCTTGATCGTCGCGCTCAGGCGTGCGTTTGGTGCTTCGCTTCTTCTTCGATTGCTCGTCGAGGTTCATCGGTTGCGCGTCGATTTCTGCTTTTTCCCAGGGATTTGCCGGATGGAGAAGGAACAAAAGGCTCCGAGTGACTCTCTCCAAGGAGGCAATTTAAACACAATTTGTCAACGCCGCGGGATATTGTGATGCTATACCCTCCAGAACCCGTATTTCTGAGGCTGAGTGGGGGGCACTTATCCCTTCTTCTGAGCATAGAACCCCGTTTCGCCTCAGAGGTCGCACACCCCACATGCACATCGTACTTGCCAGAATATTCTGCCCAAACCCCTCCCCCCTGGCATCGTCATATTCCTCTCTTTGTATAATCGGAGGTCCGGAAGTTCCACCTTTTTGCCTTGGGCCGGGGAGAGGGGAGCAAATACTGCGCAGGACACAAGCCACCCTGGGATGCTCCATAAAATCCGGAGTAGTTATGAGAGTTCCTGCACGAAAGGTAAAAATAAAAAATGGACCCCACCCTGAGTTCTGCCGGGTCACGGTGGAGTCCAAAGCTGGAGTTGAAAAAGCGGGTGTCTCACGCGCTTTTCGGGTGTGACTCGGGCACACTCTTTAACTCCAGCTTCTGAGGCTGGACCGCCGCGCGCGGCGGCGGCAGCAGGACAGCTGGATCCGGAACACGCGTGACAACTCCCGCTTCCGTCTCCTCGGGAGCCTCCTCAGATCTCACGTGGCCCACCTGACGGTGAAGCCGACACCCGCTCGACTTATTTTGATGTGTTGTGTCTCTCTCTATGAAAACCCCTGGGGCCAAATACGATACTGATGTGCGGGGTTTTCGGGGGTGTCGACGCCAGCGTTCATTTAGAAGTTGTCGCTGATCCACACCTTCGTGCCGCCGACTCGGTGTGAGACAGGGTCACAGCTCCACTTGGGAAATGTGCGTTTCGCTTGTAACAAGAAAAGCTGCAATCTTTTCTCGCACCGGTTTCATGGTTCATCATATGCGACAACATCAGGCAAAACAGGTGCGCAGTTTTAGAGCGGAAGAAAGCACGACTTGGAGAGATTCACCTTTGGCATTCCTTTCGAGAACAGTTATCCTGCGTTGAGAAACCGTTCCCAGAGATTCTTTCCGGGGTGGAATTTCCCCCCAGACTTCCGATGAAGGTCACGGGAAACATCATTTGGCAAGCTCCCTCTGGTTCTTCTGACGCGCTCGTGTCAAAGATACAGGCGCCTCACAACGGAGCTAGCAAGTGGATAGTGGGTGCGAGCAAGGAGCGAACCATGTTTTGTAACAGTTGCTTTGTTGGGAAAACAAATTGACGACATACTCTTCATTTTAAGCGACGCGAGCAGTGCTTTTGCTAATCTCCGAAACGGAGGAAGCAATAAAGAATGGTATGTTCAAAGGATCTGGTCAAATTTCCATAGCTTCCCACTGGGCAGACAATTTCTGCTGTGCGGGTGGTGATTCTCGCCTATGCTGCAGTTTGTGAGAATAAACTCGCATTATGAGCACTCAGAACGGCTAAGGCCGCTTGCACTTTGTGCGATGAGGCGTTGTAGACATTTTACATGATTCTCACCCCCCCAACGTAAGTCAAACATGCTCGTCAGTTTCGGTTGAGCCTTCGACAAGTTTCGGAGTGCAAAAAACGATGTTATGCACAACATTAGTCAGAAACGGTCGTGAGTTTCGTTTTTCACCAAGCATTCGAGTTTTGGAGGAGGGGGTCATGTTTGCTGGTCCACCTAAAGAAGCCCCTGCTGAGATGGGTACCCCAGGTGTATTCCTTTCAGTTCCGAACCGAGTTTAAACTCCCGGCTCGGAGAGTGGACTGCGCACGCCGGATTGAGCATGTAGCTTCTCTCCAGCTAGCCAATTGGGCATCAAATTTCTACGACGCACGGGGGGAGGCTTTTGATTGGCAAAGATTGTGTCCTAACGCCGACGTACGTTTATGTGTCAACCCCCAAGCCGCCCTGGCAGACGGCCGCGAGGGAATCACAAGTTTGTGTCCGCTGGGTCAGGGCTGACACCAGGCAACCTGCTGATAGGAACCAACCTCGTGAGAACTGCGGCTGTCCCGACAGCTGTTCAATTGCTGAAGGTCACCGGAGCGTTCTGCTTTAGCGACGCGCTTGCCTCCTGGGTGCCGACCACGTATAGTTCGCTGAAGGATATCTTCGTGGAGAGGATATCCACTCTTTTCAGGTCGACCTGCACGGGGCCCTGAGACGCAACGGATGTGAGCGTGACCGCTTCGAACTGAGCGAAAGAAAAATCGCAGAACGCCGGGACGTAGTAGTTGGCGCCTGGGTCCATGTCGAGGGATTGGAACTGCACGCAAGTTTCGTTCGCGGAAGACCGGAACGTCATGTTCAAGGTCACCGCACCAGCGCCCTCTACATCCGACACGAATAGGTGCAGGAGCAAATCTGGTAGAACGTATTCTACGGTATCCCCAGCTACCAGCGAAGCACTGGCAGAGTTGTTCTGCGAAGGGATGTACATCATCATCCAGTTGTTTTCCAGCACGTTCGCTTTGAGATTGTCGAAGGCAAGACCGGTGCTTTTTTTAACATCAACTGTCACCCGCTTGATCTCACTTGACTCCCACGGGCATCTCACGGTGAACGTTGACGCTGTCAGCCTCTTGAAGGTGTCCTCATCTGGTCCCTGGCAAGTGACGCCCTTGATGGAGGTTAAAGTAAACTGGACTGTGTTGGAAGAGCTTGTGGTTCCTTTGCCGGTGTACACACTGATCTCCACTGCTGCAACAAGATCTGGAGAGTACGTTTCAGGGGTGGGAAGGGGTGCGGCAGTGGCCGGAACGTCGGTGAGAGGCGCTGGAGTATCGACGTCCAATGTCGTAGGGGCGCTGGTTGAAGGGGATCCGGTAATGGGGACAGATGTGGGAGAGCGGGTCGGAGGCGTCCCAAGGCACATCGACGTGACTTCAACACTAATTTGCGGATCCGTGACCGGTTGGTACCCAGCGTCGTACACCCCTGTCACTTTCCATCGTACTTCGGTCACACGCCCGTTAAGCCCCGCACTGAGGTACGCATCCCACAGCGGGAATCGGATAACCCACGAGACGTTTACCGGCACTGGCTCGGTCTGCAGCAATCGATCCGCCACCCCGACATCCCCGGACTCTGTTTCGATCTCCAACTCAGTGCCAACAAAGTTGTTGCCTGCCTTGGTCGAAGTCGCGATCCCTCGCACTTCCAAGTACCCGGTTGCAACATCGGGATCCATGAACCATGCCTTCCCTGACTTCAGGGACATGTTGAACGGAAAGTCGGAGAAACTAAGATGCAGGCCAGCACCAGCCCCAGAGGAGAGGATCCAGTCAGGCGATACGCCGGCAGCGTCGCTGTAGGGGCACTGCCAGCTCGTTTCTTCCGGAGCGTAGAAGCTCACGCTTCCGACACGAATCGACTGCGTGTTCGCGCCCACCGAAGACTCGAGCGTGAAACCGTTAATCCGGAACTCGCCGGCGAGTTGGTCAGCAAGGAGCTGGAGCGGGATCTGGTACGGCCGCCACTCGGTGATGCCTTGCCCGGTTATGTTGAGCTTGATTGTGCGCGTCCCGCTGACACCGTAGACGGTGACAGTCCAAAGCCTGCCTTCGGCTTCGGAGGTCGGGTTCACCCACATCTCGAGCACGGTGCCGCACGCCAGGTTCCGGGTATCCACGGAGCCGTCCTCCTGGTAGAATCCTGCCACTTCGCCTTGTTTGACTTCCACCTGGGCGACGTACTGCGGCGGAAAGTTCGCGTCACCGCCGTTGTAAACTACCGTGGCCCTGGACGGCACCCAAGGTGTCTTGGACTTCCCTTTGAACACAGGGAAAGGGTTCCGCCGCGTCCCACCCCCGGGCCTGCTGAACAGCAGGGTGCCCACGTAGACGGCGGCGATCGGCTGGCCGCCGTAGGCGGCCTCGACCGTCGAGAAGCGGTTGCCCGGGAGGGCGGGGAGCCGGAAGATCCACCGGTAGCCGTTCTCGACTTTTTCCGGCCCCGACCAGAAGAAGAACGGGACCCCGTCCACGGCCAGCGTCGCGTTGATCCCGGCGGCGTCGTAGGCCACATCCACCGCAACCACAGCGGTGGCGCTGTCGCTGGTGAGGTCGAAAGCGAACTTCGTGGACCTCACGACCACGGTGCCGTTGGGCTGAACCGAGCTGGAAAACTCGTACCACGCGTCGTTGAAAGTCGAGGGCCCGGACGGGTAGATCGTCGTCCACGTCGTTCGGTGTGGAGAGTACATGACCAAATCCCGGACAAAAACCGTTTCGCTGCTGCCTGCCCTTGGCTCGAAGCCCACGCCCTCGAACTTCGTGATGTCCACCCCTGCCTCGACGAGATCCGAAAGGGCGAAGAAATACGGCAGGTCGCTCGCACCGGATCCCGAAAGGCTGAAAGCCACGCTTTCGCCGCCGGAGTGCAGGAACAAGACAGACCAGAGGCCGTAACGCGCGGGGCCCGCGTTCAGGCTTGGAGTGAAGTCGAACTGGAACCAAGCCTCGCACCTGAACTCGGGGCAGGTTTGGTCGGTGAGATCCCACGGGCCGTCGACGAGCTCGAACGTGTAGCGAGGCGTCCAGTGATAAAGAACCACCGACGGAATCCCGGTGGCGGGGTCGGCCGCTACCTCTGGGTCGCTCTTCACCGCGCCCTTCCAGAACTGGAAATCCGGATTGAGCACATCCCGAAACACCACCTTCGGTGTCCCCACTGGCCCCGTCCTCGGACCGGTAGCCGCCGCCGCCGCTGCCACCGCTACGGATGCCAGCAGCATGCGCAGCACAGTGACAGGGGTTCCCTTTTTTACTGTGCTCTGCTGACAATCCTGGAGGTGTCGAGCCGTTTTTCTTGTTTCTTTTGGTCCCCCTTTCACCGCTTTTTTCTTCCTGGTCAGAGGAGGGGGGACGTGAAAACTTAGGAACGTTGAGGCAAAACATTGCCTCTCACGTTTCTTCGAAGAACGCAAGTGTAAGAAGTGGAGGTCTTTCTCTCTGCACGGCGGAGTCCAGCCTCAGAAGCTGGAGCTGAAGCTGGAATCAACGGCTTGTGCAGGACGAAAACCTGCTGCAGCCGGTGAACAGCCAACGTGTTTCCGCCCATCTGTTTAGCTGTGAGTGCGACCGTCAAAACTTCCGCGCCTGCGGCGCAGACGCGGAAGTCGGGTTCGTCAGCGTGTTGGCGAGGTTGCTGCGGGATCCCCGTGCCGCCGACACCCCGCACCATCGTCGTCAAGGGCGACAGCGAACTGGTCATTGGCAGATAATAATAAATAGTATAATAAAGGGCACGAAGAGGTGCAACGAAACACTCCGGCGATACTACGACCAGGCGCAGAACCTGTTGGCGAAGCTGCACGATCGACGGACGACGATCGAGCCGGTGCACATTCCTCGCGAGCTCAGTAAGGATGCGGACGAACTGTCTAACCGCACCATGGACACCGCACAGCGACAGGCGGCACAGGCCTACAGCGACTCGGCGACCGCGAAAGGGTGGCGATGAGGACCGCGCTGAGCAGGTTGGGCAAGATTGCGCGCGTGAAAGCCGTCCACCCGGCCCTCGAGATGCGCGTCAACCACCTCACCAGCCTCGGGGGACCCATCCTCCAGGGCCTCAACAAACGGCCGCAGATCAACAACCGGGAGGCCTTCGAAGCGGTGATGCGGGCGTTCGAAGTCGCCGCCGTACGGCACGTGCCCAAAAAGATGGCGAACAAAGGACGGGGCGACCAGAGCGGCCACTGGGAGAAGGCGGGTGTCCTGACCGGCAGCTTCCGACCCCAGGCCCACTACCCACGGGGGTGGCAACACAGCGGCGAGAAGTGGCACGGGCAAGACACGACCGGGCGACGCACCGCCGCGCACGCGGCGGCGGCAGCCGCCACCTTTGAGACGTCCTCGCGAACGCCGAGAAGAAGAAAGCCGACGCGCAACGGGCGGGATCGTCAACCAACCGCCCGACAGCGGCTGCAGCGGCAGCAACAGCGGCAGCGACATCGACAGCGGCGACGTCGCGAGGAAGCACGGAAGGACCCGCGGCACAGCACCAGTCCATTCCCCACACGGGGGGGGATGGCCGTGGAACCCTCCCCCGGGATGACGAAGGCCGGGGAGAGCCGGGGGCAGTGAAGTAACGAAGCCCGCTAACGGTGGGTGGTGACCCCTCCGAACAGCCTCCCTGGCCCTGGCCCACGCCGGCGATTAGCGACGACGGCCGGAAAAGGGCAGTTGTGATGGGCACGTGGAGGCCGATCCAAGACCTTGAAGAGCTCATCTGCGCCCGCTCGCCGTGCCGATCCTGCAATTTTCCCGAAAAAGAAATAGAAACCCCCCTTCTTCTTGGAAGACGCACGTAATGTGTGGTCCCTGGGCCGACTTCTCACGGTTCTCTTCATCGGAGCTGAACGCGAGTACAAATTCGCCGAAAAAGGTGTGCTACATGAGCTAGCAAACAAATGTCACAACCAGTGGATCGATTCCCGTCCTTCCATGCCCGGTGCCCCGCATCTGGTAAGGACCCACGACTACGCACATAATCTTTGGTCCGGGTCTATTTTTCATGGTTCTCTTCGAGCTCATCGCACAGTCCGTAAGTGCGCGCAAACAAAGGAAGTAGGAAGTGCCAGATACATCAACTCAACCACCATTTCACCACTTCACGAATCTGGCGAATACAATTGTATTTTTCACACCACTTCACCACTTCATGTGGACGTTCTGCTCCGGATCCTTTCAAGAATGGCCCAAGGAGGCAGGGTGTTTGTTCCGGTAGAAATGCACCTTTTGGCCAATGACCTGGGGTACGACCTATTTGTTCCGCATGACCTATAGCCTTCGCAGCACCGCCACACATGCTTCAGCAGCACCGGCCACAAACATGCCACCTGGCCACACAGACGAAGATGGTACGGAAGGTCGGGGCCACTGCGCTCCTCGGATCTAGACTCACGGCCAAGAAGCAAAAAGACAATGACTAGAGCGCTCGCCCGCACCGCGCACTTCGCTAAATATTCTGACCCCAGCACACTGTTCCTGTAGTGTCCGTGCTGGAGGGTAGTCCTTCCAGTCAGCCAGGGTGCCCAAAGACTTATGAGCGAAGCGGTGGAGTCGCCCACTGTCCCGTGTGAGCCGCTTGAAGGGAGAAGAAACGTATACTACCGCGCTTTACGTTCTCACTGAATATTCTTTTTTGTTCACCATTTCATCCGGGTCCGCCAGCCGCAAGCTAGGCTGTTGCTTCACAAAAAAAAGAGAGAGAGAGAGAGAGAGACGAGTTAGAGTGCAGGGACCATCTCTCCGAGGAGTATCCGGTCGCCCCACTACTATCCCGTACTACTACGGCGGGCGCAAGACGTTGCGCCGTGGGCGCGGAGCGAGCCGTGGCCCTGTCAAAGATGATTGTTGCACCGATGGTGGCGCAGCCGGGGGCGTTCTGACTGGCGGACGAGACCGCCTGGCAGGCGTGTGTTGGCACGTTGTTTCGCGGGCTCTCCTCCTTTTGGCAATAGCCCGCCCTATGGCGGCGGCTAGCATCTTGACAGAGAATCTCAACTCCCACTGAACATAGGGTACGTCGTGCGGATATTCAGGCACGGCATCGTTCCAGCTGTTACGGGCGCAAATTGTTTCCAGCTTGCCCAACATCCACTCGGTCTTCCGTCCAGCCGCAAAGCGTGGGCGGTGGGTACAACCCGGCATAGCCGGCGCACCAAAACAGCGGAGGGAGCAGACCCCCTGCCGCCACTTCCCAGGGAAGGAGGCGACTCCTGAGTCGGCGCAGCACAGGTCGTTGATAGCTCGCATAAGGTACCCAATTTGCAGCCCCTTCTCGGCGAAGGTTCTCCCTGGGAGCTTCGAACGCGTAAATGCCTCAAAATCAAGCGCGAGTTCCACCAAAAAGATGCCTTTGCTCTTTCGCTATCCTTCAAAAACTGTTGCGTTGACGAATCCACACTTTTCTTTTGGTGATCTTCCTTAGAGGTACCAAACAATTTGTTTATTTCCTTAGAGGTACCAAACCTATAGGCACGAATCCACACTTTTTTTTTTTTTTTTTCCCCCCGTCGACAGTCTACACGTCAGGTACCAGGGAAAGCCTGCTACACGGGAGCCAAGCTTCACGTGTTCGGCGGTACTGCAGAGCCACGGGCCTACGGGTCAAGTGGCTACCGATTTCCCAAACTAAAGCATCAAGGCTGGCGCACCTTGGGGCTTGGCGCTTGCGCTGAACATAAGCTCGTCGAGACGTCAGCCACAGGGCAGAGCGGACGGGGTTGTAGCACTGTGCTGCCTCCGACTCAAGCCTTGCAAGCTGTGGTTGACCGTCACGTTCCTGGACCAGGAGTACACTTCTGTCACGCGTTGCAGCGCGATCGTGAAAACACCATTGACAACAGTCAATGACTGGCACTCTTCAAACAAGGAAAGCGCTGCTTCAGCACCGGACTCGACTGGATACTCATGGTAGCTTTCTGCCACAACACCGATGGGGCGCAGGCATTTCGCTACGGCATTTGTATTCGTATACCCCGGTCAACACACCAAAGGCCTCTTTCGCGGGCAAGCCAGTACTGGTATGTTGCAAAGGCGATATGGTGCCCTAGCCTTTCTGACGTAGTTGCCGCAGGATGGCCACAAGACGGATTGTACAGCGCAACTTGAGCTGTGCGTCCTCTGGATGTAGCCCGGAACTGAGATGCGCTTGAAGCCACTGTCTCCATCCCAATTTTTTTTATTATTTGACACTGTTATTATTCGACACATCATGCCTCCCCATTTTTTTTTTATTATTCGACAAATCGAATAATAACACAGTGTTACTATTCCACCCCCCCCTTTAATAGCTCTATCGAGCCAACCCCACTTTTTTTGGGGGTCCGCGGGCGAAGCCCGGGGGCACTTTTTTATAGTGTCGTGTCGTAAAGGGTCTCCTTAGGAAGTTTTCCCCACACCGTGATGGCAGAGTGAACGGCGCACGCCTTCAGGGCGTGAAACCCCGGTTCGAACCCGGCCGAGGACACTTCTCCGGGCGAAAATGATTTTTCGGGGTTTGTTGGTTTTCGGGTCTAATGTGCCCGAAACTTGCGTTTTTTGCAGAGTTTCTCAATATCTCGCGGTTTTGGGACACCTTGGGTAGTTTGAGTCAGCCTACCAGAACGTAGCATCGCCCATTTGCCTCACCAGAACTTTGCTTCGCCCGAACTTTGCTTTGCTTCGCCTGAACTTTGCTTTCACCAGAACTTAGCTTCATGCTTTGCTTGTTGCTTCGCCAGAACTTAGCATCGCCCGAACTTTGCTTTGCTTCGCCCGAACTTTGCCTTCACCAGAACCGGAACCTAGCTCACCAGAACTTAGCTTTGCTTCACCCGAACTATGCTTTGCTTCGCCCGAACTTTGCTTTCACCAGAACTTAGCCTCATGCTTTGCTTTGCCCGAAGTTTGCTTCACCAGAACTTAGCATCGCCCGAACTTTGCTTTGCTTCGATCAGAACTTAGCATCGCCCGACCTATTCTTTGCTTCGCCCGAACTTTGCTTCATCAGAACTTAGCATCGCTCGAACTTTGCTTTGCTTCAAACGAACTTTGCTTTCAAGAATTAGCCTCACCAGAACTTTGCTCGACCGAACTATGCTTTGCTTTGCCCGAACTTCGCTCCAGAACTTAGCATCGCCCGAACTTTGCTTAGCTTCACCAGAACTTCGCTTCACCAGAACTTTAGCTTCGCCCGAACGGAAATGTGGCAAACACACGAAGATCATTAAAAGTTGGTTCGTTTTCTACTTACCCTTTTACGCAGCGGCACTGAGACTGGAGCTAATCGCAGCACGAGATTAGCGTATGAAAGTCGTCGAAGCATTCTGACTTAGCAACACCTCCGAATTCCAGCTGCCGGTCACTGGACGCAGTGTTTGAAAGATCCCTCGGGTGTCGAGAATATAGAGACCGAAAACGTCGACCAGCACGGGGCCTTGAGATGCGACAAGTGCGAACGTGACTGCTTCGAACTGAGCGAACGCGAAAGCGCAGAACGCCGGGATGTAGACAGAAGTCTGCAATTCGATAGTTCGGAGCTGTACACAGGTTTCGTTCGCGGCAGAACGGAACGTAATCTGCAACTCCACCGCACCCCGGATCCGACCGAAGTACATGTTCATAAGAAACTCGGGTACAACGTATTCTACGGTATCCCCAGCTACCAGCCAAGAACCGGCGTAGTTGTTCTGTGAAATGATGTACATCTTCAGCGTCGACGTAAAGGAAGGCCCAGCGAGATAGTCGAAGGCAAAGCCGGTACCGTTTTTAACATACACTTCTACCCGCTTAAGCTCACTTGACTCCCACGGGCACCTCTCGTAGAAGATTGTTTGCTCAGACCCCCCGAAGTCGCTCTTGTCAGGTCCCCGGCAGGTGACGCCATCTATGGAGATTAAAGTGAAGTGGACGGTGAAGGAAGTGTTTATGTTTACGGTCGGACAACGGATCCCAACAACATAGAGATCTACATCTGGAGAGTACGTTTCAGGGGTGAGAACGGGTGCGGCAGTGGCCGGAACGTCGGTGAGTGGCGCTGGAGTATCCACTTCCAATGTCGCAGGGGGGCTGGTTGAAGGGGATCCGGTACTGGGATCAGAGGTGGGAGAGCGGGTCGGAGGCGTCCCAAGGCACATAGACGTGACTTCAACACTAATTTGCGGGTCCGTGACCGGTTGGTACCCAGCGTCGTACACCCCTGTCACTTTCCATCGCATCTCGGTCACACGTCCGTTAAGCCCCGCACTGAGGTACGCATCCCACAGCGGGAATCGGACAACCCACGAGACGTTTACCGGCACTGGCTCGGTCTGCAGCATTCGATCCGCCACCCCGACATCCCCGGACTCTGTTTCGATCTCCAACTCAGTGCCAAAAAAGTTGTTGCCTGCCTTGGTCGAAGTCGCGATCCCTCGCACTTCCAAGTACCCGGTTGCAACATCGGGATCCATGAACCATGCCTTCCCTGACTTCAGGGACATGTTGAACGGGAAGTCGGAGAAACTAAGATGCAGGCCAGCACCAGCCCCAGAGGAGAGGATCCAGTCAGGCGATACGCCGGCAGCGTCGCTGTAGGGGCACTGCCAGCTCGTTTCTTCCGGAGCGTAGAAACTCACGGTCCCGACGTGAATAGACTGCGGGTACGTGCCCACCGACGGCTCGAGCGAAATCCCGTTAATCCGGAACTCGCCGGCGAGTTGGTCAGCAAGGACCTGGAGCGGGATCTGGTACGGCCGCCACTCGGTGATGCCTTGCCCGGTTATGTTGAGCTTGACTGTCAGCGTCTCGCTGCCGCCGTAGACGGTGACAGTCCAAAGCCTGCCTAGCTCGGAATCGGAAGTCGGGCTCGCCCACATCTCGAGCACGGTGCCGCACGCCAGGTTCCGGGTATCCACGGGGCCGAGCTCCTGAAAGAATCCGACCACTTGGCCTTGTTGTGCGACTTCCACATGGGCGACGTACTGCGGCGGAAAGTTCGCGTCACCGCCGTTGTAAACTACCAGGACCCCGTACGGCACCCAAGGTGTCTTGGACTTCCCTTTGAACGCAGGGAAAGGGTTCCGCCGCGTCCCACCCCCGGGCTTGCTGAACAGCAGGGTGCCCACGTACACGGCGGCGATCGGCTGGCCGCCGTAGGCGGCCTCGACCGTCGAGAAGCGGTTGCCCGGGAGGGAGGGGAGCCGGAAGATCCACCGGTAGCCGTTCTCGACTTTTTCCGACCCCGACCGGGGGAAGAACGGGACCCCGTCCACGGCCAGCGTCGCGTTGACCCCGGCGGCGTCGTTGGCCACATCCACCGCAACCACAGCGGTGGCGCTATCGCTGGTGAGGTCGAAAGCGAAGTTCGTGGACCTCACGACCACGGTGCCGTTGGGCTGAACCGAGCTGGAAAACTCGTCCCATGCGTCGTTGAAAGTCGAGGGCCCGGACGGGTAGATTGTCGTCCACGTCGTTCGGTGTGGACAGTACATTACCAGATCGCGAACAAAAACCGTTTCGCTGCTGCCTGCCCTTGGCTCGAAGCCCACGCCCTCGAACTTCGTGATGTCCACCCCTGCCTCGACGAGATCCGAAAGGGCGAAGAAATACGGCAGGTCGCTCGCACCGGATCCCGAAAGGCTGAAAGCCACGCTTTCGCCGCCGGAGTGCAGGAACAAGACAGACCAGAGGCCGTAACGCGCGGGGCCCGCGTTCAGGCTTGGAGTGAAGTCGAACTGGAACCAAGCCTCGCACCTGAACTCGGGGCAGGTTTGGTCGGTGAGATCCCACGGGCCGTCGACGAGCTCGAACGTGTAGCGAGGCGTCCAGTGATAAAGAACCACCGACGGAATCCCGGTGGCGGGGTCGGCCGCTACCTCTGGGTCGCTCTTCACCGCGCCCTTCCAGAACTGGAAATCCGGATTGAGCACATCCCGAAACACCACCTTCGGTGTCCCCACCGGCCCCGTCCTCGGACCGGTAGCCGCCGCCGCCGCCGCCACGCACGCCAGCAGCATACACACGGGTTCCTTTGTAGGACTACTGTGCTCTGCTGACAATCTCGGAGGAATTCTTCAACCGTGTGGCGTGTTGCAAGCCGTTCTTGTTCTGTACTTTTGTATAAGCACCTGCTTTGTAGGAAATACTTGAGGAGGCTGCCAGCTGCAAAAGATCAAAGGGGGTCAATGTGCTGTAGCCCACACGAAACACAGGCAAATCTGGGTTCAGTGGCGGGCGTAACTGTTTAACAACAGAAATGCCGAAGCAACTCGACAGGTCGGGCGCGGTGAGCTGTGTGAGCCCCTTTCACCGTTTTCTTTCGTTCCTGGTCAGAGGGGGCGTCAAATCTTAGTTCAATGTTTTGGGCAGACTGCTGCCTGACGGGAGGTTCCAGGTCGTCATCGTCAGCGTCGTTGTCGTCGTCGTCGGGTTTGGATATAAGCGAAACGAACTGCTAAGTTTCATGTAGTACGCTGCCAACTACTATTTTCCGAGACTAGAGGTATGCTAAAGGGGGGGGTCGAATAATAACATTTATTTGACAGCTGGCTGTCAATTTTCTTTTTATTATTTGACCCTGTTATTATTTGACACACGGCAGTCTGGATGCAGTTCAGAGCGAAACGTTGTCGCCTTTCCAGTGTGGGCACACTTTGGTGTGAGGAATCCAGGTTCTCTGTTGTCCAGCGGTGAATTTGCATAGTGCAACACAACTGTACTTCCTGCTCGAGCTGTGGAACTGCGATTGTGGCACGTTGACCTCTTCCTCAGGATCCTCTCGCCTCCAGCTCCGGCGCTCACGTCAGCCTATGACTGGGCATCTTGTGAAGGCTGTGGTGCTTGGCACGGCGCCGAGCCAGAGCCGTCACATTGGCTGATGTGTTCGTCAAGGAAGGAGGTAACGACATAGAGGTTGCACCTTGGACAGCAGTTCAGTTCAGAAACGGGTTTCGGAGCTGCGGTAGAGCACACGTTCATCCCCGTAGTTGAGTGCTTGCCTATCTGTGGTGTCCACACGTAGTCTGGCAACTTACGGAGTTTGACATCATTTTTTGCCGAACTCCCCGGGCACCCAAGGAAGTAGCCCAGTTTCTTGAAGCTAACATGCACATTAATCTTGTCGAGGGTTTTCGCAGTTGCCTGGGCCACCCACTCCGTCATTTTAACTCTTCGAGTGGCACTGTTCATCTTGGCCATTGCTTTGTCGAAGAAGTACTTCGATGAACAGACATCGTAGTAGTGTTTGAGGACGAAGAATACGTCCAGGTCAATACTGGACGTCTTGAGTGCAGCCAGATGGAATGATGAAACGGAAATTCCACGGTCCCGGCATAAGACTGTGCAGCAGCTTCGGTGACGTGAGGAGTAGCTGTCAACTATACAAAGAGCAGTGCTGCAAAGCGCTTTCAACACGAAGTACACTTCTGTCACGCGTTGCAGCGCGATCGTGAAAACACCATTGACAACAGTCAATGACTGGCACTCTTCAAACAAGGAAAGCGCTGCTTCAGCACCGGACTCGAGTGGATACTCATGGTAGCTTTCTGCCACAACACCGATGGGGCGCAGGCATTTCGCTACGGCATTTGTATTCGTATACCCCGGTCATCACACCAAAGGCCTCTTTCGCGGGCAAGCCAGTACTGGTATGTTGCAAAGGCGATATGGTGCCCTAGCCTTTCTGACGTAGTTGCCGCAGGATGGCCACAAGACGGATTGTACAGCGCAACTTGAGCTGTGCGTCCTCTGGATGTAGCCCGGAACTGAGATGCGCTTGAAGCCACTGTCTCCATCCCAATTTTTTTTATTATTTGACACTGTTATTATTCGACACATCATGCCTCCCCATTTTTTTTTTATTATTCGACAAATCGAATAATAACACAGTGTTACTATTCCACCCCCCCCTTTAATAGCTCTATCGAGCCAACCCCACTTTTTTTGGGGGTCCGCGGGCGAAGCCCGGGGGCACTTTTTTATAGTGTCGTGTCGTAAAGGGTCTCCTTAGGAAGTTTTCCCCACACCGTGATGGCAGAGTGAACGGCGCACGCCTTCAGGGCGTGAAACCCCGGTTCGAACCCGGCCGAGGACACTTCTCCGGGCGAAAATGATTTTTCGGGGTCTGTTGGTTTTCGGGTCTAATGTGCCCGAAACTTGCGTTTTTTGCAGAGTTTCTCAATATCTCGCGGTTTTGGGACACCTTGGGTAGTTTGAGTCAGCCTACCAGAACGTAGCATCGCCCATTTGCCTCACCAGAACTTTGCTTCGCCCGAACTTTGCTTTGCTTCGCCTGAACTTTGCTTTCACCAGAACTTAGCTTCATGCTTTGCTTTTTGCTTCACCAGAACTTAGCATCGCCCGAACTTTGCTTTTCGCCCGAACTTTGCTTCATCAGGACTTAGCATCGCCCGAACTATGCTTTGCTTCGCCTGAACTTTGCTTCGCCAGAACTTAGCATCGCCCGAACTTTGCTTTGCTTCGCCCGAACTTTGCCTTCACCAGAACCGGAACCTAGCTCACCAGAACTTAGCTTTGCTTCACCCGAACTATGCTTTGCTTCGCCCGAACTTTGCTTTCACCAGAACTTAGCCTCATGCTTTGCTTTGCCCGAAGTTTGCTTCACCAGAACTTAGCATCGCCCGAACTTTGCTTAGCTTCACCAAAACTTCGCTTCACCAGAACTTTAGCTTCGCCCGAACGGAAATGTGGCAAACACACGAAGATCATTAAAAGTTGGTAAATTTCCCTTATATCCCGCCCCTAACAAATATGTGCCCTTATATCCCGGTTCAAAAATACTCGAGGGACTGCCTTGTGCTTATAGAGGGGGAGAAACAATACAACTACAAAATGGGTCTTTTTTGTTGAACGCTTACGCACCAAATTTGTCTTGGACCCAAGATACTGGGGCCAAAAAACTCGAAAAAAAAATCGAAAAAAATTCGAAAAAAGTTCGAAAAAAATTCGAAAAAAGTTCGAAAAAAGTTCGAAAAAATTTCGAAAAAAGTTCGAAAAAAGTTCGAAAAAAGTTCGAAAAAATTTCGAAAAAAGTTCGAAAAAAGTTCGAAAAAAGTTCGAAAAAAGTTCCAAAAAAGTTCGAAAAAAGTTCGAAAAAAGTTCGAAAAAAGTTGGAGGGATTTAGGAACACGAGGGAGGAACACTCTTTTTTCGCAGCGGGAGACAGAGTCGACAGACGCTGTAGCTTTCACATGCCAAGAAAGCGCTCGATGTGATGGGAGTGTGCTGCATGTAGACTTCTGTCCTCTCCTACCGGCTACCATCCGGTGAGTAGGCAGGCTCTGACTCGGGCCCTGATGCTGATTCAGATCCTGATGGACTTGGACTTGGCTCTCGGCGCCCTCCACGGGTCGCACGACGATCGCGTCCTCCCGCCGGCACTTCCCGGCTACTTGCGTCCTCCACATCTCGGCGTGCCTGTCGGCGCAGGGTGACTGCAATCAAGGTCATTCCGAAGAGAGGAAGGGTGCTCGCAGTGGTGAGGGGCACAGAGCCGTCGTCATGGGGATGCAACTCACGACGCACTTTGAGGTTGCACGGCGACTGATCCCCTACATTCAAGAAGCTAGATCTTCCGGGGGGAATAATAAACACAAACCACCCCAGTGAACGACATTTACTCACAAAACTGCAGTTGTAATGACTTTTGTAGCCATCCAGGACCAGAATGCCGATAAAGAGGGCCAGGCGGGGCCGGCGGGCGCGGTGTGTTGCGCCGTCGTCGTTGTGCGCGCAGCGCGGCTGCAGGCGAGACCGTGCTGGCGGGGGGGTGCGCCTCGGGGGCGACTTTGTCGTCCGCCTCCTCCGTCCGCAGCCGGAAGGTGTCCCAGCAAAGATGGCACGCGCCGCTTCCGGCCTGCGCGACCGTCGCTCTCGCCATGGCTGCGACCGCCACCACCGCAGCCGCGATCTCCGCCACGACCTGTGGCTCTGCACGCCTGTTCGGCGTGGCGCAGTTGATGCATGTGGACATCCGGTGTTGGTCGCAGATCTCGAGGCCCGCTGGCCACTACACCAGGGCGAGGAAGGGACGTTCGTCCCGGTACCGCAACTGCGGCGAGCCTGGGAGGTCGTACGGTTCTGTCCGGATACCTCCCATGGGGCTCGGGCGTTGCGGTCCCTTTACCTGTTCCTCGTAGCTTGCGCGCTCAGCCGGAATCTCCACCATGAGGGACTGGACCGACCCGACCACCTCTTGTTCTCGTCGTGGCGATCCGTGCGGAGGCATCGGGGTTAACCCTGTCCGTCGGCGCTCATGATCGTCGGTAGGTAAATTGCGACGCGTGTGGGCAAAGACGGTTGCGTGATTGGTTGTGAGAACCACCTCGCGAGAAAATGTGAGAATGATGCATGCGCCACGCGCGGGACGCTGCAACGATCATCGTCACGGATGTCTCGACCACGGGATGCCAACGTCACTGCAGAAGGCACGCGGACCTGCGGAGCCGGAGGCTCGGACAGTGCTGTCGGAAGGGCTCGTGCGAGGGTCCGGATCGACAACGAGAGGAAAGCCGAGCTGATTAGCCCCGCTGCAGCGGCGTCTCTCCGCCGAAGCCAGCTGAGCACGACAACGTAGTTCAGGTTCTTCCGGAAGCAGCTGAAGACGAATTGGAAGGCACAAAAGTGTGAAGCCCGGTCTCGAGAGCGAAGACGAAGATCGACCTCGGCAGTTCCACAGAAGACGACACGGTCATCGCCCAAGCGCCGTACTAGCAGCAGCAATCGATGCGCAACCGATGAAGCCGACGGCAGTCGAAGGAGAAGCGGAGCGCCAAGCGCGCCTGAAAGCGACAATCAAGACGAGCTGCCTAGGCGAAAGCACGACACATCACGTGCGAAGTGGTAACTGCTACGCCGGCGATGCATATTATCGCCACAGCAAATTTGCCTTACCAAACCATCACCGTCTATCGGCTACCTCTTTCTTCGCTGTCTAGCACGCGCGACAGTACACGACGTCCGTTCCGACCGATCCCCTCAGTGCTCCTGGTAAATGACAAGTACAATCCATGACAGGTAGTAACCTGCCATGGATTGTACTTGCCATACGTATGACAAGGGGGGCCCGGGGAGCGTGGATCACAAACGCCGGACCAGCACTCAACCCTTGAGGTACATCCAAGGCACCCCGGAAATTCCGAAAAAGAACTCAGAAATTGGTGCGGACTGAAAAAATGGCCTTTCCGCCTTTTCCATGCGAACATACAATACCGATGCCATACAACACAAGCCTTTACTCGTGAAAGCGCACACCAACCCACATAGCCCTCACTTGCTCTAACCTTTGCCCTTTGAGAATTCATTTAACACAGGTCACCGGGAGACACTAAAATTCCGGAATCTCAAGCGAACTTTAACTCTAAAAAATCAAGAATCGCCTGCATCAGTAGACCTAAATATTATCCGTTTCTGCTGGATGCAACCTGTTGGATCGACCGTGCTCGCGCACTCCCACCTATGACAACTACTCCTTGTCGGCCGCTGCTGCCCTCACGCGCTCTTGAGCACAAGCGAGGGGGAACACGAAAAGAAAATATTCGATCGATGGTAAAAGGCCGAAAGAAACGAAGAAAGAAGAAGGAGAAAACGTTCGACTGCCTTTTGTGATTGGTTGCTGCCGATTGGCGGTGTGGCGACCACACAGCGAAATGCACGCGCGTGCTGCTGTGAGACCGTCAGAAGATACGCATAGCCGGGATCCCGCCTGCCTCAGTGTTGCACACTGAGTACGATGAACCGCACGCTGTTGAGAGTGTCCTCCAAGCAGCGTGCTGCTCGACGGAAACGCGACAGGATTCTGGTTCAAATTCTGGTTATGAGCTTCGCATTTCCCAGCAGTACGCCCCACAACGGTCGTGTCGTATGGCCGACTTCCACTCGGCCCTGCACGACTGCCGCTTCTTGGCATGCCGCACGACGGAAATGCGGAAGCTACGGACTCGGGTTCTGGTTCTAATTCTGATTGTGTACTTGCCGCAAACTACCCGCACACGAGGACAGCCGGCTCTGAAGAGGCCGCGCCGCAAGCGGCGCGGACAGCACGGAGTGCCAATCAACGTAAGAAGGAAGACGAGGAGATTCAGATAGCACAGCAGGACGCCCGAGCCGAGGCGGCCGACGGACCACAGAGGCGAAAGGCAGAACAGGAAAGGCAGGTGCGGTCGGTACGAGAAGCGGCAATCGCGGATAAGGCTACGAGTACAGAGCAGTCCACGCGCAGACGAGAAGCAAAGCGGCCCGCGTCGCAGGTGGCACAGACCGAAGAAGCCCGTGAGGCAGGGAGTGGAGACGAGGTGATGCAAGACGAAGGGGAAGCGCGAAGCGACCAGCCCGGACGGACCAACAACGACGCAATACCAGGCGACCAAGAGAAGGAGGGGGACGCGACCCGGAGACCCGGGCTAAGTAGCCTGGAACTAGTGTGATGGATCTTTCTTCGGAGGGGCTCACGCAGTCAAAGGTCGACTTATACGCAAGCTAACCGCAGGTCTTGCAACCGACACACCGTGCGCTGCAGAAGCCGAAGAAAACATTTGTTGACTGGAGTATTTTTCCTTCGTGGCTCATTGAAAGATGGGCAACAATCAATGCCAGGGTTGAAATCAATTCCGTCGACACGAACTTTCCCCCCCCCACGTATCATGCGACGAAGGACCCCAATTTCCCTGGGTTCATGGGGGAAAAAGATTCCAGCCACAATAGCCATACTGTATTGTGGGTAAATGTTGTGGCTATTCTGAAGACATTGTGGGAATGTTGTGGGCGGACCAGTACTGGACAGAAGGGGAACGTGTCAGTTAGACTTTGGCGGACACTTGCCGGCATAGCGGAGAACCCCCCCCCCCCCCATCCCCCACCTTTATATTTTTTGACGGACAAATGACGGCATGGCAAACCATGGCTTTGTCCTATAGGCTACCGTGGCCGACGCCCCTCACCTCCCCCAGTGTGGGGAATCCCTTCGGTTCTTTGTCTGGCAGTTTTTGTCGAGCATTTCCTTGCAAGCTGGCGCTGATGTAAAACGTAACCGTGCACCGCGCGAACCGCCCCCGTTCCCAGGATTTAGGTGCAAGCGCAGCAACAGTTGCAACCGACACGGGGTGCACCGCTACGAAAGCGCGGGCGAGAGTGACCCTTCGTAAGGCCCGCCAAAGTCTAATTGCCCGTGTCTTCGCGGCACGTACATATACTTTCAAAAGCTTTTTTCATTTGGTTGCTTTTATTATTGAGCTGAATTTAAATTGCCTCCTTGGAGAGAGTCACGCAGAGCCGTTGTTCCTTCTCCATCCGCCAATTTAAGATCCGTTTAATTCATGTCACACCAACCAAAGGATGGCTTGCTGGTACCTTGGGAACGAGCTGACCGGCGAAGTTGGCTGCCCGGCGGCTGCCTGAGTTGGGGGGATCGGTCCTCCTGACTACCGACCAAGACTCCAGCTCAACTGGCGAAGCTGGGTTCCCACCATTAGTAGTAAAGCGACAACAACAGAGTAGTGAGATTTCATTGTTGCGGCCTCCCGCCCATTCTACACCTCTCGTGTCGGGGTAGCGACGGGGCGGCAACCTTGAACAGGACTTCCTGCAGAAGCCACGTGGTGGTTGGTTCCCAGTTTTGGATGTCAGCCGGGAAAAAACCGGACACCGCGAGAGTAGGAGAAAGTAGAACGGAAACTAGAGTTTTCACTCCCCTGAGCCCAAATCCTGGACGTGGTTTCAGGTGGCAAATTTGGCAAATGATCATGATCAGAAGGTCCTACTTGGGCGGTTCAGTTTCCTCACACATTGCATGTGGCTAAAAAAATATATTGAAAACTGACCGGCTGACAATCAGCCGATTGACTTTTGGAAGGTCTGCCGATCAGAAGGCTTTTGCGACAACATCTTGATTCACATCTCCGTTTGTGCATCAAGCTGATTCCGCTCCGTGGGCGGCATAGCCAAAGCTTACTTTGTTGAAAATCGGCTGATTTTGTGCGAGTCTGCCGGTACATCAAAAGAAAAGGCCCAAGATTAAATCAGCCGGCAATCCGGCTGATCGCGCGCGCACTGACAATATCTAATAATAAAAGGATAGGTGCAAGTCAGCAGTGTCGTGAGGCATTTGTTCGCACCACCAGACCCCCGCTTAGAGTCCAAGCAAAGTTAGTCCCGGTGAGAAAGCTTCTCCCACCGCGTCTGAATCTACTGACAGACTGAACCAACAACAAAAAATTACTATGGCGCTTTCCTTTGTTTGTGCGCACTAGCGGGGACATTCCCTATTATGCTATTAAAGTTGCTAATTTCCCCATTATGCTATTAAAGTTGCTAATTTCCCCATTACCTACCCCCCCCGTGCATAAGATGGATAGCCAAACCCCCTTGATTAAGATGGATAACGGGCGAGATAGCCAATCCATCTTAAACACGGGGGTGAGGTACCCCCCGTGTAAGGCGACTACATTGTAGTCTACAGTGCCCCCGTGTGTAAGATGGATACCCCCCTTGATTAAGATGGATACCGCCAAAACTGGGGTGGCCGGCTACATTGGATGAGCACACTTTTCCACAAAACTTCCCAGAAATTCCCAAAATTTCGTTCTCTTTCACGCTTTTTCACGCTTTTTCGTCGTCTTGTTGCGTTAGTGGGGAGTCATTTGCATGCAAATGAGTACCACACATCGTTTCACACTGGTTCAGCTCTTTTCGCAAGCCTTCACAGACGTTCATACCGGGTTGTGTGACAGTTTTCTACGATGTGCTGCATGGATTTGCTCCAAAATCGTCCCCTTTAACACATGTGACCGCCAAGGTGTAGGCACTTGATTGACCGATAAATGGCCGAAAAAAACGAAAAGGGGAAACGGTCGGTGCCCCTCGAGCTCGGGAACTAGTCACTCCCGCTTCCCTTTTCGGTCTTCCGGTTTAGCACGTTCACCACCAGTGTGCGTGTTCTCCATTCGGACCGCGTTGTTCGGGCGGACGTCCTTGAATTCGCCAAACGCAACCCTGATTTCTTCACCAACGAAATCCTCCCCCACCGCACCTGGACCCAATGGAAGAGGGGTTTGACTTTGGTCGGAACTTCCGAAGGGTGGGGTGACCTCACGTCATTCCAGGTCGCTAACGTAGTCTACCAGCGGCCGATAGCTCTCTTCATCCTCACCCGGACCGTCAGCCCTACGTACGTTGTGGATCGGAAGTGATCAACAAGACGAATCGGCAATTATGCCCGCTCACTACGGCGAGACGCATTACGACTACGTCCCTGGGGTTTTTCGAGCAAGCTGCGCGGAGCAGTGGTGTCAAGGGCTCGGTAGCCCGGCTGATAGCCCAGCGCGAGACGAAGGTGACCACCTGGAGGTACGAACCTCACCAGAACCTCAGCGCCAGCACAGCGACCTCACCGACGTCTTCAACCACATCCACGACCAATCATACCACATCCACGGCCGAACGAGGAGCTTCTTCATCTCAAAGAGTGTCAACGCCACTCTTTCTATAACATAAACATACATACAAAAGGTGTCACGGGATAAGCCGGCAGCCGCTGCTTAACGGCTTATATAAATCCTGAGATTACCCCCTCAGGTGACGATACTTCAACCTTCTTTTCGTTTCAAAATGAAGACTGGAGTCTTCTGAAATGAAGACGGGGCTTGGTCAAATCTCGCTCAGATGTTGGATGGTGTCCTGTTACGTTTCGGGTGAAGCTACGGGCCTACTATGGGAAAGCCGTCAGCGACGTGGTTTTCCCTGGCACGGCATGTGCCGCAATTCTGAAGGTGGTGATCACTATAAATATTCCGAGGAAGCGCATAACAAGTGCCAAGCTACTCTACCACGAATCACGTTAGGTGACGTCAACAAATATGCGCTGCGCTACGAAGCAAATGAGGTTTGCTGGCGGCATGTCAGGGGGGTATGTCAGGGGGTGTCGTGCGGTCGGACAAGGCGATGCCGGATGGTCGTCGATGCCAAGTGACGCCTGCGGTGCGGACAAGCAAGCTTGTTACCATAAAAAAAGAACCCCTGTTCCTTCGCTCAGTTTCCCACTGTTTCACAGTTTCTCCAAAATTTTGTTCTCCTTCGCACTTCTTCTCATTTCCCCAGTTTCGGGCTGGTGTTCACGTTGGTAGGGAGTCAATAGCCCCCAAAAAACTGGAAAAGTATTCAGAAAACTTCCAAAATCTTCCCAGAATTTCCCAGGATTTCCCAGAATTTCGGTCCCTTTCACGCTTTTTCACGCTTTTTCGTCGTCTTGTTGCGTTAGTGGGAAGTCATTTGCATGCAAATGAGTACCACACTATGCCAGCTTTTCGCTACGTGACTCCAGAAGGGTCACTTTTTCCGCGCTTTCGGCGCGGCGCAACTCTAGTCGGCTGCAACTGTTGTTGGCAGTTGCTCACGCTTTTTCACAGTGTTTCACAGTGTTTCACAGTGTCTCACGTGGTTCCACTTTCATACACATACGTTCCCAAGAGCGACTGGTGATATCATGTGAAAGACATGGGAATTTTTGTGAAATTTGGTGTGTCTCCAATGTAGCCGGCCACCCCAAAAACTCGAATTATTCATCCATCTTATGCACGGGGGGGGGGGTAGGTATGCTATTCAAGTTGCTAATTTCCCCATTATGCTATTAAATCTGCTAATTTCCCCATTATGCATATTAAATGGGTGCTAATTTCCCCATTATGCTATCAAATAGGTGCTAATTTCTCCATTATGCTAGGCAAGGGCCGCCACTTCAAGGACACGGTGCGACACGTTGTCGAAGTGCAACGCGATGTCAGCGCCAGGCTTCTAGTTTCAGTCTTCCAGGAGAAGACTGGGCAGCGTGGAATCATCAGTTCATCACTAACATCTAAGTCTAGGATTGAGATGATTCAGGAAATTTTTGGTAGCCCTCTCGAGGGTTACCAAAAGCTCCCGGACTACCTGGTGCACCTCGTGGAAACAAATCCCGGGACCGACACACATGTGGAAGTTAGCCCCACTGGGGCACTAGGTTGCTGCAAAGCAGCATTCGCATCAGGCAAGGAAGCCCTTGCGTTTGTGTTCATTGATGCAGCCCACTTGAAGTCTGCTGCAGGGGGTGTGCTTTTTCGCAGCCGCCACGGTGGACACCAATGGAAATTCCCTGCCACTGGCCCTCTGCATTGTCCCAGGGCAGTCAGAAAAAAATGAACCCTGGTCAAAATTTTGAGAAAGTTTAAGGCAAGCTTCCTCCCCAACGGTGACAGGCCGTCACCTTCATTAGTGACAGACGCAACGGTCTTGAGGGGGTTGTCGCGAGCATCTTCCCCTGGGCCCACCACCTCCACTGCAGAGACACTGACAGTGATACTGACAGTGACACCGATAGCGACAGCGACAGCGACAGTGAGGATGAAGATGCTGCGCCAACTTGCGATAGATGCAGGACCGTGTTTGTTAAAAGAAGAAGAGGTGCCTGGTGGTGCGACCGCCAAGACTGCGAAAAACACGAGAGTAGACAAGTCAGTAGCAGGGGAGAGATCTCCTGGATGTGCGAGGCATGCAACCGAGACCCCAACAGTAGGGCATGACCTTGGCAGAGGCCGTGGGAAACTGCAGAAAACGGTGAAAACCCGTCAAAACCCAAAAGAATGTTTTACTGGCATACCGGTAATGGGGAAATTAGCACCGCTTTAATGGCATAATGGGGAAATTAGCACCACTTTAATGGCATAATGGGGAAATCTGCAAACTTTAATAGCATAATGGGGAATCACCCCACTAGCGGAACTCACCTGCTTTGGTAAGTTTCATGTTGTACGCTGCCAACTACTAATAATGCCCGTACGCACTCGACAACCTGCTTCCGTGAGTCAGCCCGAGCTTCCTGGTCTCCAGCTACACTGCCTGTCGCGGTCATTTTTTCAGACTAATATTCTTGTTTTTATTCCAATTTCAATATCCTGTCATCAGCACCTTTTTAGCCCCGGAAGAAGGTGCGTTAGTGGGCCCGTTGAACCGGCCTATCAAGATTGGCTGAGTGTCACGCCTTTAATCAATTACTGCAGTACCCCCCCAATTCACCCAAATGTTGATCGAGTGTAATCGAGCGTAATCGAGCGTAATCGAGTGTAATCGAGTGTAATCGACGCGTAATCGAGCTAAAGTCACTTTCAGGGGGGCTAGGTGAATTGGCTCATAATTCTTAGTACCAACAATGCATTGTTAACACAAAAAAGATAGGCGCTTCGTTTCGCTGGTGATGTGCCGGTTGTTTGTTGCCCAGTTGTACCTACGAATCCAGAAATCATTTTCGGGTTGGAACTCTGACCAACCCCAAAAACACGCTGCCTGCGTCTTCTTCGCCTAGCTAATATGTCGTAGGGCAACCCGCAAGTACTACAAACGCAGGCGGCGTCCGCCCTATATATTGGAACAACCGGTGGGGGTGCAGAGCTGTTGTAAACATTCGGACAAACACTTTAACTCTGAAGCCCCTGGTCGGACGGACAAGAACTGACAAAAGCCTGTGGGGATAGCTTTTCGTGTTTGGGCAGAATCCTGCTGCAGTGTGTATGTTTGACGCTAGGAAGTCTTTCTTGATGAAAGGCAGAGTTTTTTGGTTCCTTTTCTTTTTTTTGCGATTTCACTTAGTTCGTTGTCGATAACTTAATTTTCAGTTGTTTTCGTGTCTTGAGGGGGGAAGAACTTTTTATCTTCAGATGTTCCTGCGGCTTTTCGCATTGCAGCGTGCTTGGACTCACTCGAGTAGAAGCCTCGCGTGCTCAGCAAAAAATTAGTATGGCTGGTGTGATCCAGACCCCGGTAGAAAGTCGGTAAGAAGTCGAAGAACCCAGCAGAAACCCGGCAGAACTCAGGGTGGGGTCCATTTTTTATTTTTACCTTTCCTGCAGGAACTCTCAGAACTACTCCGGGTTTTGAGGAGCATCCCAGGGTGGCTTGTATCCTGCGCAGTATATGCTCCCCTCTCCCCGGGCCCAAGGCAAAAAGGTGGGACTTCAGGACCTCCGATTAGACCCCAAGCTCAATAGCTCCAAGGACCGTCGGCGCAGTTCGAAGAGACCATGTTGTAACCGACAACGGTATGACAGGGTAAAGAAATACATTCGATGTTCACCGACGACGGAACGCCTCGACATGGCTCGACATGTATTCCCGGTGCGATACACCGGTGTGTTGAGCCTCAGCGGATCGCCGACTTTCGTCGTTTTGCTACCGCCTGGCGGCTTGGTCGTGTTGCTTGCTTGACAGTTCTCTTTCCTTTATTGCAAAGTGACGGGTATGCCAGGAGTTAAGATACGAACTTCCCCTCAGCTTTACTCCCGGGGTTTTTTCTTTGATACTTCTTTTCCGAAGCGGGGTTTTACCCAAAAGACGGGTGAAAGCCGAGAAACCGGTATCTGGGTGTGTTTAACGTTTAGCTCTGTCCGAAGCACCCGCCGTTGAACGCGAAACACCACGGCCAATGCACGGCGGCCGTTGGTTTCAGTGTTCAACGCGAGACTTGACTTTCGGCATGCCAACGTTGGATGGACAAATGCACCGCGACCTCCGCTGTTGAAACGCGAGCGAGTTGTGGATTTCAACGTTATGCACTGACTGTATCGGGGATGCTACAATGGGCAGCCTGCGCGGCGCCGCGGCCCGGCGGCTGTCGTCGGAGGTTTTTGGCACGACTTTTTTTTTTGTATAAGCAGGAAATGCTTGAGGAGACTGCCAGTTGCGATAGATCAAAGGCGGTAAATGTGCTGTAGCCCACACGAAACTCATGTAAATCTGGGTTCAGTGGCGGGCGTAAGCGTTCAACAAAAACAAGACCCACGTTGTAGTTGAATTGTTTCTCCCCTTCTAGCCTCCCTCGAAATGAGCACAAGGCAGTCGAGTATTTTCCGGGGTGAAAAACGTTGGACGGGAGCGCGACTGATCTCGGGGGGGTGGGCAAGTGGACGATGCGGTCGCGGAAGCGGGGGCCGTCAAACGCTCCTGAGCCGGTCCACCCCCGGCCAATAGACGGTGACAGACTCTAATTGTTGTTAGAATAGACTATTGCTACCCCGGAAACCGAAGTAACGAAGTACGCAAGAACTCCACACAAACTACGCAGGAACTACGCAAAAGAAGGAGGGGGACGCGACCCAGAGACCCGGGCTAAGTAGCTTGGAACTAGTGTGATGGACCTTTCTTCGGAGGGGCTCACGCACTCAAAGATCGACTTATACGCAGGAACTACGCAATACGGGTAGGGGCTAAGGGCTGCATTTTAAAACTCCAACTGCAGCTGGTGAGTGTCTTTACGGTCCTGACGGGGCTTATCATGCAGGGTCAAAACCTTGTGTCTTTTTAAAACGCTCCCGCGGGGCCGATGGAGCCCTAAAAAATTTTTCGGAAAAAAAAATTTTTGCTCAACTTCCTCAAAAATTACTGCAGAGTTTGTTCGAAACTTTTAAAATTCAAAAAACCCATTTTTTTTTCCGGAAATTTTTTTTTTGGCCATTTCCAAAAAGACACAAGGTTTTGACCCTGCATGTTATACAACTTGCACTGCGGCGAAAGAGTCCAATACACTTAAAAAATGTAGCCCTCGCCGTTTCACAAACCGGCACGAACTACGCAATACGGGGTAGGGCTACATTTTGATTCACCACATGCAGCTGGCGGCTGACTGACCGTCTAAACGGTCCTGACAGGGCTTGTTTTTACTTGCCACTGCGGCCAAATAGAGTCCAGTACACCTAAAAAATGTAGCCCTCGCCGTTTCACAAACCGGCACGAACTACGCAATACGGGGTAGGGCTACATTTTGATTCACCACATGCAGCTGACCGTCTAAACGGTCCTGACAGGGCTTGTTTTTACTTGCCACTGCGGCCAAATAGAGTCCAGTACATTCATAAAATGTAGCCCTCGCCGTTTCACAAACCCCGCACGGCAGCGAGTACAGAGCAGTCGACGCGCAGACGAGCAGCAAAGCGGCCCGCGTCGCAGGTGGCGCATACCGAGGAAGCCCGTGAGGCAGGGAGTGGAGACGAGGTGATGCGAGACGAAGGGGAAGCGCGAAGCGACCAGCCCGGACGGACCAACAAGACGCAAGACCAAGCGACCAAGAGAAGGAGGGGGACGCGACCCAGAGACCCGGGCTAAGTAGCTTGGAACTAGTGTGATGGACCTTTCTTCGGAGGGGCTCACGCACTCAAAGATCGACTTATACGCAGGAACTACGCAAGGCTGGTTTGGGGACGCATGCAGGGCCAGACTCGGATAAAGACGGCTTTGCGGACGGAGTACGGGGGAGTAGCGTTCTCCGCGGCGACCGAACTGCCCGCGCGCGCGGTTCCGCCGGGGGAACTGACGAAGCGACATTGGGAGAAGGGTAGATTTGCGCACGCACAGGTGGCGTACGGGGACGGGAGGAGGAGCCTCTCCATGATGTCGATCTACGGGGTCGTGTCAGATGAGGACGCAACGGAGGAGATCCTGGCGGATACCCTCAGCTACGCGGCCACCCTAGGGGACGTGCCAATTCTCATCGCGGGGGACTTCAACGTCGAGCCCGAGGAAAGCCCGATTTTGAACGCAGCCGTCCAATCCGGGAAGTGGGTCGATGTCGGCAGTACGTGGGCCAAGCAGTACGCCCAACAACCTGCGGCCACGTGCATGGCGTCGAAGAAAGGAAGGCGTATAGACGCGATATTCGCGAACTCGGTGGCGGCAGTGGCGATATCGGGGGTGAACGTACTGACAGCCGAGTCGATACCGACTCACAGGCCAGTCGTGGTGAGGCTGGATCTCGAGCGGTTGGAGCAGCGCTACCCGCAACTGAAGCTACCGAGGGCCTTCCCTGTCGCAGATTGGAGCGCGATGGACCCCGAGGAGGAATTCGGCATGGCGGAGAAATGGGCCAAGGAAGCTGCACACCGGTATCGAGCCGCGCAGGGGGTCGACGCGAAATGGAAGACGGTGTGCGATGCTGCAGAACAGTACCTGCTGGAGAGGAGTGGAGGGCTACTGGAGAAGCCGCGCCAATACGTCGGGAGAGGGCAGCAGGCGGGAGAGTGCGTGCGCAGCCCTGCGGCGAGGCAAGTTGACGGAGAGGCGGATGCGGATGACCGGGACACGAGGGCGAGACTCGGCTCCTGCAGAAGACTCGAGGAGCTGGTGCGGCTGGGAGAGAAGCGGGACACCTGCGGCCAGCCGAGCACGGAGGAGATGAGAGTGTGGAGAAAAGCCCGCAGGGCGGGCGTCAAGCACGTTGATTCGCGCCTGTGGGAGGAGGCGAACCCGCCTGCACTGCCTGAGCTGCAGGCGCTCTGCGGCATGTTGAAGAAGGAGCACGAAAGGACGCGGGCGGCGAGGAGAACAAAAAGGCTGGAAACGTGGAGGGGGGAGATGCGTCGGGCGATCGACGACAACCCCAAGCGTGTCTACGACTGGTGCAAGCAGCCGGAGAGGCACAGCACCCTGTTCGTCGAGAGGGGAGATGGGTCGGTGACCGCCGATCTCCATGAGATGGATGAGATCCTGCGAGGCGAGAAGGCGTGGGGAGGCGTGTTCCAGATGTACAAGGAGGTACGGGAGCCGAAGTGGGAGGACTTCGTGCGAAGGTATGGCAAGTACGTGAAGAGGGGAGCTTGCGAGGACCGCCCGTTGACCGGAGAAGACCTGAGCGCGACGCTGAAGAAGATGAAGGCGCGGAAAGCCGGGGGGATGGACGGCTGGCGAGTGTGCGAGTTGAAGACGCTGCCGGTGCCTCTCCTCGACGTGATTGCGCTGGCGCTGAACGACGTGGAGGGGGCCGGCAGCTGGCCCGAGGTGGTGGCGCAGGCGCTGGTGGTGTTGATCCCGAAGGGGGAGGGTCCGCAGCCTCTCGAGCAACGCCCGATCACGATAACGAGCGTTATGTACCGCCTCTGGGCGGCGACGCGCCTCCGTTTCGTGAGGGAATGGCAAGAATCGTGGGCGCACCCCGATCAACGCGGTTTCAGGAAGAAGGGAAGGACGCAGGAGGTGTACTGGCTCTTGGCGGCGAAGATGGAAGCGGCTCTGCTGAACGACGAGGATCTTTTCGCCGTGGCGTTCGACTACAGCAAATGTTTTGACCGCATACCGCAGGAGGTCATGTTGAAGCTTGTGGAAGACATGGGACTGCCGCCATCAGTGTTGAATGCAGTGCGGGGCATGTACCGCCAGCTGAGGCGACGGTTCAAGCTTCCGGCGGGGCTGGGGAAGGAGTTCAAGGCGACGAACGGGATTCTGCAGGGCTGTCCGCTGAGCGTAATCTTCCTGAACGCGCTCGTGTCGGTCTGGATGTATCTCGTTGAAGAGGAGGTCCCGGGGGCCGAACCGCAAGCATTTGCGGATGACACCGAGGTCGTGACGAGGACGAAGCCGGATTTGACGCGGGCAGTGGCTCTGACGGAGGAGTTTTGCGGCGACACGGGTCAGCGACCCAACGCCCGCAAGAGCAAATGGACGGTAGTGAGGGCTAAGCGTCCGCCGGACGAGGAGGAGGGCGGTAGGAAGAGAAAGCGGGAGAGCGAAGCCGAGGCCAACCCTCGGATAGCCGGCCAGGAGGTCGAGAAGGTGGCGTGGTTGAAGTGCTTGGGGGCAGGTTTGGGTACCGACGGAGGCGCCCAGAAGGTCTTGTCGAGCAGGTTGGACGAGGCGTCCAAAATCGCGAAGAGGGCGGGCAAGTTACCCCTGCCGCAGGAGAAGAAGGAGAGGATCTACGCTTCGGTCGTGATCCCGAAGGCAATTTACGGGGTAGAGGTACAGGAGCCGGAGAAGAAGTGGCTCGCACAGTTGACAGCTGCAATTGAAAGGGGACTTGCAGGTAGGGATAGGCGGGGACGTTGCGCCGCGATTAGCCTCTCGCTCGTGAGGAAGGGTCACTTGGTGGATCCACCGGTGGCCGTGCACTACCGACGAGTCATGACGTGGATGGCGCTGATGAAGGACTCGGAGAGGTGTAGGGCGCACATGCAAGCGGCGGCCCGCGTCTTTCCCTGCCCGAGCACCTCGGGGCCGGTACACTTGCTTGACGGGACGTTAGAGGCCATGAAGTGGCAAAGGACGGGACCGTGGTCGATCCGAATTCCCGACGACCATACAGACGAGACGGAGACGGGCGACGGGCGAGGGAAGGAAGTCGATCTGAGGACACTGGACGACCTCAAGGAGCTGGGGCACCTGGCGCGCGAAGCCCTGAGGCTCTGGCGGTGGCGGAACATCGACAGGAAGAACCTGGAAGGGATTGGTGAGGGCGTGGACCGCAACGCAACGCTGCGACTGCTGGAAGTAGGGCGCGGGAAAGGGGAGGCTAGGGAAGAGCGCGGAGCGACTGCCGTCAACCTTAGCGCGTATGAACGAGGTGTGCTCAGGCACATCATGGCGGATGCAGTGCTGCCGCAGACGCGGTTGCACCAACGGAAGATGCAACCGAGCGCAACGTGCAAGTACTGCGGAAAGGAAGACGAGGACCACCTACACATGTGGTGGCGATGTGGAGAGTGGGACGCCATACGAACGACGTATGCGGTAACCGCGCTAGAATGGCAGAAATGGCCGAAGTGTATGTCCGTTTGCGGGATCAAACCGAAGAAAGAGAGAGGAGGTGAAGGAGCAGGGGCATGGGTCTGCAGGGGCTTGACGCGCCAACTTGTCAACAGTGTGCAGGGCATGATGGTCCAGATCACCCTGGAGAGGCAGAGGAGGGACAAGAAGCCGGTGCAGCGGGAAAGCGACGGACGTGGGCTTGCATATCCTTGGGAGTGGGCGCCGCAGGAGACGGAAGTGATCCAGAATTCACTGGCGGACTACATGCCCAGAAACTGGAAGCATGGAAGGGCGCTATACTTAGCGCTGGCGCAATGGCTGGCGACACTGCGTTGGGCCAAGAGCGAGGAAGAGATGGCGGTGACGTTCATAGAACTCGCCGTGGACTTTGAAGTCGAATCCGGAATGGACCTGCCGCGACGCGGACAGAAGGCGGTTGGGCCGGAAGACGCAGAGGACGGAGAGGAGGACGCAGGCCAGAAAAGGGAAGCGCATGGAGGAGCTGCGCTCGCGGGAAAAATGAGGACGCTGTTGGGGATGCTCAAGACGCTCCAAGGAACCCACGATGGGGAGCTTTTGCCGGCAAGAAAGAAATCAATAGGTTGGCTGCGGCGGCTCGGCGCGTCAGGACGGTGGACGGAGGGTCTGGAGAGGCGCTGTATCCTGGGCAGAGATACCCTGCAAGCGCTACGAGGGCTCGAGGTGTCGGCAGGAGAGTACACGAAGGCAGAACACGGAAAGGTACAAACAGAGCGCAGGGAAGACGGGGAGAGACTAGGAAAATTCGATTTCAAAAAGTGGTACCCATCGGACGAGGAAAGGGGGCGACGGGCCCAGAAGTGGTTCACCTTAGCGGAACAGGAGAATCAGGCGGGACGAGGAGGGAGGAGCTCGAAGAGGAACACCGCCCAGGGCAAGGAAGTGTCAAGAGGTGCGCCGGAGGCAGAGGGCGCGAACCAGGATACGAAGGCGGAACAGCGCGCACGAGGACGACCGGCTCTGAAGAGGCCCGCGCCGCAAGCGACGCGGGCGGCACGGAGTGCCAAGCAACGTAAGAAGGAAGACGAGGAGATCCAGACAGCACAGCAGGACGCCCGAGCTGAGGCGGCCGACGGACCACAGAGGCGAAAGGCAGAACAGGAAAGGCAGGCGCGGTCGGTACGAGAAGCGGCAATCGCGGATAAGGCAACGAGTACAGAGCAGCCGTCGCGCAGAAGAGCAGTAAAGCGACCCGCGTCGCAGGTGGCACAAAACGTAGGAGCCCGTGCGGCAGGGAGTGGAGACGAGGTGATGCAAGACGAAGGGGAAGCGCGAAGCCCCCAGCCCGGACGGACCAACAAGACGCAGGACCAGGCGACCAAAAGAAGGAGGGGGACGCGACCCAGAGACCCGGGCTAAGTAGCTTGGAACTAGTGCGATGGACCTTTCTTCGGAGGGGCTCACGCACTCAAAGATCGACTTATACGCAGGAACTACGCAATACGGGGTAGGGGCTAAGGGCTGCATTTTAAAACTCCAACTGCAGCTGGTGAGTGTCTTTACGGTCCTGACGGGGCTTATCATGCAGGGTCAAAACCTTGTGTCTTTCTAAAACGCTCCCGCGGGACCGATGGAGCCCTAAAAACTTTTTCGGAAAAAAAAGATTTTGCTCAACTTCCTCAAAAATTACTGCAGAGTTTGTTCGAAACTTTTAAAATTCAAAAAACCCATTTTTTTTTCCGGAAATTTTTTTTTTGGCCATTTCCAAAAAGACACAAGGTTTTGACCCTGCATGTTATACAACTTGCACTGCGGCGAAAGAGTCCAATACACTTAAAACATGTAGCCCTCGCCGTTTCACAAACCCCGCACGGCAGCGAGTACAGAGCAGTCGACGCGCAGACGAGCAGCAAAGCGGCCCGCGTCGCAGGTGGCGCATACCGAGGAAGCCCGTGAGGCAGGGAGTGGAGACGAGGTGATGCGAGACGAAGGGGAAGCGCGAAGCGACCAGCCCGGACGGACCAACAAGACGCAAGACCAAGCGACCAAGAGAAGGAGGGGGACGCGACCCAGAGACCCGGGCTACGTAGCTTGGAACTAGTGTGATGGACCTTTCTTCGGAGGGGCTCACGCACTCAACGATCGACTTATACGCAGGAACTACGCAATACGGGGTAGGGGCTAAGGGCTGCATTTTAAAACTCCAACTGCAGCTGGTGAGTGTCTTTACGGTCCTGACGGGGCTTATACAACTTGCACTGCGGCGAAAGAGTCCAATACACTTAAAACATGTAGCCCTCGCCGTTTCACAAACCCCGCACGGCAGCGAGTACAGAGCAGTCGACGCGCAGACGAGAAGCAAAGCGGCCCGCGTCGCAGGTGGCGCATACCGAGGAAGCCCGTGAGGCAGGGAGTGAAGACGAGGTGATGCAAGACAAAGGGGAAGCGCGAAGCGACCAGCCCGGACGGACCAACAAGACGCAAGACCAAGCGACCAAGAGAAGGAGGGGGACGCGACCCAGAGACCCGTGCTAAGTAGCCTGGAACTAGTGTGATGGACCTTTCTTCGGAGGGGCTCACGCACTCAAAGATCGACTTATACGCACGAACTACTGCATGCGCGGAGCGGAGTGGAAGGTAGAGACGGGGGAGGCCGAACACTACAACCGGAACGCGGCCGGAGTAGTGGTGTGGCGTGGCGAAGCGCTGGGCGCTACCGCCTTCGCACGGAAGAACGCACGGGCGGCAGTGGTGACCACATTCCCGGTTCCCGTGCAGCACTCCGAGGAGCGGAGCATCACCTGGAGGGGCGAGGGGACGGCGAGGACGCTGTCAGTTTGGGTGTCGTCGCAGGCACCTCTAGAGGCGTTCTACGACGCAAAGGAGCCGAAGAGGAGCTGCCGGGGAGAGAGCGCCCAGGTCGTGGTGCAAACGAAGTTGGGGGAGGGGGAGACACGAGAAGGGGTCTACCTCAGGATGTCGAAGCATTGCAAGCGGGTGCTAACCAGGTTCAGGCTGGTTGGTTCGACAGCTGAGGGCATCTGCTTCGTCTCGCCGGCGGAGGCGGATAAGGTGTTGAAGAGCTCGGGGGAGAGTGGGATCTTCGTGAGGGCCTTGCACGAGGACAAGGAGAGGAGCCGCCTGGGAATGGTTTGGGTGGATTCTGAGGAGGAGGCGTCGAAGATGGCGGGTGTGTTGAAGAGCGGAGGTATTGCGACGATGGGCCTCGGAAAGGGAGCGGACGGGAAGGTGGCAGTGCGTGTGGAGAGGGGGAAGATGGACGAGGCTTGCAGAGCGCTGGGCAGGACGAGGAAGTTTACGGTCGAGGGGCCCCCTCTGGATATGACGGCGGATGAGGTCGTGAGGTCATTGGGGGAGCAGGGTTGGCAGGCAGAGGCAAGGGAGGCGAGAGAAAGCAGGAGAGGAAGAGCAGTGTGGCTGGTCGAGGCACTGACAGCGCCGCCGGCAATGGACCTCGAAGTGCAGGGGGAGCTTTGGCTCGTGAGTCAGTCGATGTCGGCCGGGGTGGCGCGGGGGTCGGTCTGGGACGGGTCTCGGTCTTTCATGAAAAAATGGGAGACGGGGCGGAAGGAGGTCCAACCCGCTACGGGGCAGGGCAGGGTGTTTCGGAGAGAGGAGTTTCCGGTGTTGGGGAGTGCGGCGCAGCCGGGGAGCAAGGCGCGGGAAGGTGCAAAAAACGACGGCGCAAAAAACGACAGAGGAGGGGGCTGGGGAAACATCCCTCCGGGAGCGGCCGGGGGTGCAGGGAGTTCGACGGTGGCGATGGAAGAAATGCTCAAGGGACTCTTCGAGGGGCTCGCAACAAAGCTGACGGCGTGCTTAACCGGCAGAGGAGAGAGAGACACAGGGATGGGCGAAGTGGACACGACGAATGGGGCGGAGGTGGAGAGGCAGAGGGAGCAAATGGAAGAGATGCGGAAGGAAATGCGGCTCCTGAAGGAGGAAAACGAGGGGCTCAAAGCCAGCCTGGAGGAAATGAAGGAGATAAGGAGAGAGCTCAGCGAACAACGGAGGGAGAACGAGGAGATTCGGGAGACCGTACGAGAGTTCAGGGAACAGGTGAAGCCGGCGGCACACCAGAAAGGTGGCAAGGACGCGGAAATGGGCAGCCAAGCCTCCTCGGATGGGGAGGAAGGGACGAAGAGGAAGAAGCAGAAAGGTGGCAACGCCAAGGGGAAGCAGAAGTAGACGCACCGGAGCCCGTGGTCGTGCTAGCTCATAACGGCACAGTCGGGGGCGCAGCAGGTTCGCACCGCCCCCCTGCTGACGGTCATCGTACGAACGGGGACGAGGGCTACTTTGGTGACGAATTCGATGGGATGCGGCACTTGTTCTTCCGCGGCCTCCCGGCTGCTGGCAACCGCGTCGACGGCCAACGCGACAGGCGCGACGAGACCGTCACACCCGGCGGTAGGGGCCCCTCGGACGTGCTCTGTTTTGAAAGCGGGTTTATAAGGGTGCGGCACTCATTCTACGGCGGCCTGCGCCGCCCCACTGCTGGCGGCGTGTTTTACTGTGGAAGCCGAATTGAAGCGGTGCAGCACGCATTCTACGGCGGCCTGCACCGCCCTGCTGGCGACGACTTTTATTCGGGAAGCTGGTCAGCAGGGGGGCGACACTCGTTTTACGGCGGCCTGCATCGCCCCCCTGTTGGCAACGGGTTCTACTTGGGAAGCCGGTTTAAGGGGGTGCGGCACGCATTCTGCGGCGGCCTGCACCGCCCTGTTGGTGGCGTGTTCTACTCGAGAAGCAGGTCGGCAGGGGGGCGGCACTCATGCTACGGCGGCCTGCACCGCCCCACCGCTGGCGACGTGTTTTACTGTGGAAGTCGGATTAAAACGGTGCAACACGCGTTCTACGGCGGCCTGCACCGCCCGGTTGGCGACGTGTTTTACTTGGGAAGCAGGACAGCAGGGGGGCGACACTCGTTTTACGGCGGCCTGCATCGCCCCCCTGTTGGCGACGTGTTCTACTTGGGAAGCCGGTTTGAAGGGGTGCGGCACGCATTCTGTGGCGGCCTGCAACGCCCTGTGGGCGGCGCGTTTTACTTGGGAAGCAGGTCAGCAGGGGGGCGACGCTCATGCTACGGCGGCCCGCATCGCCCCCCTGTGGACGACGTGTCCCACTTTGGAAGCAGGTTTGAGGGGAAGCGGCACCCATTCTTCGGCGGCCTCCCTGTCGACGGCAGCCACGTCAGACACGGCACGACTCTCGCAGCCGACAACGATGACCCCAATCCCGAAGAGGGGTTACACAAGGACGTCGGAAGGGGATCTCTGCTGACGTGCGGGGATGTGCACGAGAATCCGGGACCGGCGGTGACAGGGCTGATCGCCGCCTCCGCCAATGTCACGTCCTTGCTCGCGCACCCAGAAGTCCACACAATGGAAGCCTGGGGAAGGAAGGTGGATTTGCTGGCTTTGCAAGAGGTGAGGGTGTGCGAGAGGGACAGGGCCCAGGCGGAGGGGGAAGCCCGAAGTAGAGGGAAGAGGCTGGTTTGGGGACGCATGCAGGGCCAGACTCGGATAAAGACGGCTTTGCGGACGGAGTACGGGGGAGTAGCGTTCTCCGCGGCGACCGAACTGCCCGCGCGCGCGGTTCCGCCGGGGGAACTGACGAAGCGACATTGGGAGAAGGGTAGATTTGCGCACGCACAGGTGGCGTACGGGGACGGGAGGAGGAGCCTCTCCATGATGTCGATCTACGGGGTCGTGTCAGATGAGGACGCAACGGAGGAGATCCTGGCGGATACCCTCAGCTACGCGGCCACCCTAGGGGACGTGCCAATTCTCATCGCGGGGGACTTCAACGTCGAGCCCGAGGAAAGCCCGATTTTGAACGCAGCCGTCCAATCCGGGAAGTGGGTCGATGTCGGCAGTACGTGGGCCAAGCAGTACGCCCAACAACCTGCGGCCACGTGCATGGCGTCGAAGAAAGGAAGGCGTATAGACGCGATATTCGCGAACTCGGTGGCGGCAGTGGCGATATCGGGGGTGAACGTACTGACAGCCGAGTCGATACCGACTCACAGGCCAGTCGTGGTGAGGCTGGATCTCGAGCGGTTGGAGCAGCGCTACCCGCAACTGAAGCTACCGAGGGCCTTCCCTGTCGCAGATTGGAGCGCGATGGACCCCGAGGAGGAATTCGGCATGGCGGAGAAATGGGCCAAGGAAGCTGCACACCGGTATCGAGCCGCGCAGGGGGTCGACGCGAAATGGAAGACGGTGTGCGATGCTGCAGAACAGTACCTGCTGGAGAGGAGTGGAGGGCTACTGGAGAAGCCGCGCCAATACGTCGGGAGAGGGCAGCAGGCGGGAGAGTGCGTGCGCAGCCCTGCGGCGAGGCAAGTTGACGGAGAGGCGGATGCGGATGACCGGGACACGAGGGCGAGACTCGGCTCCTGCAGAAGACTCGAGGAGCTGGTGCGGCTGGGAGAGAAGCGGGACACCTGCGGCCAGCCGAGCACGGAGGAGATGAGAGTGTGGAGAAAAGCCCGCAGGGCGGGCGTCAAGCACGTTGATTCGCGCCTGTGGGAGGAGGCGAACCCGCCTGCACTGCCTGAGCTGCAGGCGCTCTGCGGCATGTTGAAGAAGGAGCACGAAAGGACGCGGGCGGCGAGGAGAACAAAAAGGCTGGAAACGTGGAGGGGGGAGATGCGTCGGGCGATCGACGACAACCCCAAGCGTGTCTACGACTGGTGCAAGCAGCCGGAGAGGCACAGCACCCTGTTCGTCGAGAGGGGAGATGGGTCGGTGACCGCCGATCTCCATGAGATGGATGAGATCCTGCGAGGCGAGAAGGCGTGGGGAGGCGTGTTCCAGATGTACAAGGAGGTACGGGAGCCGAAGTGGGAGGACTTCGTGCGAAGGTATGGCAAGTACGTGAAGAGGGGAGCTTGCGAGGACCGCCCGTTGACCGGAGAAGACCTGAGCGCGACGCTGAAGAAGATGAAGGCGCGGAAAGCCGGGGGGATGGACGGCTGGCGAGTGTGCGAGTTGAAGACGCTGCCGGTGCCTCTCCTCGACGTGATTGCGCTGGCGCTGAACGACGTGGAGGGGGCCGGCAGCTGGCCCGAGGTGGTGGCGCAGGCGCTGGTGGTGTTGATCCCGAAGGGGGAGGGTCCGCAGCCTCTCGAGCAACGCCCGATCACGATAACGAGCGTTATGTACCGCCTCTGGGCGGCGACGCGCCTCCGTTTCGTGAGGGAATGGCAAGAATCGTGGGCGCACCCCGATCAACGCGGTTTCAGGAAGAAGGGAAGGACGCAGGAGGTGTACTGGCTCTTGGCGGCGAAGATGGAAGCGGCTCTGCTGAACGACGAGGATCTTTTCGCCGTGGCGTTCGACTACAGCAAATGTTTTGACCGCATACCGCAGGAGGTCATGTTGAAGCTTGTGGAAGACATGGGACTGCCGCCATCAGTGTTGAATGCAGTGCGGGGCATGTACCGCCAGCTGAGGCGACGGTTCAAGCTTCCGGCGGGGCTGGGGAAGGAGTTCAAGGCGACGAACGGGATTCTGCAGGGCTGTCCGCTGAGCGTAATCTTCCTGAACGCGCTCGTGTCGGTCTGGATGTATCTCGTTGAAGAGGAGGTCCCGGGGGCCGAACCGCAAGCATTTGCGGATGACACCGAGGTCGTGACGAGGACGAAGCCGGATTTGACGCGGGCAGTGGCTCTGACGGAGGAGTTTTGCGGCGACACGGGTCAGCGACCCAACGCCCGCAAGAGCAAATGGACGGTAGTGAGGGCTAAGCGTCCGCCGGACGAGGAGGAGGGCGGTAGGAAGAGAAAGCGGGAGAGCGAAGCCGAGGCCAACCCTCGGATAGCCGGCCAGGAGGTCGAGAAGGTGGCGTGGTTGAAGTGCTTGGGGGCAGGTTTGGGTACCGACGGAGGCGCCCAGAAGGTCTTGTCGAGCAGGTTGGACGAGGCGTCCAAAATCGCGAAGAGGGCGGGCAAGTTACCCCTGCCGCAGGAGAAGAAGGAGAGGATCTACGCTTCGGTCGTGATCCCGAAGGCAATTTACGGGGTAGAGGTACAGGAGCCGGAGAAGAAGTGGCTCGCACAGTTGACAGCTGCAATTGAAAGGGGACTTGCAGGTAGGGATAGGCGGGGACGTTGCGCCGCGATTAGCCTCTCGCTCGTGAGGAAGGGTCACTTGGTGGATCCACCGGTGGCCGTGCACTACCGACGAGTCATGACGTGGATGGCGCTGATGAAGGACTCGGAGAGGTGTAGGGCGCACATGCAAGCGGCGGCCCGCGTCTTTCCCTGCCCGAGCACCTCGGGGCCGGTACACTTGCTTGACGGGACGTTAGAGGCCATGAAGTGGCAAAGGACGGGACCGTGGTCGATCCGAATTCCCGACGACCATACAGACGAGACGGAGACGGGCGACGGGCGAGGGAAGGAAGTCGATCTGAGGACACTGGACGACCTCAAGGAGCTGGGGCACCTGGCGCGCGAAGCCCTGAGGCTCTGGCGGTGGCGGAACATCGACAGGAAGAACCTGGAAGGGATTGGTGAGGGCGTGGACCGCAACGCAACGCTGCGACTGCTGGAAGTAGGGCGCGGGAAAGGGGAGGCTAGGGAAGAGCGCGGAGCGACTGCCGTCAACCTTAGCGCGTATGAACGAGGTGTGCTCAGGCACATCATGGCGGATGCAGTGCTGCCGCAGACGCGGTTGCACCAACGGAAGATGCAACCGAGCGCAACGTGCAAGTACTGCGGAAAGGAAGACGAGGACCACCTACACATGTGGTGGCGATGTGGAGAGTGGGACGCCATACGAACGACGTATGCGGTAACCGCGCTAGAATGGCAGAAATGGCCGAAGTGTATGTCCGTTTGCGGGATCAAACCGAAGAAAGAGAGAGGAGGTGAAGGAGCAGGGGCATGGGTCTGCAGGGGCTTGACGCGCCAACTTGTCAACAGTGTGCAGGGCATGATGGTCCAGATCACCCTGGAGAGGCAGAGGAGGGACAAGAAGCCGGTGCAGCGGGAAAGCGACGGACGTGGGCTTGCATATCCTTGGGAGTGGGCGCCGCAGGAGACGGAAGTGATCCAGAATTCACTGGCGGACTACATGCCCAGAAACTGGAAGCATGGAAGGGCGCTATACTTAGCGCTGGCGCAATGGCTGGCGACACTGCGTTGGGCCAAGAGCGAGGAAGAGATGGCGGTGACGTTCATAGAACTCGCCGTGGACTTTGAAGTCGAATCCGGAATGGACCTGCCGCGACGCGGACAGAAGGCGGTTGGGCCGGAAGACGCAGAGGACGGAGAGGAGGACGCAGGCCAGAAAAGGGAAGCGCATGGAGGAGCTGCGCTCGCGGGAAAAATGAGGACGCTGTTGGGGATGCTCAAGACGCTCCAAGGAACCCACGATGGGGAGCTTTTGCCGGCAAGAAAGAAATCAATAGGTTGGCTGCGGCGGCTCGGCGCGTCAGGACGGTGGACGGAGGGTCTGGAGAGGCGCTGTATCCTGGGCAGAGATACCCTGCAAGCGCTACGAGGGCTCGAGGTGTCGGCAGGAGAGTACACGAAGGCAGAACACGGAAAGGTACAAGCAGAGCGCAGGGAAGACGGGGAGAGACTAGGAAAATTCGATTTCAAAAAGTGGTACCCATCGGACGAGGAAAGGGGGCGACGGGCCCAGAAGTGGTTCACCTTAGCGGAACAGGAGAATCAGGCGGGACGAGGAGGGAGGAGCTCGAAGAGGAACACCGCCCAGGGCAAGGAAGTGTCAAGAGGTGCGCCGGAGGCAGAGGGCGCGAACCAGGATACGAAGGCGGAACAGCGCGCACGAGGACGACCGGCTCTGAAGAGGCCCGCGCCGCAAGCGACGCGGGCGGCACGGAGTGCCAAGCAACGTAAGAAGGAAGACGAGGAGATCCAGACAGCACAGCAGGACGCCCGAGCTGAGGCGGCCGACGGACCACAGAGGCGAAAGGCAGAACAGGAAAGGCAGGCGCGGTCGGTACGAGAAGCGGCAATCGCGGATAAGGCAACGAGTACAGAGCAGCCGTCGCGCAGAAGAGCAGTAAAGCGACCCGCGTCGCAGGTGGCACAAAACGTAGGAGCCCGTGCGGCAGGGAGTGGAGACGAGGTGATGCAAGACGAAGGGGAAGCGCGAAGCCCCCAGCCCGGACGGACCAACAAGACGCAGGACCAGGCGACCAAAAGAAGGAGGGGGACGCGACCCAGAGACCCGGGCTAAGTAGCTTGGAACTAGTGCGATGGACCTTTCTTCGGAGGGGCTCACGCACTCAAAGATCGACTTATACGCACGAACTACGCAATACTGGTATACGGCCTGACTATAATTGCCTACGATAGCCTGTGCTAAACTGCTGATAAACTGTTGTAGACAGCAGCAGGCAGTTCGATGCATTTTGATGAAATAGAGGTGGACTGGCTCAGCTGCGAAAGCCCAGAGCAAACCCAGCTCTTTTTTTCTGCTCTGTTGATGCGGTTCCTCTTGGCACTTGCGGCGGGACACGAATGTCGGGCACTGAGAGTGGTCAGCCGCACTCGAACAAACTATGTACGCAGAATCTGCGAGACCGTGATAGACCGAAGAATACAGCACCGGGCAATTCGATGCAGCTCTAGGGACTAGGGATGGACCTGATAGACCGTGGTGGACCGTGATTCACTGTGATTAACAGCGGCAGGCACTTCGATGCAGTTTCAAGAGATAGGGACGGACCGGCTCAACCCCGTCTGTACACAGCCGGGGCAAGGCGCTTCCCACTGAGAATGCCAGCCGGGCCCGCAGTGTATTGATGCAGTGCAAAAAGCGAAAGTGCATCTAATAGCTGCTGTGCCACAAGTCCTTGCGTCCGACGCCAATCTTCAACAGAGATGGAGCCTCGCTTCGTGACGTTCGGTTCAACCTCAGAAGCTGGAGCTAAAGAGGGTGTTCGAGTCACACGCGAAAAGCGGGTGTGCGACACCCGAAACGCGTGTATATCCGCACCCGCAAAACGGGTGTGACACCCGCTTTCTAAATTGCAGCTTGAACTCCAGCTTATGAGCCACCGTGTACACTGACGCCGATCTTCAGCATGAGTTCTTTGCATAAGCATGTCTCTTCTTCAGCAGAGAGAGGAGTGCGACAGGCAGCTCGAAGTACACCGCGGCCTGTTGCTGCGGGCACAGGTGCACCTTTGACCCGACGCTGAGTTTGACGGGGAGCCCGCCGGCCGACATGTCGGACCCAGCACCCAGGGGAGGCATCGCGAAGCAGATGATGGTAAGTGCATGGTTACACTTGATCCTCTTAGAGTCTTTTTGGAAAGTCCTCTTGGGAAGTCTATTTGGGCTCTGACGCCAAGTTCTTTAACAGAGATCGAGACTCGGGAGTCTCGGGAGTATTCGTGACGTTCGGTGGCTGTTTTGTTAACCCAACTCCAACAGTTCCAGCTTTCCGAGGCTGGACACCAGCCACCGTACCGATCTCCAGCAGAATAGGGAGTCTGGGTAGTCGGGAGTGTTAGTGCACGCTCACCAAGGTCAGAGCTTCCCCGTTGAAGGTGTACGTCCATTGTGGGTACATGTTGGGGTGCCGGGAGAATCGGGAGTATTCGTGACGTTCGGTGGCTGTTTTTTTAACCCAACTCCAACAATTCCAGCTTCTGAAGCTGGACTCCACCCACCGTGTACACTGGCACCCATCTTCAGCAGAGAATGGAGTATGGATAGTCGGGAGGTGTTAGTGCACGTTGACCAAGGTCGGAGCTTCCCCGTTGAAGGTGTACGTCCACGTGCCGGGGAGCGGGACGCGGTGGCCCGTCCGGTTGACGGCGGAAATGGCGAAGACGGACAGCTCGAAGTACACGGCGGCCTCCTGCTGCGGGCGCAGGTGCACCTTTTCGGACCCGACGCTGAACTTGACGGGGAACCCGCCAGCCGCCACGTCCGGCCCAGCACCTAGGGGGGGCACCGCGAAGCAGATGACGACGAGCGCCGACGCAACGCCGCCCGCGTTGGCCACGCTGACCCCGATTTTCAACAGGGCCGGCGTCTCGACCGTAGGAGAGTACTCATGCCGCTCGGTGGCTGTCCGGATCGCGGCGGAAACCTCGGACTCGGCGACGGACACTTCGCCCGGGAGGGAAGAGCGAGTGTACGAGAACTCCGTGTAGCTCAGCCCGGAGCCGTACGGGTACACCACAGGCCCGGAGAAAAACCGGTAAGACCGGCCAGGGAACCCGCGGCTGGCTTCGGCGCGCCAGTTCATGTCGGTCGCGTCGAGGCCGTCCGTGTAGTTGCTGAAGTACTGCGTGTGCGGTAGCCGTCCTGACGGGCTGGCGTCGCCGAACACGACGTCTGCGAGGGCGGCGCCGGCGCTCTGCCCCGGGTACCCCACCCAGAGGATGCTTTGCACCTTCGGGTGCAGCTTCGCCGCACTGAAGTCGACCGACCCTCCGGCCATCACGACCACGACCAGCGGCCCCCTGCAGGCGTTCGCGACCGCTTCGATCAGCTGGTTCTGGTACCCCGGGAGGGCGGTGGAGGCGCGGTCGAGCTGCAGCGACTCGATGGAGGAGTCGATGCCTACCACCAGCACGACCGCATCGGCTTCTGACGCGAGGCGGGCGGCGGGCGGGATCAGCTGCTGCGTCGTGCACCACACGTCAGGGCAGCCCAAGTTGAACGTCGCCGACTCTACCCGCTGCTGCAAGCCCTGCGAGAACGAGTTGATGAACGGCGAGGGCCCGTAGAAGTTGCCCTTCAGCGTCTCGCGGGCCTCGGAGTTGGGCCCGATGATGGCCAGGTTCGCGACGGCCGCCGGGTTGAGGGGGAGCGTGCGGCCGGTGTTCTTGAGCAGGACCACGCCTTGCGTCGCGGCGTCCTGCGCGAGGAGCTGCGCGGCGCGGGTGTTCACGTCGTGCCGGAACGTGTACTGCAGGTACGGCTGGTTGTGCGTTGGGTCGAATACCCCGAGACGGATCTGTAAAGTATTAGTGTGGAGCTTTTGTTGACTGTTCGTTGTTTGCGCAACATGTAGCGCGCTGCCACTACTACTTGTCAGCACCAACAATGTGGCATTGTTAGTGCACGGTGTAGGAATCCTAGTGTTGTCCTCATCTTAGTTCAATGTTTAGACACTGCCTCTCGTGCAATGGTTGATGCTAGCATCAAACAAGGGAGGGGGAAATATTAGTAGTTAAAAGTAGGTAGCTTCTGACACGAGGCGGGCGGCGGGCGGGATCAGCTGCTGCGTCGTGCACCACACGTCAGGGCAGCCCCGGAGTTGGGCCCGATGATGGCCAGGTTCGCGACGGCCGCCGGGTTGAGGGGGAGCGTGCGGCCGGTGTTCTTGAGCAGGACCACGCCTTGCGTCGCGGCGTCCTGCGCGAGGCGCGGGTGTTCATGTCGTGCCGGAACGTGTACTGCAGGTACGGCTGGTTGTGCGTTGGTTCGAATACCCTGAGACGGATCTGTAGTAGTAGTAGTAGTATGTGTCGTCTGCCGAAGCAGCCGGAGACAGCAGGCGCAGGGGGCAGGTCTTGCTTTACAATTCTCTTCTTCATGGAGACCCGCCCCCGGCATCCCGACTGTCCAATCACTGTCGAGAAAGGTTTGTGCCCTATAGTGATGAGGTGGTTGACCAGGCCCCCACGAAGCCTTATACACAACACGGCTACAACACGAGGATGCAGCCCTGCTTAGGTGTGCACTCAGCCATCACAGGGCCTCAGATCTCGCTACTTGACCTGACACAGCTGCCACCCAGAAGGCCGCAGCAGTAGCCTTCGCAATGAAGGCACGCGCGGCTGAGTGTATGTAGGCGATCCATACAACAGCTGCATCAGACGCAGCTTGACGGATCTGTAAAGTATTAACAATATGGCCCATCAGCGCCTTCTTTTTTGCTTGTGCGCACTAGCCACCTCGTTCGTAACGCGAGGGTTGAGCCCACCATTGACCGAGTTGATACCACATAAGATGGCGACTTCTGATAAACCACCAAATCACTGCGTCTTTCTTGCCTGTACACTACATTGAAGGACACGCTACGAGATTGTTAAACCTAAGGTAGGCAAGCGCGTGAGCGGTTGTGTGAGGGAGAGAGAGGCCCGTAACGTCACGTCACTAGTCGGCTATTATTACTCTTCGCGCCTTAAAAACTAGTCAAATGGCTCCGTCCTGGTTCATTTTCGGACTACTTACACTCAAAAGTTTAGACTCTAAAAAAGCAACCACGCGCCTGCGCCCGCGAAGAGGTTCGCAGCCGCCGCGTCCACCAGCGGCACCGGCGTCGTGCCGTTGGCGATCGAGCCGAGGAGGTATTCCTGGAAGAAGTCGCCGCACTCGACGTCGAGGCCCGCCCGCAGGACCGTGCCGCACGCCTCGTCGGGGGCTAGGTACCCGTGCCCCACGCTCACGCTGCGCACCGCCCCGTGGTCAGACGTCACGAACCCGGTGAAGTTCCACTGGCCCCCGGCCACCTCCTTCGCAATGCGAGGGGTTAAGCTCTCGAAGGGATCCCACACATGAAGGCAGCTTCTGATCAACAACCGAAACCACACTGCGTGCACAATACATTAAGGGTAAAAAAACCCACGAGATTGTTAAACCTTACTACTAGAAAAGAACTGTAGGGCAACTCGCAAGATTGTTAAACCTAAGGCAAGCAAGAGCGTGAGTGGTTGTGTGAGGGAGAGAGAGGCCCTGTACCACAGTATGTTAATAGCCGGCTAGTATGAGTCTTCTAAATACTAACACTAACGTCTTACAAACGTCTTACATCGTACGGTAAGTTATACGCTCTAACAAGTAACCGCGCACCTGCGCCGCGAAGAGGTTCGCAGCCGCCGCGTCCACCAGCGGCACCGGCGTCGTGCCGTTGCCGATCGAGCCGGTATTCCTGAAAGAAGTCGCCGCACTCGACGTCGAGGCCCGCCCGCAGGACCGCGCCGCACGCCTCGTCGGGGGCCAGGTACCCGTGCCCCCGCTCACGCTGCGCACCGCCCCGTGGTCAGATGTCACGAACCCGGTGAAGTTCCACTGGCCCCTGGCCACCTCTTTCGCAATGCGACGGGTTAAGCTCTCGAAGGGACACCATTGACCGAGTTGATCCCACACATGAAGGCGGCTTCTGATCAACCAGCGAAACCACACTGCGTGTACAATACATTGAAGGGTAACCCACGAGATTGTTAAACCTAAGGCAAGCAAGAACGTGAGCGGTTGTGTGAGGGAGAGAGAGGCCCTGTACCACAGTATGTTATTAGTCGGCTTGTAAGAGTCTTCAAAATACTAACACTAACGTCTTACATCGTACGGTAAGTTATACGCTCTAACAAGTAACCACGCACCTGCGCCGCGAAGAGGTTCGCGGCCGCCGCGTCCACCAGCGGCATCGGCGTCGTGCCGTTGCCGATCGAGCCGAGGAGGTATTCCTGGAAGAAGTCGCCGCACTCGACGTCGAGGCCCGCCCGCAGGACCGCGCTGCACGCCTCGTCGGGGGCCAGGTACCCGTGCCCCACGCTCACGCTGCGCACCGCCCCGTGGTCAGACGTCACGAACCCGGTGAAGTTCCACTGGCCCCTGGCCACCTCCTTCGCAATGCGAGGGTTCGCGCACGAAGGGACGCCATTGACCGAGTTGATCCCGCACATGATGGCCAGCGGCTTCCCGTTGCGCACGCACGCGTGGAACCCCGGGAGATACGTGTCGACTTCGTCCTGAACGGTCACATTCGCGTCGAAAGTCTCGCGATTCACCGTCGACGTGTTGTCCAGGTCGTACGCATACGCGTGCTTGCAGGTCGCCCCAGCTTTGATGTACGGACCGTCGCCTTGCAACCCGACCACCATCCGCTCGGCGAAAGCAGCGGCATGCCAGGGATCCTCTCCCGCGGTCTCCTGACACCTGCCCCACCGGGGGTCCCGGATCAGGTTGACGGTGGGGGCCCAAAACGTGAGGCCTCCGCGCCTCTCGTTGCTGAATGCGCGTGCCTCGCGCCCGATCACGCTCCCGACGGCGGCCCACACCGACCGGTTGAAGGTCGCCGCGAGGGTGATGGTCTGCGGGAACGACGTCGCGTACACCGTAGGGACCTTGAACTCCATCCCGGGGGAATACGCCAGCCCGTGCAGCGCTTCGCTCCACCACTCGTACGCCTCGATGTGCAGCCGAGGGATTGCGGGCGAGGAGTCGCTCAGCATCTTAACCTTCTCCGTCGTGTTCAGCAACGACACGAGGTACTGTGCCCTCACCAGCGGCGACTTGTCCACATCGCACGCCGGAGTGCCCGCCAGGGGCTCCATCTCGCAAGGACGCGCCAATCCGATCGCCAATCCTGCCAGGAACGGCAGAAGTCGTCGTAGCATCGTCGTCTCCATGACCCCCCGCCCTTCCTTCCCTCCCCCGCCTGAGAAAATAGATTGCCGTACGGTCATCAGGAGTTGATCGACCATGCCGCTGCTTCTATGGCATTGTTGCACGCACTCAAGATTTGATTGACATTTCTTTTCTTGCTTTCTATGGATAATTGTTGGTACTTGTGACGTTTCTTTTGCTTCTATCAAGTCGTAGATACTTTCTATGGATAATTGTTGGTACTTGTGACGTTTCTTTTGCTTCTATCAAGTCGTAGATACGTACCACCTCAGGATGACCTCACAGGTTGAGATCACGAGCTCGTGGATGCAATCACAGCATCTCATGGCCTCAGCCCCCAGCGGAGCTAAACATGCAGAAACGGGCAACTGGAAACGACTTCGGAAACAACGTTGCGTTGGTACGACTTGTGCGCGACGTAACAGAGAAAACCAGAGAGGCAGGAGAACGGGATTGGGACCTCAGAAGGGAGGCAAGGCGCCTACATGAGAACCGCGTCGGGAGGGGAAGAGGGAGCGCGTAGGGGGAGGGGGGGGATTGCAAGAACGTGCTTGGAATGGGTATGTGCTCAACACCGCACTGGTCCCGTCTGCGCGCGTGTTTCGGTCCTTTAAGCCACGGACACACGAGGCGGACCATCATCAGCGCGGAACCTGAGTGTCTGCAGACAGGACAGCGGTGTGAGTCTGGTTTGTCAGGCAGCTGTAAAAAAAGTGGACTCATTCACATAAGAATGACTACTGCAGTAACTGACCGTAGTCACATGACTAGTAAGATATATGACAAGGAAGATCAGTAGTAAGTGACTAGTAAATGGCATGACTAGTGCACCGTGTGTGTGGTCCTTTTTAAGATGGATTGTGTCTGGCGCTCTCTCTCCCTCAGGGTTGCCGCCCGAGGGAACCGCCTGTGAGCCGAAACTCGACGCCGGTGTCTCCGGAATGCACCACGAGAGAACTTCGCGGCGGATCACAAAGCACCCGCCCTGCGCGAGGCACGCGCCCAAGACCCGTGCACGGCTACCGTGGCACCCTCCATGTTTGCACCTTCCTCGGATGCTGCGGTCGGGAAGGGGCTTTAATGGAAAACACGTTGCCCTTCCCCGCGTTCTGCGTGTGGGGTTACCACTGGGCACCTGCCGGAGCAGCCGCAGATACGTCCTTCGCCCTTGGCTCACTTTCGGGAGGTGTCGCTGCTCACCTACCAGTGTGTTCCTGGTTGTTGCCCTTGACTAGTGCACCGTGTGTGTCCTTCAGATATGATCGAGAACTCAGCTCGACTAGTGCGACTACAGAGAACGGATGTTCCTCAGATTGATCAAAGAACTCAGCTCAATTCGTGCGACTATAACAAGCCACTCCCCCCCGACTAGCGCGACAGCCCGGTCGCGTTCGACTGGTAGGCGACGTGCAGTGTGTTCGTACGAGAGACTTTGCCTGAACGGAGTTTCGAGGCAGATTCGTGAGTTCTCCAGAACACTGGACTTCTCTAGCCGCGACCAGTTTTCGGCAAAAGGAGGCTGTCGGACACTATATTTCCATCCGGGATCGGCTGTGGTCGCGTTGTACATTTTGTGCCATCTTTTTGCTTCCAGGAGAGGGGGAGGAGGGCGTTTTCTTTTTTTTTGGGTTCTTTGTTGTTTTTGAGTGTAAAGAAGGCCCCTTACCGGAGACCCCTGGTTTCGAATTCTACAAGCGGTCGTTCGAATGTAGGACTGAGCGAAAGCGTCGCTTTGTTTTTCACTGTCACCGGCAGTGCTCCCGATAACCTCACTTTTTGGTGAGGAATTCAAAAACCTGCCTTTGGGCTTTTTTTTTTGCGCTCCAGCCCCTGTGGCAGCCCCAGACTTCTGCCCGCCAGCCCACCATGCCCAGCAGAGAGTAGACCGTGATGCAGTGCTTTGGCTACACGATACCACCAACGGGAAAAAGGTGAGGAATTCCTCATGAGGAATTCCTCACCCTCTTTTTTCAAGCCTCTTTTTTTTTTGAGGAATTCCTCGCACTTGTTCGTTAGCGGGAGCACTGGTCGCCGGCGCATTTTTATTGCGGCATCAATCCGCTGTCGTCTAAATGATACGGGAGGCGCGCCGATTTACATAGGAAAGGCTAGGGGAGGTAGGCGTAAAAAGCGGTGTTGTATTGGGATGCCCCGACCGGCAACCGTGTTCGAAATCGCAGTGTGCTGAACCACCGCACTGGTCCCATCTGCGCCGTGTTCCGGTCCTTTAAGCCTACGTGGACCGTAATCTCGTTGGAACGCACTGACGACTTGGCTTCATCTTTTTTTGTGACTGCTTTTTTGTGGATTGATACTTTCCAAAGCATCCGGAGGATCCTCCAAACGAACTGTGCCGCCTGTCATCAAAGCGGCTTCTCGCGCTTCTGTCGCAAGCCCTGACACTGTTCCAAACTATATTCTGTCACGGACACAAATTTTCACGGCTCCTTTGAGTCCAAGCACGCGTGGGTGGAAGTCCGGGACTGAAAACCCGTACAGCCCAGAACCCATTTATCTCACGGCGACCCAGTTTTTCTAGCACTCTGGGGCTCATTTTTTCACGGCGGGCAATTTTTTGGGGCCGTGAAAGAAAAACGGTTTCCGTGAAAACCGTACACCGCGAGAGTAGGAGAAAGTAGAAACGGAAACTAGAGTTTTCGTTGACCGCACTACCCCGAGCCCAAATCCTGGACGCGGTTTCAGGTGGCAAATTCGGCAAATGATCATGATCAGAAGGTCCCTACTTGGGCGATTCAGTTTCCTCACACATTGCATGTGGCTAAAAAAAAAAAAAAAAAGTCTCCGGGTGACATCGGCTACTGGGTTCTTTCTTTATTAAATGGTGTGATCCGGTGCCTTACTTGGGTAGGAAGTTCACGGGAAGTTCACGGGAAGGACTATTTAAAAAGAAAAGTCACTAAATGCAAAAAAAGAATCGCCAGAAATCGCCATTTTACCCATATTTGGGGTGGACATGGGGTGTACTTGGGAAGTTCTTAGCAAGTTCATGGGAAGTTAAGAATTCTGCTGCGGATCACACCATGAAATTAACTAAAAATGTGCCGGATCCTATGTGACCAATTCTGTCCCAGTGCGAGCACACCTTTCAGTTCCGCTGTATCTTCCACCCTTCGTCTATTTCTTTTCACAAAAGACGGGTGCTTCGTTTCATTGTTTGTATGTGCGCGCCGCTTGATCGAATTCCCGCTTGTTTTTTACCCTGTTTGTTGTTCAGGGTCCGGAAGTCTGATCAACCACGAAAGCGCGCTAGCCTACGTCTCCTCAGCCTTCACAGTTCATTATTGGTCAACCCGCGAGATTGCAGTGCGTGGGTATTTGTGTTTTCCGACGATCCCGAATGGGCGTACAGCTTGGCGTCGTGAGACAAGGGTTTTTCGGCTGGTTGCGAGGAACTGCCTGCAGGAGTTGCTCAAAGCATGAACGTCGAGGACGCTCAACAAAGCCAATGGTAGGACTCGCATCAGATCTATAACCTTGTGGTATAGTGGCACGAATCAATCAAACTGACTGGCACGGCAGGATTTCCCGCATTAGCAGAGTGCAGCATCATTTCCATCCTTCGACCTTTTGTGTGTTTGTGAAGTTCAGTTTGGAACCCCAGAAACCCATCGTGGGACACAACACCGTAGCGCGGGTGATGTACAGTACTGTAGAGAATCTTTTAGCGTTTCATACGGGGGTTTCTGCTTTTCAGAACGCTTGGCTTGAACCGGCCTAGACACCGGTAGCCCGGCCTCCTAAGAAACCTTTGTTTAGACGGCTGTTTCCTTTTCAGAGTGAAAGTTTTTAGAGTGCAAGTTCACTTAGAGATCCTTACACTTTAGAGAAATTTTTTGCGCGACTGCTTTCCGTGGCTCCGGAAAGACATCACGCTTGGGTTGCAATACAATGCGACACGAGAATAGCATTCCCCCCTCCGTAATCCAGGCCAGGCCCCCTCCCCCCCTAGTTGAGTGGCAGCCTTCGGGTAGGGTCTGCGGTCTACATGACTCCGATTTATAAATGGGAGAACAGGATACTCAGAGGCGGCGCGGCGCCTTTCGTCGACAGAAGGAGTGCGTAGTTTTGTTTTATCTTCCGAAGAAATGTGAAAACGGGTTTTTGCCTAAAGGCTTTTCGTGTTATTTTGCAAATGCTTTGAGCTATCTTTGTGTCTGTGCTCCATGACTCCCATTTATAAATGGGAGAACAGGATACTCAGAGGCGGCGCGGCGCCTTTCGTCGACAGAAGAAGTGCGTAGTTTTGTTTTATCTTCCGAAGAAATGTGAAAACGGGTTTTTGCCTAAAGGCTTTTCGTGTTATTTTGCAAATGCTTTGAGCTATCTTTGTGTCTGTGCTCCATGACTCCCATTTATAAATGGGAGAACAGGATACTCAGAGGCGGCGCGGCGCCTTTCGTCGACAGAAGAAGTGCGTAGTTTTGTTTAATCTTCCGAAGAAATGTGAAAACGGGTTTTTGCCTGAAGGCTATTCGTGTTATTTTGCAAATGCTTTGAGCTATCTTTGTGTCTGTGCTTTCAGTCGTCTTCTCCGAAGAAACAACGCACAACTGCACAATTTTTGGTCGTTTTTCTTCGTCGGCAGGGGGGGAAACAGCACAAAGGATCCCTTTGTGTTTCCGACGATCCCGAATGGGCGTACAGATTGTACAGTAGTACTAACATTACTTCTTCGCGAAACCGGCAGCCTCTCGAGTATTCATCCTGCAAGAAAAGAGCGACCTTTGAACTCCAAGAAAAGCAGGTGCCTTTTTTCGTTGACCGCACTACCCCTGAGCCCAACGGACGTGGTTTCAGGTGGCAAAGATTGGCAAATGATCATGATCAGAAGGTCCTACTTGGGCGGTTCAGTTTCCTCACACATTGCATGTGGCGAAAACCCGTACACCGCGAGAGTAGGAGAAAGTAGAAAGGGAAACTAGAGTTTTCGTTGACCGCGCTACAAAATCCTGGACGTGGTTTCAGGTGGCAAATTTGGCAAGTGACCATGATCAGAAGGTCCTACTTGGGCGGTTCAGTTTCCTCACACATTGCATGTGGCGAAAAAGAAAAAGAATAGAGGCGACAATAGAAAGTGGGAACCGAAACTGGGAGGGATAACGTGTCTTTGCTGGGCCCTGCACGACCCGTGCATCAACAGTTACGTAACGGGAGGGAAGAGTTGAGTCTTGGAGCCAGGCCTTACGTTCAGCATGCTGAACGTACTGATTTCAGCACGTTAATTTTTAGAGTGCAAGTTCGCTTAGGAATCCGGGGTTTTATAGTCTCCGGGTGACCGTATTCATAAAGGTTCCTTCAAGGTATAGTATATTTGTCTGTATATCTTTGCTGCCTATTGCCGACTACTCGACTTACTTTAGCGCGCGCTCTTTTTTCCTTTGTGCGTTGCCAAGTCCATGGCTCTTGTGACCGACACCGAGTTTTCTTAGTTTCTTTTTGTACACATGCTGGATCAGTACGTGTACACGTGCTGAAGTCAGTACGTCATCAGTACGTACTATCTTTTCTGCCGATTCATCTGTGGCGGGTGATCGTTTTCCCACTTGTATTTACCCTGTGCATATTCAGGTAAGGAATTCTGATCAACCACCAAAACATGCTGCCTACGCAGGGCTTACGCTCCGTTTTCGGTCTCAGAGAAAAAATCGTGTGGTCCACGTGTGGGCGCTTAACGTTCGAGGGAAAAAAACACCTTTCCCCTTATGTGCGACGGCAAAAAAAATAGCGTCGCTACTGGACTTGCCGACACCTGTGGGCCTAGACTCCCCTGCATGTGGACCAATAAATCAAAATCCACATGTGGTACCTGTGGATCCACACGTGGGGGAACAAAATCCAAAAATAATTAACGTGTGGAAATCCACACGTTCCACACGTGGAGCGTAAGCCCTGTGCCTACGTCTTTTTAGCCTGTACAATACATTGAAGGGCAACCCGCAAGATTGTTAGTACTAAAAAGGTCTAAGCACCAAGGGCACCAGTCAACTCTTCCGCTGCACCGTATAGAAAGAAACTACCGAAAGCGGGAGGAAACGCTCAACGGCTGGAGCTGAGCCCTGCACGGCTCGTGCTCAAAGCTCGTGTGAGGTGTTGTCGTGAAGATTTGTGGAGCAGGGGACGCAAACATTTCCGGAGTTCGAGGCTTGCGCTGATAGACGACACCGACGACCAGCAGCAACCGATGAACGGCGATGAAACTGGTAAAGCAAGAATACTCATGACCTTCGCGGGTGCAGGGTATATATCTCTCTCTGTCTGGTGGTTTCTTTTTTCTTCTCCCGCGTCAGCGCTTTTTTCCGCTGCTTTCTCGTTTTCCTTTGCAGCGTGCAGCCGTTGATCCGAGCCGATATAACAGGAAGAACTTAGTGCTGAACTCAGAATTGCGGAAGCATGGTTTGCAACGTCTCTTCGGCGAGAGTCAGAAGAACGAGAGCGTGATCGTAAACGGCTTTTCTGCTCGAAGCAGAAACCCGGGTTCTTCGATAAGACTCGAGACTCCCACCATGGGTAAGATAGGGACCAGCAAATAAAAAGATGCAGTTTCTCGATGGCATTGGCTCCGGAAATGTTCCCGTCGGTACGAGTCTAGAGAAAAAAGAAAAAAACCCGGAAGTGGGAGGAAGGCGACGCCGGCTGTGCTGAGCCCTGCACGGCTCGTGCACGAAGCCGAATGGGCGGGAGGGGACAGCGGCATGTCCTGCGTTAAAGCAGCTAGCCCACTAACTCGGGGGGTCAGTGTTGTGGTCGTATTTTTCTTTTTGCCTCTTAGACAGCGAAAGTTCGCAGGGGGTGGGAGTGGGGGGTCTTTTAGTCCCCGGAAACGATCTGCGGCCAAAATGGATGATCTCCGATGGCGTGATCCGGTGGCCTTGCTTGGGTGTACAACGGTCGGGAAGTACTTGGAAAGTTCGCGGGAAGTAATAACGCAAAAAATCGCCAGAAATAATCGCGAACTTCCGCCGATCGGGTCTAGGAACTCGGGAAGGCGTACAGGACAGTGGTTGCACAGCTGGGGTGTGCTTGGGAAGCACTCAGTAAGTTCATGGGAAGTTAAGATTTCTACTGTGGATTGCACCATCCGAGATCCTTTTAAAGCCGCGTAGGGTGGGTAAAAGAGGTGCTATTCTTTTTCTGCGCGTCCTTTTTTCTTTTTTCACCATTTTGACAAAAGTCGCAAGCAACTTTTTCCGCGTATCTTCTACGATGACGAGAAGAAACGGGGCCGGAAATGAACAAAAGAACCGAAACAGAAGAAAGATAGAAGCAAATTTGCGGGGGGTTTGAGTAGGGGTGGGTGGGAGGGAGTTGGAGGATGGAGGGGAAGGGTGGGAGGGATGGGAGTGGAGACACGTAAATACAGCACGTTTCTTCTGCTTGCACCCAGGGATGCACACAGGTGGGAACTGCCAACTCTCGCCTTCGGATTCGCGAATGAATCATTTTTGGAAGGCGAGATGTTGGCAGCCGAAACTACTTGCCGAAAAGGCGTTCGTTGGTGCAGCTGGGGAAGAGGCAGACGAACAGGAAAAACAGCAGCACGAAGAAGTACGCCATGCAGACCGGGCAAGACTTTTGCACCTTCTCCTTGCTCGCCCCGACCTCTTCTATCTTGATGGACACCCTGTTTTTAGTTGTTTTGAGCTTGAAGCACTGTACGTCATATTCTGTCTTGATGGACACCCTGTTTTCGGTTGTTTCTGTCTTATTAGACATGTCTGAATAGACACCCTGTTGTCGGTTGTTTCTGTCGTGATGGACATCAGTGGTTCGGAATAGAAAGCAAAGAAGCTGTGGCGATAATCAGCATGCGGTTGCCTCTTGCGCACGTGATGTGTCATGCTTTCGCCTCGTCAGCTCGTCTTGATCGTCGCGTTCAGGACATTTCCGGAGTTGGGGCTTGTTGCACTGATAGACGAAGTAACGGGCGATTAGCATCAACTAGCTTAAGTTGATGAGCCGAGCACGTGTAGCAGGCTTTCCCTGGCACCATGTACTGCCTTTTATTTCCCTTCACTGTGTTTGCGACGCAGCGGTCGCAGCGTTCGAATGGTCAGAGAAAAATAGCAAGAGGTGAGTTCTTGGGATTTTGTACACAGGCCACCTTGCTCCAGGGAGAGTCTAAATTTTCACGAACTGTCCAGTTTCAGATCCGCTTTGGAGAGGACGCGCCATATAACACGCAGCGACGACGGGTACTCATTTTTGCGTGGCGCCTCTTCCGTGTGCAATCACGCAGAAGGTAAGTACGTGCGCTCGGCTAAAGGCCGGCGCGGGGCGAGACTGGAGGCAGCAGTTAAAGTTCGGGAAACAGTAAAGTTCGGGCGATGCTAAGTTCGGGCGAAGCAAAGTTCGGGTTCTGGTAGCAAGTTTGGCCTGTGATGGCAAGTTCGGCCGCCCGACTCCGTTTCCCGGGGTGACCCAAATACCGCGAGATACTGAGAAACTCCGCAAAAAAACGCAAATTTCGGGCACATTAGACCCCGAAACGCAACAAACCTCGAAAACAATCTTCGACCGGAAAAGTGTCATGGGCAGGGTTTGAACCCGGGCCTACCGGCCTGAAGGCCGACGCCCACTCACTCTACCACCCCTGTGCATTTTTGGGAGGGGGAAAAAATCTTGCTCCGCACTATTATCTAGCCCAAAAACAATACACTTTCATAATTGTTGCAAGAAAAGTGGTAGAGGCTATTCACATTGCATGTTCATAGGACCTCCAGTCTCGAAAAAAGTCGGAGCAAAGAAAGAACACCGAAATGTTCCCCTGGAAGACGAACCCGTTTTCTCTCTCTCTTTTTCTCTTCTCCACTCCCCCCCCCTTGGTTGTTGGGGGGACTGCTTTGCCTGTGTTGTCTACGAACAGCCGCCTAACAAACCAGCCTCACCCACCGCAGTCGCGTTGTGGTCACTCAGGTTTCCATCCCCGCCACCCCTCCACCCTCTCATCAGGATAGAGTTTTCGTTGACCGCATCCAAATCCTGGACGTGTCTTCGGGTGACAAATTGGCAAATGATCATGATCAGAAGCCTGTTTGGGCGGTTCAGTTTGCTCGCACATTGCACGTCGCTAAAGTACTCGAGGGACTGCCTTGTGCTCATTTCGAAGGGGGCTAGAGGGGGGAGAAAACAATACAACTACATTGTAACAAAGTGGGTCTTTTTTGTTGAACGCTTACGCCTGCCACTAAACCCAGATTTACCTGTGTTTCGTGTGGGCTACAGCACATTTACCTCCTTTGATCTATCGCAACCGGCAGTCTCCCTCAAGCATTTCCTACAAAGCAGGTGCTTATACAAAAAACACAAAAAGCGAGCGGGCATACTTGGCGTCGCAGTCCTCGTAGTTGTATGCGGAGCACATCGCTTCGACGTACTGACACGCCTCGACATCTTGGACGGTGTGGCAGCGGACGAAGAGGGCAACGTAGCGGTTCATGCGGCCTTCTGCAAAGTGGGACGGCTCGTCGTGCGCAGCGCCGACCAGGTTCGCGATGCGGGAGCCGGGCTGGCTGTTTGCTGCGAACGCCCTCCTCACCATCGCCGCCGGGGCTTCCACGTCGGCGGTGCCCGTGAGGTAAAGCGTGGGAACGATCGCTTGCTTCGCCCACTGAACGCGCGGGATCGTGTGCATGGGCACGGCGGCCTTAATGTTGAAGCCAATCTTCCGGGCGGATCTGTCGATCAGGGAGAGTGTGTGTTTCGTCCAAAGCCAGGGGGGGGAAGTCGGTATGAGAGAGAGAGAGAGAGAGGGATCAAGAACTTCGTGAACGAAGTGAGTGAGGTTCTGGACGAACTTATACCGAAGGGCGGACTTGGCGTGCGGGGGGGTGAACCTGTTGGTCAAGTACGAAAAAACACAAAGACCGCAGGAGCACACAGCAACTCCCCTCCCGAAAAACTGTACTGTTCGGGCGGTTTTATTTTGCAGACTCATGTTCTTTATGCGGCATGGTATCGGGATTTGTATCTTTCGTGGCACAAGTAGTGCGGTTTAGTGGTCTAGCTTGGTTTGCCGTTTATCTTTCTTGTTAGCAAGCACACGAGTGCGAGGTTTGAGGGCAGCAACGCGGCCGGTCCGAAATAAGCCCGAGGTAAGAAGTTCAGAGAGAGAGAGAGAGAGAGAGAGAGAAAGAGAACACATAAAACAAGTCAAAGGGTGTGGGCCTCCACCGTCAGGTGGGCCCCCACCGTCAGGTGGGCAGGCTAGTTTCGGGGTGGCTCCCTGGGAGGGACAGGGGCGGGGTTGTCACGCCTTAGCAGTTCCAGGGCCTCTCCCTTCCCACCTATATGTGTTCTCGCTGTCATCGCTACCGCGCTGACATTTCCGAGAGAGAGAGAGAGAGAGAGAGAGTTTGAATAGAGTATCTATTTGGTATCGGAAAGTAGGTGCGAGATCAGGCAAACCTTGTGCGCTAGCTTCGTTTAACCGTGAATCTAATAATCAGGGCTTACCCCACATTCTCGCTTTCATTTTATTTCCATTCTCCCCAAGTAATAATGCCGATCCGCAAGGATAGCCGCACGCGCCGGGCCGCGCTGAACCGTCGACGGGTGATGGATCCTGACTGGGCGGCTGCTGAGGAAGCGGCGGACGGGGCCACGCGGGAGTGGCGCATGTGGAACCCGTGCGAGCCCGGGGAGACGATGCACGCCCCTCCTCTTGCGGGAAAGGAAGGAAGGACCGGTCGCTGCTGAGGACCGGCTTGGAACGGTCGCCTGGGGGCTGGTCCCCCCCAGCCGACTCCGAACTTGAAGGACCTGGCGGGAGCATGACGACTGCTCTGCTCTCGTCGCCTGCTGACGATGGCGGAAAGCAGGAAGACCCGGGAAGCGCACCGACCAATTCTCCCGGGCACCACCCAGCTCGCCCCTCCTTCTGCGACAGTCGTTTCCCAACGCGACAGAAACCCTTGCCCGACGCCGGCTTTTTGCCTCGGCAGGTCAGGGGGTTGAAGTCGCGAAGGTCGAGACTGCTCAGGGGAAGGCAGCTTTTCCTGCGGCTCCACCCCCACTTCTACGACCCCCCGACCGCAGTTCCCCTCGGCTACCTGCCACCGGAGACGAGGGGCCTCACTCCGGGAATCGGTGCCCCGAGATCGACGAGGCCGCTCGACGTCACGGCTGTGCCGCCGATCGATCTCCGCGGCCTCCGGAGCCTAGCTGGCCCCGGGGCCCGCTTGCACGGCCTGCTCGACCTCCTGACGGACGGACACTCCTTCCGTCGGAAGTTGTTGGAAGTGCCTGTCCTGCCGGGTCGGAAGAGCGACGCATTTGCCCGGCATGCGGTGACGCTGGAAGGTGTCGGGTTTGTGGAGCGGGTTCCTCGGTCGCAGCCGCTGAAGTGCGTCCTGCCGGCATTCGCCGTCGAGAAGGGCGAGCAGCACTCGCGCGCCATCGTCGACGGCCGCCCGCTGAACGAGCTGATGGAGCCCCCGCCGAAGTTCAGCCTCTTGCGTGTCGACGAGGTCATCAAGAAGATGATGTCGAAGTCACACGCAGTCGTAGTTGACCTGAAGTCCTACTTTTTCCAATTCCCAGTAGGACGGTCGACGTCGGCATTCTTCGGGCTTCGAACGAAGAGGCCGGACGGGGGCGTGGCCCTGTATCGGTGGCGCCGTCTGACGATGGGCTGGTCGTACTCGCCGGTGATTGCGCAGGACTCCGCACTCGTCGTCACGGAGCCTGCGAAGGACGACAGGGTCGTCTGGTACGACGACTGGGCCCTCGTCGGTGACTGTCCGGACGCGCTTCGCGCAGTGCGCGACCGAGTCCTGCGACGCGCCCGCCAGGTGCGCATGACGGTCAACGACGAGAAGTCCGTCCTCGAGCCCAGCTCGACGCCGGTTGTCTTGGGGGTCGAGTTTGACCTCGCGGCGAAGAGGTACCGACTGAAGCAGGAGTGGGCGAGGAAGGCGCACCTCCTCTTTTGCTCGGTCGGTTCGATGCAGATGACTTTGCGTGGCGTTTGGAAGGTCGTCGGAACCGCCATTTGGGCATGGACGGTGTGGGGCACGCCACTCTGCAGAGTGAGCCCGGTGCTTGCCTGGATGGGGACCCTGGCGCACCAAGTCCTGACCGGTTCCCTGGGCTGGGAGTCGCTGGTCCGCGTGAGCGACGACGTTCTTCCGTTCCTGGCTGGGGTGAGGCGGCGCCTGTCGGGCAATCGATGGGTCGTTTTCGACTCGAAGCAGCGGGACACCCTCGTGGAGGCGTGGTCCGACGCCAGCATGCAGGGATGGGCCTGGCTAGTGGGTTCCATGGCGATGTGGGGCCCATGGAGGGATGCACCGCAGCACATCTTCTTCGCCGAGCTTACGGCGGCCAAGTTTGCGGTTGCGTATGCGGCTTCGCGGTCTCCGCTGTCGACAATCAGAATATTTGTCGACAACTTGCCCGCCGTCAACTGCCTGAAGAACTGGAAGTCGAAGACCGAGCTCGGGAACCTCATCCTGTGCCAGGTGCGCGACGTCTTGGAGGAACACCAGTGTATCCTCGAGACTGTATGGGTCCCGACTGCTGAACAACTGGCAGACGTCTGGACACGGGATCCATACAGGCGGGGTATCCGGCCGCCCCGGACCCCGTTCTGTGTTGCATGAGGTTCCTTACCTCGAAAGTTTTGTATGTGCGCTCCTGATGGCGCTGTTTTCTTTTTGCGAGACCCGGAGGCAGCGGGATCTCAGCTCATTGAGTTTCACGTCCAGGGATTCTTATTCCACAATCTCGCTTTCATTTCACCAACCCTGCGACCTTTATTATTTCACCGTTTCTGCCAGCGCGACCTTTTCCGAGAGAGAGAGAGGGATCAAGAACTTCGTGAACGAAGTGAGTGAAGTTCTGGACGAACTTATACCGAAGGGCGGACTTGGCGTGCGGGGGGGTGAACCTGTTGGTCAAGTACGAAAAACACAAAGACCGCAGGGGCACACAGCAACTCCCCTCCCGAAAAACTGTACTGTTCGGGCGGTTTTATTTTGCAGACTCATGTTCTTTATGCGGCATGGTATCGGGATTTGTATCTTTCGTGGCACAAGTAGTGCAGTTTAGTGGTCTAGCTTGGTTTGCCGTTTATCTTTCTTGTTAGCAAGCACACGAGTGCGAGGTTTGAGGGCAGCAACGCGGCCGGTCCGAAATAAGCCCGAGGTAAGAAGTTCAGAGAGAGAGAGAGAGAGAACACATCAAAACAAGTCAAAGGGTGTGGTTAGTCACGCCTTAGCAGTCCCAGGGCCTCTCCCCACCCACCTGTATGTGTTCTCGTGGTCACCGCTACCGCGTTGACCTTTCCCGAGAGAGAGAGAGAGAGAGAGAGAGAGAGAGAGAGAGAGAGAGAGAGAGGGGGGAGCGAGGTCGGGAACAAGGAAAGAGGGAGGAATTGCCTGTGTTATGTTTCCAATTCCGAATCCTTAAGTTTCCGAATCGTCCCCTTCCAACCTTGCTTCTAAAGCAAGTGGCCTTTAAACACTCAGGGCTTGTCGCCCAATACCTCTTGTCTCGCATTGGGTCCTCACTCGACTCTTGCTGGGCCGCCAGCTTCATGACGGCACTGATCATGCATCGCATGCCGTTCGCTTTCTCGCGAAGCGTTTTCGCCTCCTTCTTGGGCAGCCGTACGTCCAAGCCGGAACACAACTCGAAGTCGACAGCGAGCTCAACCGATGCTACGTCGCCGGTCGACGACCACTCAAGTCCCGCGAGCCAGTCCACGAGGGCGAGGAAGGTCCGTTCGTCCCAGTACCGTAACCACGCCCAAGCCGGGGCGATCCGCTGATACGGGAAATCGTACCTTCGCACCGGATTCTGCCCGCAAAGCTCCCACGGAGTTCTCGCTTTGCGGTCCTTCCATTCTTGGTTGACGTGCCTCGCACGTTCTGCCAGGATCTCCGCCATGAGGGATTGAACCGGCCCGACCAGATCTCTCGTGCGCGTCGTAGCAATTCCGTGCTCGAGGAGGCACCTGGGCCAGTCCCTCTTTTCCGCGGCTACGATCGCCGCGTACTCTGCTTTCGCGCGGATCGGGGTGTAGGCACCGCACCGCCAGAAGATGTGCGCCTCGTCCTCGACGCTCCCGTTGCCGCAGCTCGTACATGCGGGGTCACCTCCCTGATGCATCCGCGAAGTGTGCTGCGCCGTGTTGACGCCTCCGGCGATCGCCACTCTGATGAGCCGCGCGGTCTGGGGTGGGCAGGCCCGCGATTTCCACAGCGCGTTGGTGGCGTCAAGGTCGACGTCGGCGATGCCGGCATAACTGCCGCGCCTCGCGACGAGTCTCGCCCGCAGCCGCGTCTTCAGGTCGGAGCGGATATCGTGGTTCCGCTCTGCTGGGGACTTGCCCAATGGCAAGTACGGTTCACCGTTTCGTTTTACATCGTCGAGGGGGCCGCCTGCCCAGTCGTGACCGCACGGCTCCAGTCCGTACTTCACAGCGATTCCTACGGGTCCCAGCGCCGCCGTCACGCGGGGCCCGTACATCTCCCGTATCTTTGCTGCTTGTGGTACGAGGTGCGGGAGTCTCTGGCATGCGGTGTAGAATTGCCCCGTTATGCTGTAGGCCATCCGGGTCGCCGGATCCGTCAGATGCGCCTTCTCGAGGATTCCCAGAACTGCCTCGGGTGCTCGCTTCGGGTTCTTCGTCCCCCATACCGCCGACATGACTCCGGTCGTCAGCTTCTCAACGGATTCCTTGGTCGTTGGGGCGAAGGGTACTCTCGCCAGCGCGGCTGGGAGGATCGCGGATTGTACTAAGAGCACTCTGCTCGGTTGCGGAATCGGGACGTGACGTAGGTTGTGGGCGGTGCTGGTGGCGGTCTCGAGCCTGGCCGTGTCGTTGTGGTCGCGCCCCTTCCGTGAGGTGCTCAGTTTGGCCCCAAGGCATTTTAGCGCTGTCGCCTGGGGAAACTTCCTCCCCGTGCTCCGGAGCTGAAGTCGCGACACGTAATCACGGACGGTCGTGAACACAAACGTCTTGTCCATGTTCAACGCCATGCCGGTGAGCCGGCAGAACTCGTCTACTACGTCGACTCCCTTCTGGAGGGCTGCTTCCGAGATCCTCGTCATCAGATTCGCATCATCCGCGTACGATTCAGTGAGCAATCCGGGTGCTTCTGCCTTCACCGCCTTCATTGGGATGGAGAGCAACGCGTTGATGAGGATGACTGAGATCGGGCAGCCCTGGAGGATCCCGTTCGTCACCTCGAACTCGTCCCCGACTCCCAGCGGCAGTTTGAAACGCCTTACGAGCACCCCGTATATTCCCCGCAGTGGCGTCATAATTCGTTCATGCAGCCCGAGTTCCTGCATCAGGCGCATCGTCAGCTCGTGCGGCACGCGGTCGAAGCACTTCGAGAAGTCAAGGGAGAGCCCGTAGAGCGGGTCTCCGCTTAACAGGGCATACTCGATCTCCATCGCCATCGTCATCAGAGGGTCTTCTCCGCGGTGGCCAGGGCGGAATCCGTGTTGGCCGTCCTCGATCCAGCCTTCCTGCCAGGTCACTATGTCTTTGAGCCGTCGACAGGCCCAGAGACGGTAAACACAGGAGGTCACCGTGATCGGTCTCATCTTCACCGGGTCGTTGTCGTCACCTTTCGGCGTCATGGTGACCAGGGCTGTTTGCAGTGCCCGTGGCCATTCGCCGGTCCTCTCAACCAGATTCAACAGCTCCGCGAGGGCGTCCAGCATCGGGTCAGGCAACGCCTTCAGCTCTGCCATTCTCCACCCGTCTACTCCACACGCCCCTTTGGCACTCTTTTTCATCAACAGGGCACGCAGGTCTGCGCCCGTTATCTCCTCCACCTCCATCGGCTGCCGGTGGATGTAGCTCTTGAAGCGGTCGGCAAAGAGGTTGTAAAGCGGCTCCGGCTGCTCCTTGTAGGATCGGAATATCGGATCCCACGCGCTCTGCAGGACGGCATCCATCTCATCGACGTTCGCCGTGACCCGGTCCGTTCTCAGCGTCGTTGCTTCTCGTCGCGGCTGCCGCCGGCACCAGGCGGCAAGCCCTCGCCGGTCCGTGTCGGCGCGGTTCACCGCCTCCCTGACGTACTTGCCGTGGCGGGCTGCCATGCCTTCTCGTCCGAGCCGGTTGTTGCGGTCCCGGACTGCCCGCAGCAAGGTTCCACATTCCTGAGCGGTCGGGAGGTTCGCATATGCCGCTACCGGGATGTCTTGTAGCGCCGCACACTCCCGGGCCAACCTCCTGCAGTTCTGCCAACAGTTTCGGATGTGGACTGTGCAGGCGCCCGGTCCTGCCGGTCGTGCCAGGTATCTCTGGATCTGCTCCAGTCTGTGGATTGCATTTCGCAGTCGGAGCTGCAGCCCAGAAGCGGCCCCGGTCCCGTCGGCCGCACTTCTTGCCGTTGCCCTTGCCCGTATTGGATCCCTCGGTTGGCCCCGCCCTGTGAACCGCAGGCGCTCCGATGCTTGCACATTGCATGAGTCCAGTAGAAACGCCTCCGCTGCACCCGCCCATTCTCGCCATGCTGCGTCAACGTCCCCGTCCGCGATGTCCTGTGCGAGCCGAGATTCGTCGAGCAGCCGGCGTGCCGCGGCCAGGCCTTCCTGCGACGCGTCTCGCTGCTGTTGCGGTCCTACCGGAATAGGTCTCGGTAGTCGGTAGCGTAAGACTCGCTGGTCAAACGCTTCCAAGTCCAGGGTCACCGATACTAACCTATGCCCAGGAACGTTCACGACCGTCGTCTTACAGCTTGCGAACGCCAGTGCTGATACCCTGTTCAGCAGAATCCGGTCGATCCGCGTTCCCATGGTTCCGGTCGTCGTGAATGTAGGGTCCGGCGGTGTGCCTGTGTTTGCCTCGTGGAGTTGCGCGGAATCCGTCCATCCGTTGCGCAGTGCTTTCCGAAGTACCGGGGATCGTTCTTCATCGGTGTTGAGGTCACCAATCACGACAATCGGCACGTCGCCTAGGCTGTCCGCCGCGGCAAAGAGGACGCTCTCGAGCAGCGCTTCCCTCCGATCGCACTCTGCCGTTTCCCGACGGGCAGTACACGTTGAGCACGTGGACGAATGTGCTTCCCTTTCCCGTCGCTACCGCCGTGTGCAGAAGGCGCGCGTCGGCGAAGGCGGCTCCTGTCATACCATGCAGCGTGGCGGGCGAGTACGCAGGGACAGGCTTCCGGACCAGTGTGCAGACACCTCCGTTTGTCGCGCTCGTCTCCGACCTGATGCCGGACGATCTGCATTTGCGTCCGAGCGGTTCCGCCCCCCAATGGCACTTCCACGCTTCGAGATGCAGCTCGGCTTCGGGTCTCTTCGCCTCGAGAAGCGACACCTCCTGACAACATACAATATCAGCAGGGATGGATGCTACCGCAGGCAGGTACCCCAGCAACGAGGTAGGGTTCAACGTCGCGATCGTCAAACTTCGCGGTCCGGGGTTCGTCTCTACGTCACCCCCCAGCAGAAGAAGCTTTTTCGCCATCTCCGCGAGCGATCGCCGTCCCCTCCCTACGGGGCGGGCGGTTTCGGGCGGTGCGCATCGGTGGCGGCGTCGTCTTCTGTGTCGTTTGCACTGGGACGTCGTACGTGTTGGCGACAGGGGCGGTAGATGCATCCGGGGGCAACGGCGGGAAAGGTGTATCCAGGTGCGTGCAGGTGTTCGTGGTCTGCAACAGCGCCGCGCCGACAGTCGTCGCCGTGTGAGGCGCGTCGCGGGGTCGCGTTCGGATCGCAGTGGCGCCAGGCAGGCGACGGCTGGTTCCGAGGTCTTCGGGTCGTGGTGGTTAAGTGACGCGTCAGGTGGCGCGGTTGCAGGGGCACCGGAGAGGTCGTGGCTGGTCCAGCAGACCGCCTCGAAGTCAACATGGAGCTGGCCTTCACCAGCCCCATGTGACACCAGCGTCGAGTTCACGAGTCACCAGACTTCCTGCACTTTCTTGCTTGCGGCCGTGTAGCACGTACCACAGATGCGGGCAGCGCAGAAGCATGTGCGCATCATCGTCCCGTTCTGCCGGGGTGCTTCGCACTCTTCGCATTCCTGCGTGCCCTTGTTCCGCTCCGGCTCCTGCCACACGTGTATGTGGCCTTCCTTCGGGTCCATCGGCGCGTCGCTTTTGACTGCCTGCTTAGGCAGCGAGGCCCTGGGGATTCGCCCCTCCCACACGTTCGCCTTCGCCCCGCCGCGCGGTTCGTCCCCCCTTGCGATCGGGCGTACGAAGATAGGGTCGCGGCCCATCCTCGACACTACTGTGGCTGGCGGCGGCTGCTGCGACACAACGATCAGCCTCGTCCTCCCTTCCTTCGTGAAGGATTTCCTCTGCGCCCCGTTCCAGCCGACATCTCTGAGCGCCGCTGTGATGTCCGCGGCGTGCTCGTTCCGCCCGCCGGTGACGAAGTACGCCAGCCCTCCGCCGTATCGTGGCGGGGCGACGAGGTCGCCGGCCGCCTCCTGCAGCTCCTCCAGTGCTTCGTCGCCGGTGTAGCGGACCCCCAGGCGTGTCACCGCCGCAGCCAGCCCGTTGGTGCCAGGCAGGGCCGCCAGGGCGAGTGCGTCGTCGAGGGTGGCGGCCTTGTCGAGCCAAAGGACGCTGTCCGTTTCTCCACCCCGTGCGAAGCTGGGGGCTGACCAGAAGTGGCCTCCGTTCCCGCTGCAGGCGAGGAGCTTGTTGGCCTGCGCCAGCGTCACTCGCACCATGCAGGTGCTCCTCTCCGGCAGGTCCGCGTGTCGCCATCGGTGGCGCTTCTCGATCTCGGCGCCGTTGTCCCTTGCCGCCGTTGCACACATGCGGTCGATCACACCGGCCCCCTTCTTCTTGTCGGTGAGCAGCGTCACGGTTTCCTTCGGTAGCTCCCGGTGCAGGGCAGTGAACACCAGCACCTGCGTCTCGTTGGCCGTCTTCTTGAGCCCGATCCTCCCCTGGGCGGCCCGCGCGTCTCCACACAGGGTGACGTATCTGTAGGACGGCGTCCCGTCCGTCGAGAAAACGATCTCGTACGTCGAGCGCTCCTCGTCTGCCGGCTTCGGGGTGATGACCACGAGGGCGACGCCGTCTGCTTCCAGGTCGGTCAGCTCCTTCGCGTGGGCGACGACCTTTCTCCCTTCCTCCGTCGTCGTCTCAACGATTCCGCGCCGCGTATTCCCTTCCAGCACGCTCTTCACGTCGATGGCCTTCATCCCCCAGTCGTCGGTCCGTAGCCCTGCGTTCTTCGGGGCAGCCGGCTTCTTCCTTCCGACCACTTCTTTCCATCCGCTCGCTCGCGGCTCTTTCCGGGCGGTTCCTTCTTTCGTCGCGGTGTCCGCCTGGCGGTCTGCTTGCTTCAGTTGTTCCGCGGGCGCCGCCGTCGTATGTTTCATGGGCGCCGCCGTCGTCTGCTTCGCGGGCTGCTCCTGCTCGGCCTTCTCGGGCTGCTTCTGCCCGGCCTTCTCGGGCTGCTCCTGCTCGGCCTTCTCGGGCTGCTTCTGCTCGGCCTTCTCGGGCTGCTTCTGCCCGGCCTTCTCGGGCTGCTTCTGCCCGGCCTTCTCGGGCTGCTTCTGCCCGGCCTTCTCGGGCTGCTTCTGCCCGGCCTTCTCGGGCTGCTTCTGCCCGGCCTTCTCGGGCTGCTTCTGCCCGGCCTTCTCGGGCTGCTTCTGCCCGGCCTTCTCGGGCTGCTTCTGCCCGGCCTTCTCGGGCTGCTTCTGCCCGGCCTTCTCGGGCTGCTTCTGCCCGGCCTTCTCGGGCTGCTTCTGCCCGGCCTTCTCGGGCTGCTTCTGCCCGGCCTTCTCGGGCTGCTTCTGCCCGGCCTTCTCGGGCTGCTTCTGCCCGGCCTTCTCGGGCTGCTTCTGCCCGGCCTTCTCGGGCTGCTTCTGCCCGGCCTTCGGGTTCGTCGTTGTCTTCGGCTTCGATTTCGTCTGGGGCGTCGCCATCCCTCGTTCTCGGGCTCGCTTCTGCCCGGCCTTCTCGGTCAAGATGAGCAGGACCTTGATGATTCCGAACACCGCGCTGATCTGCGCTTCGTCTTCCGCCTCCTCAGCGAGTCGCTGTGCCTTCTGGAGGTATTGTTCGATCTCCTCCATTTTTTCCCCTGGGACGTTCCGTTCTGGGTCTGTTTTCTGACTTTCTTCTTCTTACTGATTTTCTCTCCGCGCTCTCTTGGTGTGCTTCTTTCACCGGAGGGGTCCGGTACCGTTTTATACCTAACAAACCCGAGGGAGGCTTGCTGGCGACCACGGTAAGCCACCAATAAAGTACAGTTCTACAAGTTGAGCATTGAGTTCTTTAAGGTGCAAGTGCCATCAAGGCAGGCGAGCACTACACGTTGAGCAGGGGTTGCCGTGCAGTCCGTATCGGTCTACGTGTCAAACCTGTAGCTTTCTACTTCTTGTTTCGTTCTGAAGCGAACTATGACTCTAATACATCCTCCTCCTACTGCGTATACTGGCTTCGTCTGCTGCTTCGTCTTTACCGTCGCGGATGATGCAAAAATCGATAGTAAAAAAGTCAGGCAGTGATTCGGTGTGTTTGTCACAATGGAGGCGACGACAAGCGAGGGGTAAAATTACGGTGTTTTTCTCGGGAGCGACGGGGTAAGAACCTTTGTACAAGTGTTAGTTCTCGTCGGAATAGTATTAATCTTCTAAGATCTTCGATCATATACGACAAAAAAAAAAACGCCGCACCTCTCGGTATGCTGTCCGCCGATGCCGTGGCCGACGAGGGCGACGTTCTTGAAGTTCGCCTTGTGCAGCGCCGGGTGAAGTTTCCTGTTCCTGCGGCAGGCGTCGATGGCCGCGAGCTGGTCGAAGAAGGCCTTGTGACACTTCGGGGCCAGGCACGTCTGCAGAGCGATGACGATCGCGCCCCTGCTGACGATCTCCTCGATCAGCTCCGGAAACGGCATCGAGACGGGCTCCGTGTCCGGCTGTCCCTCCTGCTTCCCATGCGACAGAACGACCACGGGGAACGAGACCGGCGTGGTGCTGTAATCGGCCGGGTAGTACAGCTCCACCGGGGAGGTCTTGTTGAGCTTCGTGAGGTAGATCGTCGTGTGCTCGACCAAGTGCGTGCCGGGCGGCGGCAGCACTGCCGTGGCTGCGGCTGCGACGAAGACGAGGACGGCTGTGAACATGCTTTCTTTTTCTTTTCGAGAAGATGGAGATGCCCTGCGATTGTGCGGTTTTGCACGGGGGCGCAGACTGAAACCCCGAAATCCAGGGTACCCAAAAGGGGACTGTCGGCCCTTGCGCCGGCGAAGCCCCACCACTAGAAAGTTGCCAGCCATTGGCCATTGAACAGGTCTGTGTACGGGATTTCCTTTTCTTCGTTGCATTTTGCTTTCGAAATGGTTCACGTTTCTTCCCCGCACAAGGAGACAACGTGCAGCCATCGGTGGCTCATCACGACGCCTAACTTGGGCGGCCTAAGTCTAACAGGATTTAACTCCTCTTCACCGGTAGCAGTTTCGCAATCATTGCTACATGTGACAGTGCCGCGTGCGTCCAGCATCAGGAGCATCAGATCTGTCGTCCGCAGCGTGATCCAGTACCTCTTAACGGGGTGCGCTCCTTCAGGTCACTCGCCGTCTTCTGTGGCTCTTCGGTCGCAAATTGCAACCGCAGCACGACCTCACCAACATGACCGACTCGTGAAGAAGTGGAAGCCAAATTGTGGGGTTCTGTGTGCTTCTGGAGTTTCGAACCATGTGAAATAGATCATCTCGTGTTCTCGACTAAGTGTGTGGTCCTGTTTAAGATGGATTGTGCCTGGCGCTCTCTCTCCCTTAGGGTTGCCGCCCGAGGGAACCGGCTGTGAGCCGAAACTCGACGCCGGTCTCTCCGGACCACCCGCCCCTGCACGAGGCACGCGCCCAAGACCCGTGCACGGCAACCGTATCACCCCCCATCCATGTTTGCACCTTCCTCGGATGCTACGGTCGGGAAGGGGCTTCAAAGTAGTTGGGGAAACACGTTCCCCTTCCCCGCGTTCTGCGTGTGGGGTTGCCACCGGGCAACTGCCGCAGCAGCCGCAGATACGTCCTTCGCCCTTGGCTCACTTACGGGAGGTGTCGCTGCTCACCTACCTGGTTGTTGCCCTAGAGTGCTCGACCAAGTGTGCACCGGCTGCCCCACAAATCTTTGCCTTGGCCCTTTCGCTATCCGTATCAGAGACTGTTGCGTTGACGCATATTGGCGCAGTATGGTAAAAGGCCAGTAATGTGATTCTGGTATGTTTGTCACGATCACCGTGACGCCGCAGGGCTTCAAAAAGCGGTGGGCTAGCGTGGGAAGCCACGATGTTGTTGTCGGGATGGTTACGACGGAGGTGGGGGTGTATGAACCTTGTTCCCGGGTTAGATGTTCCGTCGAATTGTACTAACCTTGCGCAAGTGCTAGGTCGGGAGAGCAAACTTTCTGCAGCTTTGCTCACTACGACGTGGACCGGGCCAGGAACGATACCCGGATAGCCCCGCTGATAGTAGGCACAGGATGATGTGGATACCTCGTGGACATCCATAGGTCATCCTGGAGGTACGATTGTATCTACGTATCAACACGTACGTTGTATGGTAGTGCATCACGTGTCCCGACTGCTTGCGGTATCATGGTTTCTTCCGGTTCCGAGGCCGCTTGCGCGATGAAGACGAAGACGAGATAAGATGAAGAAGAGCTGCTACCAGACGAGGACGATTCCGTTGATGCGGATGCGCTGCCGTCACGATGCCGGCTCAGCGCCACTCGCGCTGCTTCCGGCATCAACGGCTACTGCTTTCGATGTCAGTTCATCGGTGTGGGTTCTTCCGTTTTTGAGGCTGCTTGCGCGATGAAGACGACGACGACGAGGAAGAAGACTAAGTGCTGCTGCTGTCCGACGGACCAGACGAGGACTATTCCGTTGATGCGGACGCGCTGCCGTCACGATGCCGGCTCAGCGCCTCTCGCGCTGCTTCCGGCGCCAACGGCTCGTCAGACGACAGCAGCTTCCGCAGCTTCGCACGCAGCGACTTGTACCGGGCCATGACGGCCCGCTTCTGAGACTTCGACAGCCCTGCAAGGGCCGGTGCACGAGTACCACCCGCCGTTTGTTGTCCGAGAGCCTGTCTTCTTCTACGATTAGCATACAGGCTTCTGCCATCCGAGCCCACTAAGCCACACGTGTCCCGACTGCTTTCAATGTCAATTCATCGGTGTGGTTTCTTCCGTTTTCGAGGCCGCTTGCGCGATGAAGACGGCGACGAAGAAGAAGATGAAGAAGAGCTGCTGTCCGACGGACCAGACGAGGACGATTCCGTTGATGCGGAAGCGCTGCCGTCACGATGCCGGCTCCGAGCCCACTAAGCCACATGTGTCCCGACTGCTTTCAATGTCAATTCATCGGTGTGGTTTCTTCCGTTTTCGAGGCCGCTTGCGCGATGAAGACGACGACGAAGAAGAAGATGAAGAAGAGCTGCTGTCCGACGGACCAGACGAGGACGATTCCGTTGATGCGGACGCGCTGCCTTCACGATGCCGGCTCAGCGCCACTCGCGCTGCTTCCGGCGTCAACGGCTCGTCAGACGACAGCAGCTTCCGCAGCTTCGCACGCAGCGACTTGTACCGGGCCATGACGGCCCGCTTCTGAGACCTCGACAGCCCTGCAAGGGGGTCCTCCGGCGCAGCGGCGCCTTCGTCGTCGCCCCAGACGAAGTCGCCGTTCCTCTTCTGGGAGGCCGGCACCGGCTTTTCGGACCTCCGCTCCTTGTCCACGCCGCCGCCTTCCCCGGCCGCCGCCGACAGCTTCCGGGCGAACTCTGCCGCAGCCAGCAGGCTGTCCGGGTCCCGGCCGTGCCTCCGCAGGAGGATCTCGTCGTCGGACTCCATCCTCCCACCCCTCTCCTCACCTTTGTGAAAAAAGGAAGTGAAAAAAGTTTTTCGATTGTTTTTTAAAGCGTGGTTGGTGAGTATAGTATATACTATACGATACCTTGCACAAAAGTGCTACTTAATCGTCGGAATAGTCTGATCTTGATACGTCGCAACAGTCTGCGCGACAATAGAATAGTATTGGACACGAAGGGCTGCTGACACTGCACTTGGTCTCGTTGCGGCAACTTGTTACATTGCGCACTGGCACTGTGTCACACCTCTTAGCCGGAGTGCTTCGTGCTCAGAGCAGTTGGAGCAGGCATCGGAGACGGCGGTGTCTGCAGTTCGTCACCGAAGGTTGACACGTCTCTCGCTGGAGTTCTTGAGCTCATACTTGAACGTACGTCGTGAGATGAGAGCGAGGGAAGACTTGCAGGGTTGTTCCTTCGTTTCCCGGGTAGCCCACACCCCCCTCCCTCTTGTTTACTGGCTCAGTTGTGCTGCTCTGCTCTTGATGTCCCTTCCCCACTTCCGATTGCTCCATCAGCGGTTGACGTGGCTCTGCTGACGTTGTCCCGTCAAAATGAGCGGACGAGCACGCACAAGCTCACTGGCAGATAGTCCGTGCTCCCAGATTATGAATCGCAGGAGAAACCGGCAGACGTGTTGCACCTTGCGGCGTTGCGAAGTAGTGGAAGCCGCCCACATCCCAGCCACTAGATCCCGGAGCCTCGTAGTTGCTGCGGTTCGTGTGACGGCCCCCAGTCTTGATGCTCCCCAGTCTTCCGCGGTTGCGTACGGCTCGTGCCAGCGACGTGGTCCAGAAACATCTGGCCCATGAGGGACGTTTTGACTGGCATGTTGGGCCGGCTGTTGTTAGCCGGCTCGCCCCATCCTCCGCGAGATTCGTTCTTCCGCGCATTTAGTGTGCCTTTGGAGCTGGTTTGGACATGAGAGGCGAGTTGGGCACCTGCCTACATCACCAAGAAACAATGACTGCTACCTAATGCAGTAGGCGATCCAGTACTAGGAAGACTGACCCCGTCACACACCACGGCCAACGATCTAGGCGATGTCATGCAAGTGGCGTCGCATCCGTGCACGTAGCTACTGCAAGAGGTGCACATTGCAGGTGCCGAGGGGTGAGTTAGTGAAGTCTCCCGGAATAGGGGCCAAGCGCTACACTATCAGTTCGAAAGCCGTACAGGATGAATACTATTCCATCGTCACGCGGATTGTTGCCACACATCAAGTTCTCATCCCTGCTCGTAGCTGCGGGTGGAAAGACTCTCACTTCCATGGACGCCGCAACCGGGCCGTCCTCGTGGCAGGCGCTTGCGATGGAAACCAGTGAAGGGCGCAAAATGAAGGGAATCGAAAATCCGAAGCAGTGAAAGTTCTACGGTCAGCGTCGTCGAATACAGCGCAAGCGAGCGATCTAAAAGAGAGAAAAGACGGTGGGGGGACTGCAAGAACGCGCTTGGAATGGATATGCGCTTAACACCGCCCTGGTCCCGTCTGCGCCGTGTTTCGGTCCTTTTTGCCACGGACACATGAGGCGGACCATCATCAGCGCGGAACCTGAGTGTCTGCAGACAGGACAGACAGGACAGCGGTGTGAGTCTGGTTTGTCAGGCGGCTGTTCGTAGCGCGTCACAGCCAGGACCACCACAGGCGAATCCGTCACGGGGTGGAGGCCCCTACAACCGTGCTGAGCAATCAGTTAACTCAGGGTCCCCGCCCTGATTGTGACTGCGACTCGCGGACAAACGGTGGGGGGACGTCTAGCTTGAAGAGAATTGGAAGGTAGAAAAAGGGAAGGAGAGAGAGAGAGAGGGGGGTCTCGTTCGGACCTTCATTCTCTTCATCGGTAAGAAACGTGAAGCCATCGGGGCGATTAACGCAAAATCGATCGAGAGGAGCGAGTTCGGGACTGCGGGAGGAGGGAGGAATTTGCCTGCGTTATTTGCTAATTCCGAATCCTTAAGTTTCCGAATCGTCCCCTTCCAACCTTGCCCTGGAGCAAGTGGACTCAAATACTCAGGGCTTGTCGCCCAACAACATATATCCTTGTTCCATAGGTCCTCAGCTCGACCCCTCAAGACGCACCGAAGGTGCTCAAACAAGTTTGCTTAGAGAGAGAGAGAGAGAGAGAGAGAGAGAGAGAAAGAGAGAGAGAGAGAGACGAGTTAGAGTGCAGGGACCATCTCTCCGAGGAGTATCCGGTCGCCCCACTACTATCCCGTAGTACTACTGCAGGCGTAAGTCGTTGCGCCGTGGGCGCGGAGCGAGCCGTGGCCCAGTCAACGATGATTGTTGCACCGATGGTGGCGCAGCCGGGGGGCGTTCTGACTGACGGACGAGACCGCCTGGCAGGCGTGTGTCGACACGTTGTTTCGCGGGCTCTCCTCCTTTTGGCAATAGCCCGCCCTATGGCGGCGGCTAGCACCTTGACGGAGAATCTCAACTCCCACTGAACAAAGGATACGTCGTGCGGATATTCAGGCACGGCATCGTTCCAGCTGTTACGGGCGCAAAAAAAGGTTTTGGGGGACTTCGTCGGTTTGTATTTTGTGTTTCCGACCGATCCCGAATGGACGTGCAGATCGGTGTCTTTCTTTCGACGTTTGTTGCTATTTTCGAAGTTTTCGATGGGGGTCCACGTTGTGCTAGGCGGCGAGGGCGGAGTTGACCATCGACGCGACCGACCAGCGGGCGCCGATTTCGCGGAAGACGGCGAGGTTGAGCTCTGAGGGGGAGAGGCGCGGCTGCTGGCCGGCCACCTCCGTCCTGACCGCCGCGAAGTGCTCCTTCGTGTACTGTGCGAACGGCGACACCTTCAGCTTCGCCCGCTTCGGCTGCGTGCGCGCCGAGGACTGCACCGCGAGAAGCTCCTCGCGGCGCTTCAGCTGCGCAGGGGTCACACGGGTTCGGTACTCTTCCTTCTCTTCGTCGCAGAGCGCCTTCCACCTCAAATTCGCAGCGCCCGGGTGCTGCTTGATCTCCGAGGCGAACAGCCTGTACGCAGCCGAGGCGACGAGGAACTTCACCGTCGGGACCCTGCGCACCTTCTGCTCGAAGTCGATCCGCGCCCGCTTCGCCCGCTGCAGCTCCTGAGAGGACAGAATTTCTATGAATGGCAAATACTACCAAAACAATTTTTTTTTTTCATGGAACAACTCCAAAAAAAACAGTTTGCTAAAAGTCTCCGGGTTCGCCTCATGTGGGTACGGCTGCAGCTTCCACGACCGCAGCAGGTTCGGCGGCACCCACATCAACTTCTACGACGGCAGCAGGTTCGGCGGCACCCACATCAACTTCTACGACGGCGGCAGGTTCGGCGGCACCCACACCGACTTCCACGACGGCAGCAGGTTCGACGGCACCCACACCTACTTCCACGACGGCAGCAGGTTCGGCGGAACCCACAGCAGGTTCGACGGGCTCCCTGGCTGCTCGCCGTGCTGCCCTCTTTGCACCACTTCTTCGCTACACCACCGTATGTTGTTTTCTCACTCAGGACTTTGACCTGTTGTGTTTGTGGCTGTCGTGTAGGGTAGACCCGCATGACCTCACGTCCGTTCAACACGTAGTTCGGTAGTTACAGCATTTGGGAACCCCTTCGGTTTTTTGTCTAGCAGCTTTTATCGAGCATTTCCTTCCCGGGAAACCCTTCGGTTCTTTGTCTAGCAGCTTTTGTCGAAGTTTCCTTCCCGGGAATCCTTCGGTTCTTTGTCTAGCAGCTTTTATCGAGCATTTCCTTCCCGGGAAACCCTTCGGTTCTTTGTCTAGCAGCTTTTGTCGAGCAATTCCTTCCAAGCTGGCGCTAAGACCGCGCTTATGTGAAAAAAAGACACCTTCTTCTGGTTTCGGAGGCCAACCTCTGCGTCAAACTTCGACGCCCGGAGAGCCAGCATCTCTTTTTTCGTTTCGCTTGTATCCACCTGCTTTCTCCGCACCAGCACAGTCGCCAACTTCTGCTCAAGTGTAGCGGCCTTCGTCTCGAACGCCTTCAACTGTTTTTCGGCCTGCACCACCCGTTGAGCACACCGCGTCCTGAATTGAAAGTTGAGGTCGCTCATTCAATGCTAGCAATCTTGCGGGTTGCGCCTCGTAACGTAGTTTTTAGAGTTAAATTTCGCTCAAGGAAAAACGCCTGGCCCCCCCGCGTGCATACATGTTGAGTTTACTTCTTACGGGGTTTATGAACCGGCGAGGGCTACTTTGTGCAGCAGCTCCTGCGTGATACCCAGTATTACCCGAGAGCGGCGCGGGCTACTCTATGCAGTTTTCCCGGGGATAGTAGGCTTGGAAGTAGCTACCCTATTTAGAGTTTCAGTCCGCTTGCGAATCCGGAATTCTACGGATGACCTTTGTCGAAAGTCCTTCATCAAGCTGACGTACTGGGTGGGTTTGGGGGGGCATGCGTGGCTTCTTTCGGGACACTTTACTTACTTGCTTTGGCAAGCCAGGTGTTCGTAACAATTTGTGACCGACACCAAGATCTCACCAGGTAAGGGGGGAGTTCTTGGGCCCCACGTGAGCTGTTTACCAGTGTACCACAGGAACACCACGGTTCATCATGAGGAACGGACACCCCTCCGAGAACATTCGATACGGTCACATTGGACAGAAATACTCGACGTAGCTGCTTTGACTCCGAATGGAAGGGCCTCCTTGGAGAGAAGAGAGTCGCTCGGGGCCGTTGTCCCTTCTCCATCCGCCAATTTACACATCCGTTTCATTCATGTCACACCAACCAAAGGATCATTCACGGTTAGCTCTCCTTAGCTGGCTTGCTGGTACCTCGGGAACGAGCTGACCGGCGAAGTTGGCTGCCCGGCGGCTGCCTCAGTTGGGGAGATCGGTCCTCCTGGCTACCGAATCAGTCAGCCAAGACTCCAGCTCAACTGGCGAAGGCCTGAGTTGGCATCAATCTAACACAACTGGCTGCGGCGGGCCGGCTCACGATGCCTGGCCGCTCGCATTCGCCTCGCGGGACTCTGGGATTGTCCCAATGGCCCTATCCCAATGGACCGCCGCAAAAGAGAAGAGTGCATGATTCAGCAGCCTACGGCACGGAAGTGCACTGGAGGGTACCCGGGACCGAGAGATCTGCCACCGCCTCGTCGATCGTGTGAGGGCCCGGCACCCGCCTGACCGGGCACCTCCCAAGGAACGGAACACGCGTACTTGCCCTGCGCGTCCTGCAGGCCGCCAGCGGGGTCGCGTCTGAGCGCCGACCCTTCCCTTTCCTCTCTACCTTGACATGCCCCCACGCATGCTCTGCTACTCGGTATTCAGTCCCGGCGAGCAGTGGCATTGCTCGGGATTAGCTGAATTAAACACCTAAAATGTAGAGGTGGAGGGGCAAATACAATACAAACACACAATCTGATTTGTTCTTCGCTTACACCACCGTGTGTTGTTTTCTCACTCAGGACTTTGACCTGTTGTGATTGTGTGATTTGTCGTGTAGGGGTAGACCCGCATGGACCTCACATCCATTCAACACGTGGTTAGCACTTGGGATGGCAGCATCGTCGAGCATTTCCTTCCAAGCTGGCGCTTATGTAAAAAGTCATGGCGGAAAGCATACGCGGTCCTCCGAACCTTCAAAGCTGCAGCCATTTTGTGAAAGTTTTTTCCCCTTCCTCGTCGCCCGTGTCCTGTTCATCACGATCGTCGTTGCTTTTTTTGGAATGAAACGTCGCTTTAGACAGGGGACTTTAGCACTTTGTCTGACCTAGCATGGGCTCCCGACTTCTCTGACAGCACGATCGCCGTTGCTTTTTATGAGATGAAGATTCGCTTTGGACTCCAGGACACATGTGACATACAGCCAATCCACCGAAAATGGGTTCTAGTCTGTTTCTGCAGGCGTCTTGCAGCTGGTCTGGCTCCCACGGCCACTTCAGGGACGGAATCTGCAACACCTTTGGCATAGGTGTGCTTGCGATGCCGTTTGGGGCTCGGGCAATCAACCTGGGTTTGGTTTGCAGTTTCAGCCGCTGTTCTACTCGCTGCAACAAGCGTTTCCAGCTTTGTGACCGGTGGGGTCGGCGGTTTCAGCACCAAACGCATGTACGAATGTGTCTGCGTTGGTCCTGCGACAGACTTGGAACGGAGCTCGCCTGAACAGCCGAGACAAGAGGCCAGACAACCGGAAGCGCCCGGAAACAAGCGGCCGAGGCAGAGCGTTGTGTCAGAGTTCGGAAACGTCAAGATCGGGACTGCCTGGAACCCGAGCTTGAAGCAACAGGTGTTCTTGTTCTGCTCCCGCCGGGCCAGGTGCCGGTTTTGCGCTGCGTCGTTCACGCAAGCCACGACGACACTGCGTTGCCACTGGAAATCGCACCACGAAAATCTCCAAGAGGTGCAGGAACCACTGTGGATCGATGCCGCCAAGAGGTTCAGGAGTCACCTGGTGGCGCAGCATGCTACATCGGTCAACGACCCCGGCAACAGCAGCCGCCTTGCAGAGGATTTTTTCGCGCCGGGCTGGATTTCCTGCGCCACCACCTACTACGCGGAGTGCGGGAGACTCGGGTCGCGGGAATCGTCTTCGCTGTCGGATTCCTCCGAGGAGCCGAACAGTACTAACTCGCCGAGCGCTTCGACCGCTTGTCTCGGCCGTTTGGATGGCATCGATGCAGTCGTCTGTCGAGCCGGCTCGCTCAGTGTGCCACGTACGAAGGTCAGTCTCCGGGGCACTGACGGGAGCGGCGGTTCGCCGGGGGTTCTGTTGGCTACTCCGGCAGAGTTCACTTCAAGATTCCGGGAATTTGCGTGCGAGCATGACTTTCTCACGGGACGGGAAAGCCCATTGGACGGGAGAGCCAAAGGCACACGTGATCGGCTGCTACTTAGCACGATTGTCGTTGCTTTCTTTGAGGTGAAGGTTCGCTTTAGGCTCCCGGGACAGATGTGTCATACAGTCAATCCACCGAAAATGGGTTCCAGTCTGTTTCTGCAGGCATCTTGCGAAACTGTGAAGGGGAAGCAGCAACACCCTGCCATCTGAATCTCCCACCCCTCCAGCCTTGGTGCTCCGACCATTGTGTGCTGCACACAGACTCCACGTCCAAGAGACCGAGCGAAAAGGAAAGCATGAATATCTCGTAAGAAAAATAGTACTAATCTAGCCAGAACAACACCGCACTAGTCCAATCTGTGCACGTGCTTCGGTCCTTTATCGACGGCCAGAAGGCAGGCCATCATCCGCGCAGAACCTGGGTGTCTGCACGACAGCGTTCGTAGCTCGCATTAGCCAGGACCACACGGTGAAGTCCAGCCTCAGAAGCTGGAGTTAAAAAGCGGGCGTCACACCCGCTTTTCGGGTGTGGATCTGCACGCGTTTTGATTGCAGCACGCCCGCTTTTCGGGTGTGACTCGGGGAGAAGGCCCCCACAACCTTGTCGGAGCAATCATTCGAAAACTCAGGGAGCCCGCTCTACTTGACTGCCGCTCGCTGCGGAATGCAGGTTGCGGACTCGTCTTCCTTTTAACGGTGGCGATCCGCGGAGGAACCGGTGTACATCGCTTGAGACGTCATCCAGTGTAGTACTCGTAAGCTGGTACATCGCTGAAGCCATCATACCTCCGCAGAGCACAGTGGACATGGGTGTGTCGTGCGCGTGAACAATGGCACGGGCTGAGGGTGGGGAGTGGGCTCTATTTTTTTTTTTTTTTTTTTTTTTTTTTTTTTTTTTTTTTTTTTGTGTCTTAACAAATGCAATTTGTCAAGAACAAAAACAGATCGATGGCAGCGTACTATCCTCACTCCCGTTAGATGAAAAAAACAGGTTTGAAGGAAGTGCGCACAAACAAAAAGGGACGTAAGTGAAAATGCCCGCCGTACATCGTGACGACATTGATCTTTCTACTGTGAAGTGGAAGGACGTGGCAGATGGTACCAGGGAAAGCCTGCTACACGGGAGCCAAGCTTCACGTGTTCGGCGGTACTGCAGAGCCACGGGCCTACGGGTCAAGTGGCTACCGATTTCCCAAACTAAAGCATCAAGGCTTGGCGCACCTTGGGGCTTGGCGCTCGCGCTGAACACAAGCTCGTCGAGACGGTCAGCCGCAGGGCAGAGCGGACGGGGTTGTGGCACTGTGCTGCCTCCGACTCAAGCTTTGCAAGCTGTGGTTGACCGTCACGTTCCTGGACCAGGAGCGGCCTTCTTATTTTCCTTCTTCTTCTGCGGTCGGCAGAAGGTGTCAAGGGGGGCCTTCACGTGGCGACACTGTTGAGACGCACCTTAATTGAGTCGCGGTCGCCGATCCCCCAACCGCCAGCATCATGTACTTGATGCGACGCGGAACAAGTGCTGACAGCACCGCCCGGCGAATAGAGGGCCACAAAAGTGGCGAATCGACCGGTCGGGGGGTGCTTAGCAGCCAATGGCCTGATGGCTGAGTGCACACCTAAGCAGGGCTGCATCCTCGTGTTGTAGCCGTGTTGTATTTGAGGCTTCGTGGGGGCCTGGTCAACCACCTCATCACAATAGGCGCAAACTTTCACGACAGTGATTGGACAGTCGGGATGCCGGGCCATGAAGAAGAGAGTTGAAGTATGGCTAAAGATAAAGTGGTGTCACCTGAGGGGGTAATCTCAGGGCCGCCCACGTGATAAGCCGTTGCCGGCTTATCCGTGACACCGTTTATATGTACGTTATTGAAAGAGTAGCGTTGGCACTCTTACAGGTTCGTTCCCTCGTAGCTCGTAGAAAAGTAAAGCAAGACCTGCCCCCTGCGCCTGCTGTCACCGGCTGTGTTCGGCAGACGACACATACTACAACTACGCGAACGGTGAACGTGCCAAAGGGACGGACGGCGTGTGCTCCCAGCGGAAGCGCGGCCGCGACGACGAGCAAGCAGGTGGGAGCGCCCGCAAGAAGCCGAAGCCGCAGCAGCCGCCTCTGAACGAGAAGCGCCCCAAAAGTGGACAGCCACAGGGGCAGAGCGGACTGTGCTGCCTCCGACTCAAGCTTTGCAAGCTCTGGTTGACCGTCACGCTCCTGGACCAGGAGCGGCCTTTTTCTTTTTTCTTCTTTTCTTTTCTTTGCAGTCGGCTCTTCTCCGTTGATTTCTCCTCGCTTTCGTTGACGGGAACGTGCGTGAGCTATCGGTCAAAGCCTGTCAAATAAACTGCCTACAGACAGGAACGCGCACTCAGTCGTCAGGTTTAGATAGCATTCATTGCTTCTAATGGACTCGGGACGTGCCGAGGCTATTTCTCTTCGCTGCCTCAGCAGTGTTGCTATTTTGGGCAATTTGCGTACCTGCTGTCAAAACTCTGTCTGGGTCCAAGTTTCAGCTCGGACTCTCTCATCATGCGGTGAACACCACTGCTGCCCCCCAACTATGCAGCAAGCAAGCCGTGACTTTGGCAGACCCGCCTCTAACGGGGAGGCTCGCAGATCACGAGCCGATGACATAAAACTTCGCATTGAGCTGTTGCGTGGCTCGAACGCCATGTTCAGAAGTGTGCCATGAACTGTCACAGCAAGCTTCAGCTTCATCGAATGTCAACGCTAAGAGAGAAACTATGCCTCATCCTGCCGAAGCCCTTGCGATGACACTCCCCCAACTATGCAGCAGCAAGCAAGCCGTGACTTTGGCAGACCCACCTCTAACGGGGAGGGCCGCAGATCACGAGCCGATGACATGAAACTTCGCATCGAGCTGCTGCGTGGCGTTGGAGTAGATAACCAGCGGCGTTTGCGCCGGGTTTTGCTCGAAAGCCATGTTCAGAAAGTGTGCCATGAACTTCTTGCGGAACTGCTCCCGAAGCGCCTGAAGAAGTCGTGGTGGTTGTTGTGGCACATGGGGTGGAGGAGATCATAGACTGAGACTTAGCTTAATGTTTAAGCAGAACACTGCCTCTCACGCATGTCGGACGCTAGCATTCAAAAAACAAAGAAAACAAAAAGGAGCAAATTTGATCGAACTCCGCCAGGGTGAGTCTCCTGGGATGTCTGTTCACACTCACTCAGGGCTGCTAACTGGGGAGGCTACCTCGCACCCTTTTCTCTGCTAGATGCGCGAGATCATTCTCCGAATGCAGGAGTGAATAGCCGACGAAGAATACTCCTTCGTTCCTCCAGGGGGTTACCGTTCTTCAGGCTGCGAGGCATATCGTTTGCCAACAAGATCTCGAAGCACATGGGGTAGGGCACGCGCACTCTCAGAAATATTCAGAAGTGGCGCGTTAAAGCCTTGAAGTACCGAGAAGGAGTAGCAGCAGTACGAACCCTTGGCGGTTAGATGAACAAAACAGGTTTGAAGGAAGTGCGCACACAAACAACATTTTTTGAGTGCAAGTTCGCTGCGGGATCCGGGGGTTTTATAGTCTCCGGGTGACCAATGTCGTAAAGGTTCCTTTAAGGTACGGTATGTGTTAGTGTGCGTATCATATCTGCTGTAGTGGCAGTACGTGTACTTGTGAGTCTATCTTTGTTGCCTTTTCATAGAAGTGTTGGAGGAAATGGGAAACGGTGTATGGAGCAACAATCTGTGACGATAGACTGCACAGCCGTAGTTTCAACTCGACCTTGTGGGTCTTTTCAAATGAGCGGCACGACCACGAACGATTTCATGTATACAGCTGCTAACTCTTTGTCTGAAGACGGCCGACATACCTTCCTGGGGAGATCTTCGTTTTGTCGGAAGAACTCGACGAACTGTGGTGGATTTACCCTTCTTTAGAGGTATAGTTCGCTTGAGAATCCGGGATTTTAGAGTCTCCGGGTGACCGACACCAAGTTCTCGCCAGGATACGTGAGTGTTCTTGGGTTCCTCTCTTTGTTCGAGTGCGCCGGTTGATCGCTTTCACTATATCGTCAACAAAATGCAACTCCTTTGAGATTGGGATACTGTTGCGATGGCGGGGTGCCATCGGCATGCCAATGAGTACCACACTGCCTGTCTTGCGCTACGTGACACCGGATGGGTCACTCTTGGCGCGCTTCTGTCGTGGTGCAACCCTTTTGTGATTTGGGAACTCGCAGCTGGCAGCATTTCCTGCGAAGCAGGTGCACCCCGGACTTCAGCAGCCAATTAAGTCAATGCGGGAGTTCATGTGGCTTCTCCGGAAGAGGGCCTTGCACCCTTCCCAGAGGCTGTCTCCGTGACTGCTCCGGAAGAGGGCCGTGCGCTCTGTCCCAGAGACTGCCCATGTAGCTTCTCCGGAAGAGGGCCTTGCGCCCTTCCCAGAGGCTGTCTCCGTGACTCCTCCGGAAGAGGGCCGTGTGCTCTGTCCCAGAGACTGCCCATGTAGCTTCTCCGGAAGAGGGCCTTGCGCCCTTCCCAGAGACTGTCTCCGTGACGGGCGCTCTGTCCCAGAGACTGCCCATGTGGCTTCTCCGGAAGAGGGCCTTGCGCCCTTCCCAGAGGCTGTCTCCGTGACTCCTCCGGAAGAGGGCCGTGCGCTCTGTCCCAGAGACTGCCCATGTGGCTTCTCCGGAAGAGGGCCTTGCGCCCTTCCCAGAGACTGTCTCCGTGACGGGCGCTCTGTCCCAGAGACTGCCCATGTGGCTTCTCCGGAAGAGGGCCTTGCGCCCTTCCCAGAGGCTGTCTCCGTGACTCCTCCGGAAGAGGGCCTTGCGCCCTTCCCAGAGACTGTCTCCGAGAGGGCCGTGCGCTCTGTCCCAGAGACTGCCCATGTGGCTTCTCCGGAAGAGGGCCTTGTGCTTGTACAAAAAGAGGAAAGGGGGAAGTACGGTATTTTAGAGTTAAAGTTCGCTTGAAATTCCGGGGTTTTAGGGTCTCCGTGTGACCGTTCATGAATGGGTTCTCTTAGAGCAAGAAAGGGCTATGTGGCTACGGGTTGTATATTTAGTGCACGCTTTCGTTATGGATTATGGCTAGCCATGTCCGGGACTGTTTGTGACCGACACCAAGTACGTTCCTTCGTGGAGTGTCGTCGTGGGCCCCCCACGTTCTACAAGTTGAGCAGGGGTTGCCTTGTAGCCCGTACCGGTCTGTTGTCCGCGTTTTTAATGTATTTTCTGACCCTCGAAAACGGTTGGGCGGGTACCTGTTCATCGTCTGCGTTCCCGGGTGCCGTCGTAGCAGATAGGCGCCTCTGTTCCGTGAAGCCCGTTCGGTAGGCCTCTTCGGACGACAGCTTCTCGCGGACTTCTTCCGGCGTGATCGTCGCGTAGGCCGCCGGTGCCTCCGACGGCAGCGGCGGCGCGGCCGCGGGCGGCTTCTTCCGGACGCGGAGCCTGGCCGCTTGGTGTCGCAGGCATTCCAGCGCGTTTACCGCTTGCGCTTCGAGGATCTGCTGCTCAGCGCGCAGCAGGTTCTTCTCGGCTGGCAGCTTCTGACATATTTTTAGGTTGGGTTCCTTAGGGGTACCGAACAATTCGTTTATTTCCTTCGGGGTACCAAAAAAATGCCCTTAGGGGTACCAAACCCAACAAATTTGTTTTTCATCCAGATTTTTGGCCATTTTGGCCCGTTCTTGCCGACTTTTCCAGATTTTGGCCACTTTGACCCGTTTTTGCCGTTTTTTTCCAGATTTTGGCCATTTTGGCCCGTTTTTGCCGACTCTCCAGATTTTGGCCACTTTGACCCGTTTTTGCAGATTTTTCCAGATTTTGGCCATTTCGGCCCGTTTTTGCCGATTTTTCCATTTTAGGTTATGTAGGCGTCATGCTGACATATTCGCTGGCTATTTCGAGTTTCATGCTGAACGTTGAGGCCAAGCGGATTTTTAGAGTTATAGTCTCAAAGAAGAAATTCGCTTTGAATTTAGTCTTGGGCCCCCCACGCGCTATTTTTTACAGCTTGCGCCAGCTTGGAAGGAAATGCTCGACAAAAGCTGCCAGACAAACGTCCAGGATTTGGGCTCAGGGTAGTGCAACGAAACCTCTAGTTCCCCTTTCTACTTTCTCCTACTCTCGCGGTGAACGGTTTTTACCAAAACATGAAATGTTGGAGGAAATGAGAAGCTCATCGCCGCAAACCGTGGCGTTTTCACTTGCGTCCTGAATCCAGCTTGACGTAAAAACGATCAGGCACTGCTTTTCAACGAAAACAACTCTCTCTTCCCGTCATCATCATCATCATTAGTTTTTGTATCAGCCGCGGTTGTGCGAGTGACGAGCACTTATTAATTGTATGAACACCTTGCCCCGGGGGCAGCAGTCAGCTGAGAGACTGACAGGTGAGCAGCGCCACCTCCCCTGGCGAGCTCTCGGATCAAGCTGCGTCTGATGCAGCTGTTGTACGGAATTGCCTACACACACTCCAGCTGCACGCGCCTTCATTGCGAAGGTTGCTGCTGCGGCCGTCATGGTGGCAGCTGTGTCAGGAGGGCTGCATTCGTGTTGTAGTCGTGTTGTGTATAACGTCTTGTGGGGGGCCTGGTCAACCACCTCGTCAGCACTTTGGATCCCTTCGGTTAAGAATAAAACAAAACGACGCAGTTCTTTGTTTGAGGTTTCAGGTGGCAAATTGGCAAATGATCATGTCAGTCGGAAGGTCCTACTTAGGCCGTTCAGTTTCCTCGCACATTGCATGTTTTTTGTTGAACGCTTACGCCCGCTACTGAACCCAGATTCACCTGTGTTTCGTGTGGGCTACAGCACATTTACATCCTTTGATATTTTGCCTCCGCAGACAAGTATTTCCTATACTCGAGGGACTGCCTTGTGCTCATTTCGAAGGAGGCTAGAGGGGGGAGAAAACAATCCAACTACAAAGTGGGTCTTTTTTGTTGAACGCTTACGCCCGCCACTAAACCCAGATTTACCTGTGTTTCGTGTGGGCTACAGCACATTTACCTCCTTTGATCTATCGCAACTGGCAGTCTCCTCAAGTATTTCCTACAAGGCGGGTGCCTATACAAAAAAAGAACTGCAAACCGACTCGGCCAAGGATTTTTCGATGGAAGCGCACACGAGCATAATCGCTTCGGCGTTGCTTCGCGTCATGCGTCGGGCCTTCTGCGCTGCGGTTCTCACCTGCCGGCTGAGGTGCACACTGTTGGCACCAGCCGCCTGCGCGCAGCGCAGAAACATTCTCCCCCCCCTCTCCTCACGCCCAAATTGACACAAAAAGCAAGTGTCAAACCCACCAAACCCCTTGACAGCTGGCGTATGCCTTTTGCACACCTGTTTTAAAGTATCCGTTTTCGTTGAGCACGATCACCGTGACGCCGCAGGGCTTGGCTAGCGAGGGACCGTTGTCGGGATGGTGACGAGGGTGGGCGTATGAACCTTCACGGCGCACTACACCCGGACTCCCACTCCAGATTGCGGGAGTGATTTTTGCGGTCGTTTGTGTGGTCGGCCTCACTCCCTCAATGAGGGAGTGGGATCCCCTCAATGAGGGAGTGGGATCCCCTCAATGAGGGAGTGGGATCCCCTCAATGAGGGAGTGGGATCCCCTCAATGAGGGAGTGGGATCCCCTCAATGAGGGAGTGGGATCCCCTCAATGAGGGAGTGGGATCCCCTCAATGAGGGAGTGGGATCCCCTCAATGAGGGAGTGGGATCCCCTCAATGAGGGAGTGGGATCCCCTCAATGAGGGAGTGGGATCCCCTCAATGAGGGAGTGGGATCCCCTCAATGAGGGAGTGGGATCCCCTCAATGAGGGAGTGGGATCCCCTCAATGAGGGAGTGGGATCCCCTCAATGAGGGAGTGGGATCCCCTCAATGAGGGAGTGGGATCCCCTCAATGAGGGAGTGGGACCCCCTCAATGAGGGAGTGGGATCCCCTCAATGAGGGAGTGGGATCCCCTCAATGAGGGAGTGGGATCCCCTCAATGAGGGAGTGGGATCCCCTCAATGAGGGAGTGGGATCCCCTCAATGAGGGAGTGGGATCCCCTCAATGAGGGAGTGGGATCCCCTCAATGAGGGAGTGGGACCCCCTCAATGCGGGAGTGGCACTCCCTCAATGAGGGAGTGGGACCCGCACTTTTTCACTCCCGCATTGACTTAGTATGTGGCTGCTGAAGTCCGAGGTGTAGTAGGGCATTCTGTAGGGAAGTACCCCTTTCGTCCAATGTTCAGCGCGTGGCCGAAATAGTGGACCACAATTCCCTTTGTGGGTACCTTGTGGCAGCCAAGCGTTCATAGCGACGTTGCTTTTTGATCCTTCGATGTCGGCTCTTCCTAACCTAGACAAGCAGAATTGTCTAAGGACTTGATTGTCCACCCACTAACAGGGAACGTGAGCTGGGTTTAGACCGTCGTGAGACAGGTTGGTTTCACCCTACTGATGGAGTCCCTTGAGTAGAGTCATGTTGTCGCGCAAACCACGAACAAACGCCCACTGTGTCATCTATGCTGTTTCTTCCCGAAAAACAACTCATATATCATCATTATCAAAAACGACTCATATATATATATATATATGAGTCGTTTTTCGAACTGTTTGCCTTACCTCCAGGTTCGCCGCAGTCTCTGGTTGCTCGCTCAACTCTTTTCCAACGCGTTTAATTTCCCTTGGTCTCTATCATCTATCGCAACTGGCAGTCTCCTCAAGCATTTCCTACAAAGCCGCCGCTTATACAAAAGAAAAAGACCGCTCCTGGTCCAAGAACGTGACGGTCAACCACAGCTTGCAAAGCTTGAGTCGGAAGCAGCACAGTGCCACAACCCCGTCCGCTCTGACCGTCTTGACGAGCTTGTGTTCAGCGCAAGCGCCAAGCCCCAAGGTGCGCCAAGCCTTGATGCTTTAGTTTGGGAAATCGGTAGCCACTTGACCCGTAGGCCCGTGGCTCTGCAGTACCGCCGAACACGTGAAGCTTGGCTCCCGTGTAGCAGGCTTTCCCTGGTATCTAGTTCTCGATCCTATAAATCTGAAGAAAATGAAAGGGGGGGAAAAACTTAGTTTAATGTTTTGGCAGAACACTGCCTCTCATGCATGTTTGATGCTAGCATCAAGTCTTCGTCGAAGAAAGCGTAAAATAAAATACAGAGAGAGAGAGATGAGCTAGATAAATGAAAGGGAAAAGGGTCGCAGGGAGTGTGGGACTCCGCAGGTGGTATGAAACCTTGAGGACTAGTCCTCTTTGGGAGGGGAAGGGGGGAGAAGGAGAGGGAGAAGGAGAGGAAAACGAGCCTCGCATTCGTTTTAATGAGGTGGGATGGAAGTTGACAATTTTCGCGTTTCTCGAACGGCATGAAGAGTGTTGAGAGTGAAGGACAACAAGAGAGACGAGTTAGAGTGCAGGGACCATCTCTCCGAGGAGTATCCGGTCGCCCCACTACTATCCCGTACTACTACGGCGGGCGTAAGCCGTTGCGCCGTGGGCGCGGAGCGAGCCGTGGCCCAGTCAAAGATGATTGTTGCACCGATGGAAAGAAAATACGGCCCAAGGGCAGGAGATCCCCTGCTAGCAAGCTTCGGAATTGAATGAGGCAGACATGTTGGATGGCAGAAGCCGTCCTTTAAGCAAGAAATGAACAATAAACCACGGTTGTGAAACGAATGGATTATTGTACATTATTGTATTTCCCCCGCCGACCAAGAATTATTGTATTTTTATTGTACATTATTGTACATTATTGTATATTATTGTACGATTATTGTACATTATTGTACTTGCAGTGGTGCAGGAGGTAAGGCGTGTGGAAGGTTCACGACAGGTTTTACATGGAATGACCCGATGAACTCGACAGACTTCCGAACATGGTGTCTTTGTCATGGGTGTTCGAGCGCAAAAAGACAGCGTTGCAGTTCAAGAGGGTGAAGATGCAGCAGGTGTCATATCATGGGCTACCAGAAAGAGCGACAAACATTCGAAAGGCAGTTGCCCACGACAGGTGTCTTGGCGAGAGGACGTCCTGGTGGATCTTCACTTCGACAATCGTCACTTCGGCAATCTTCACTTCGGACTCAGTTCAGTCCGGAAATTGAAGTGAAGGTTTCCCGAGGTGAAGACCCTTGATACAGACGTTTGCTTCAAAACGACGTTTTCAGGGTCGAACGCAGCAGGGAAGTGAAATACATCGTATTTCGTTCTTTCTCGTTTCCCCGACCGAGCATGCTCCAGGGCGTGAACGGAAATACTGTCCCTTTCATTTCATCATCAGGATCGCTGGGACTGCAGTCGTACAATAATGTATTGTATATTATTGTACATTATTGTACATTATTGTAAATTATTGTAAATTATTGTATTATTGTACAGTATTGTATACAATAATGTACGAAAGTCTGTACAATAAAAATACAATAAAATACAATAAACGATTCGTATCACAACCGTGATAAACGCTAGAATCGCTCGTGATCTTCAGAATTGTCCAAAGTTGGTGCCCATTACCGGTTTCATAAAATGGGGAGTGCCAATCCTGTTAATGTGCGAGAGCACGACTTGAGCACCATCACGTTGCATTCTTGTGGTGACAACGTTTGGAAAACAAGAAGGGAAGAAAATTATAGTTTGTTGTTTTGGCAGGTGGGGGGAGGGAAAGGAAATGATAGTTTGTTGTTTTGGCAGGTGCGCTGGTTTCGCTCTGTACAGCTTACCTACCCCGTGTTAAAGATCGGGGCTTTTGAGAAATGAGGTCCGTGTTTAAGATCGGGGGGTTTGAGGGCCGATCTTACACGGAGGAGGGGTGGTACCGACTCCGAAAATACTCTTCGACGGAGGCTAGGGGGGAGACAATGCAACTACAAGGCTACGCCGCCACAAAACCGAGATTCACCTGTGTTTCGCGTGGGCTACAACAACATGCCTCCTTCGGACTTGGCAGCCCCCTCAGGTACTTCCTGCTTTGTAGTGTGCTGAAACAGTAGTAATAGTGGTTTTGAACTTGATATGCAGCAACAATCTGCACAGGAAAAGCCTGCGGCGGTGAGGTAGCAAAACTCGTTCACATGCCCGATGAAACCCGGTGAAGTGCACGCGACGACGGATATGCACCAGAATGGATACACCCGTAGATATATGACGGAACACGCGGAGCAGTACCCTCAAGTCCATGGACCACGAGAATGGTATGTATCATGCGATCAAGTGCGGACAACCAGTGTACAGGCTTGGGGCATGAGAAATCGCGGCTGTCGGTGGACCATGATATATAGCCCGCAATCGACGGCACGCGTCCGTGAAGCACGCAGCGGGTGGCAATCGCGATGTGTGCTCCGCCAGCAGAAGGCACTTCAAACTTCCGAGGCGCTATAGAGAGTTAAACCTGAGAATTTCAAACTTAACATTCCCTCTAGACTCGGAAAAGAGATGGTGTATTACGCGAACGTTGTTTGAAAAGGGGGGCACGAAGGGGAATGCAGAACAAAATGCTCGACGTAGCTGCTTCGACTCCGAGTTGAAGGGAGGAAATATAGAGGTACGGGGCAAATACAATACAAGCACGAGCTGATTTGTTCTTCGCTTGCACCTAGCAAACTTGGAGCCCCGTCGCCTGCTTCACCCACTCCACCGCGACCTCCTTGCTCCACTTCATCCCGTTTTGTTCTTCGCTTGCACCTAGCAAACTTGGAGCCGTCGCCTGCTTCACCCACTCCACCGCGACCTCCCTGCTCCACTTCATCCCGTTTTGTTCTTCGCTTGCACCTAGCAAACTTGGAGCCCCGTCGCCTGCTTCACCCACTCCACCGCGACCTCCCTGCTCCACTTCATCCCGTTTTGTTCTTCGCTTGCACCTAGCAAACTTGGAGCCCCGTCGCCTGCTTCACCCACTCCACCGCGACCTCCCTGCTCCACTTCATCCCGTTTTGTTCTTCGCTTGCACCTAGCAAACTTGGAGCCCCGTCGCCTGCTTCACCCACTCCACCGCGGCCTCCCTGCTCCACTTCATCCCGTTTTGTTCTTCGCTTGCACCTAGCAAACTTGGAGCCCCGTCGCCTGCTTCACCCACTCCACCGCGACCTCCCTGCTCCACTTCATCCCGTTTTGTTCTTCGCTTGCACCTAGCAAACTTGGAGCCCCGTCGCCTGCTTCACCCACTCCACCGCAACCTCCCTGCTCCACTTCATCCCGTTTAGTTCTTCACTTACACTACCGTGTGTTGCTTTCTCACTCGGGTGACCTGTTGTGTTTGTGTGATTTGTCGTGTACGGGTAGACCCGCATGACCTCACGTCCGTTCAACACGTGGTTCAGTTACAGCATTTGGGATCCTTCTGTTCTTTGTCGGGCAGCATCGTCGAGCATGTCCTTTCAAGCTGGCGCTTAAATAAAAAAGAAGGCTGAAAAGGATGAAATGGTTGAGTCCCCATGCGCTTCGCAGTTTCCGGACGGAAACGAGCAGGCAAAATACTTCTGACTCTGATACTCAACTTGAACACCAAAGCCCCGCCACGTGCTACACCACGACAGAAGGGCGGCAAACGTGACCGACCACACCTGTGAAATAACTCGTTCTGCACGGGAATTGACTGTAATAATTGGGTGCCTGAGATCATTGTGTGAGTGACCTTCCGTTGTAAGAATTGGGTGCCTGAGATCATTGTGTGAGTGACCTTCCGTTGTAAGAATTGGGTGCCTGATATCATTGTGTGAGTGACCTTCCGTTGTAAGAATTGGGTGCCTGAGATCATTGTGTGAGTGACCTTCCGTTGTAAGAATTGGGTGCCTGAGATCATTGTGTGAGTGACCTTCCGTTGCTTCTACAAACGGTAGCTTCCACGCTGAAGGGTGCCTTCTAGTCGTTGTAGTGCCGCCCCATTTGTACCTACTATGCCTAGAAGACAAGACAATAATGTGGCGCTGAGGAAAATCTGACGAATCAGAGATTCCCCGATACCAGATATTGTATCGTGTCAAGCCTAGATTGATGCGTGATCATTCTATTCATTCTTCAGCTTTCAAAGGGGGCAGTCCTCGATCGTATCTCTACGATCGAGCTTTCCTCGATTGCCTTTTGTAGCGTTATTTGTGGATTAGAAGGTCGGTATTTTAAAGTCTCCGGTTGACCGTAGAGGCTTGGGTATGGCGGGGGGTTGAGAAAAGTAAAAGAGTGCGACTCGTTTCGGGTGTTGTGTCACTCCGTTGTGAAACCTTGTGAAGTCCCCTAACGCGTTTAGAGGGTGCTTGGGTTTGGGTAGGGTGTGGTCGTTCTGCTGCGGCGTGAAAAGCCAGGAAGTTTCGACGCTAATCTTCGACTCTTGATTAAGTTCACCGGGTTGCGTGCTCGTCAGGAAGATCCCGGTGCCTGGCTTTTCTTCTGGGTGGTTTCGTGTTGATCGGCGGCTGTGTGTTACGAGGCACGGATTAGGGGATGAAAAAAGGAAAAAGAAATGGGGGAGAAAAAGAAGGGGGGGAGAGGGGGAGAGGGGAAGTTGGGGTTTTGAGGGTTGTCCTCGGGGTACCGGGGGGGGGTGGTTGGAGGGTTTGAGTGACAGAGGTTACGCTTGCGCTGTTCGCATGAAGGCTCGTTGGCTCGAAGAAGTGGAAGTAGCGTTGGTTATTGTTCGATGTTATTCTTACAGTCGTAAGATGTGATAAAAAAATTTATTTTAAAAAAACCTCATTTGACTGTTTGTTGTCCTCCACAGTCGGGGTTCTCTAGCTGCACGAGGCAGCCGTGGATGATGAAATTAAGTTCCTCGCTTACTTTGCTTATTCTTTTTCGTAGCCTTGAGCGTGTGCGATACCGCTGGGTTTCTCTTGCATTTTGAGATATGGTGGCGTAGACTTTTGAAGCGCGCTTTCCCTGCGGTCCGTCCGTCGTTGTTGCAGTATGGGCATTTGCGTTTTCCGAGGGCTTTCTGTGCCGCCTTTCGTACTGGGCTTGTTGCTAGAGTCATCTCTTTGCAGTGAAGCATGTGTGTACGGAGGCCTTTGGCGCCTTTGAACTTGTTGCCTGCGTCCGTGGTAGTTGCTTTGCAGGCTGGGCATGCCCAAATCAGCGTTCCTTCATGCTGTGTTGTTTCTTCGGATGAGGTCTCGTCGTCTGAGGTAGGGGTGTCCCCTCGCAATTCTTCGAGCAGTTCGAGTGTTTGTGTAGGGTCTGTGTCGGTGGGGTCTTCTTTCGTGTACAGGAACATGTACGTGGCGTTGTCTGTGTACGTAGGTTCCCGGGAGTGTGAGGTGGTTTCGTTGTTGTAATGTGTCCAGTTTTGGTCTGTGAAAGGGGTGCGGTTACGTTTGTGGATGGTGTAGTGGCCGGCGTTCTCTCTTCCTGTGTGTGTTATAACGGCTTGGAGTTCGTATTTGTGTTCGTGGTCCGGAATGTTGAGGGTGGGATCGGCTGCCACTTTTTTAGAGTGAATTTCTTTGTATTTCACCATCGTGTCTTCCCGATTACCTTGACCATTTGTGACGGTGTGGACAACACCATTTCGAGACACGCAGTATCCGCTCTTCACGAGCGTACCGTCCAGCCCCTAATTTATAAGCCAATAATATGCGTGGTTTATAATTTATCGGCCGCTAATTTATGAATCCTTAACTATCACCGTGTTCGGAAAAAAAATTGGACCGGAAAAATGTTTGGACCGGAAAAGAATTTGGACTTTTCGGAGGTTCTGAAAAAATTGGACTTTTTCCCGCTCAAACCAAGTTTGGGGGTTTCGTTTTTTCTTTGTGGTAGTTTGAAGCCTGGCCCAGGGAACCTCTGTCACTTGTTTCTTTGTCAATATGCTCCGGTCTTTCTGAGCAGACAAGTATGCAGGCCGGAAACCGGCCGCACCGGTATTGTACAAGCGAGGCAAATATGCGGTATTCTCGGCACCACTCTTTGTGGATCAAATGAATTAATTTCTTTTTGGCCCACGGTACGGTGCAGTGTGTGGCGCGCCTCTGTTTTTACAGGCCTTTGTTTTATGTAATTTTAATTTCTAAATCGCTAAATATTTCCTTTCAAATTTCCCAATATTTATAAATTAAAAACTACATAAATTAGGAGCCAGACGGTATGCGGGTACAGGATTACAGACGCTCTGGTGAAGTGTATCTGTCCTTCTCAACAACCCAATCAACTAACAGCAACCAGGTAAAATCCGTGCGACCGATAGCTCCCTGAGGGCAATGGCAGACCGCAGATCACCCATGGTGTCTTGCCATCCACCTGGATTTCGTGCGGTGAGCCAAAGGACAACAACAACCAATCCAACGAATGAATCGAGTGGATTGGTTGCCCGAAGTATAAAAGAAAAGTGTTCCTCCCACCCACCGGCTAAATCGCTCGAGAAGATTGTACCCCTTGTTCTTCCCCACACCTAGCACACTTGCTTGAGCACCTTCGTCACGTTGAAATCCTCACGTTTCTGAGCGAACTCCTCACGTCCACTCGCAGATTGGAAGGGTGATGAACGCAGGCTTCACCGGTTTGCCCTTTTTTGTCCTCCCCCCGAATCTGAGACGTTCTGCCTCTGACGGCCATATTTCATTGTCCAGATGCTTGTTCCCGTGTTATCATCTCTTCCCCAAGTTCGTTGACTTTGAAGGAGGCCCATCTATTTTTGTTCTCTGGACAATGATGCGAACCGCATGGGCGTGCTTTCGCCATTCAAGGAATAGCGAAGAAACTGGGAGATTTCAATACACACACACACACACACACACACACACACACACACACACACACACACACACACACACACACACACACACACACACACACACACACACACACACACACACACACACACACACACACACACACACACACACACACACACACACACACACACACACACACACACACACACACACACACACACACATACTAGCAAGCTTGCTTGAGCGCCGAAGGCGCGTCTAGTGGGATCCACTACGTTCTGTGGATAGGCAATGCATCCCACATCCACTCGTTACGAGGTTGGACGGGAGGGATCACAATCCAACACACGTCGCAGGCTGGGTGTTGGCCCCCCTTTGGTTGGGTTCCCCTCCCTCTCTCTCCCTGGTTGGGTTCCCCCAATGTCGTTTTGCAGGCGCGGGCCCTGGCCGCCGGGGCCCGATTGACGTGCGCGAACGTCGGAGCAGCGGATGGAACTGCCTGCTGCGGACGCGGCGAGCGGCGGAGGTGCAGCGACAGGCTCGGCCTCTGGCGGGCACCCTTCGGGCTTTCCGTGACGATAGACGCCAGAGGGTGATGCCGCCCGGACCCCAGGGGATGCATCGCACAGAGGTCCCTTTGGTTGGGTTCCCCTCCCTCTCTCTTCTTGTGCCATTTTCGGCCCTTTCTAGCTTGCCTGTTTCCGTTTCCTTTTGTTGCCCTGCATCCCGCAGTTGCTGCGAGGACGTGCACCCGCTGGAGAACGCCAGCGCGAAGCAACCGGCCAGTGTCGTGGCCAGTGGAGCTGAGACCTCCAGAGACGTCGACAAGTCCATAGAACGGAGTAAGGATCCCACACACACACACACACACACACACACACACACACACACACACACACACACACACACACACACACACACACACACACACACACACACACACACACACACACACACACACACACACACACACACACACACACACACACACACACACACACACACACACACACACACACACACACACACACACACACACACACACACACACACACACACACACACACACACACACACACACACACACACACACACACGAAGACGCGTCAGGTGGAACATTATCCTGTTCTGTAGGGGCGATGCCTCCTTTCCAACACCTTTCATATCGAGGGTTGGCAAAAAGGGGTAATCACACAAACAAACAGGCCGACCGACCGAACTCCTTGGAAGTTCTGCTTTTGGATTCTGCAACTGGCGCCCCCTCGAGCATTTTGCAAGCAAGCAGGTGCGGCTGAGGTGCTCAGGAGCCCGGTCGGATTCGCACCCACCCTGATTGAACCTGATTGGCCTCTGGCGGTAACTGTGGTAACCAGCCAGTCCGGACGCCTGCCCGTCCACACCAACGACGGGCCGCCGGTCCTTCTTCGGAAGGAGGCTTGTGAGGGGGGGAAAACAATACAACACGAGTCACAACCGGATTTCCATCTTTTCGCTTCTTTGTTCGGGGTCCTTCCTCCATACCCAGTAGTAGGCGGGAATTGGCAGCAGTAGCTTCTGGCCTTATCGCACAGTGAGTCTTCGGTCATTGCACTCGTCTTGGCCATCCGAAGTTATTGTACATCATCAGAAAGGGAAGAGAGTTGAAGTATGGCTAAAGATAAAGTGGTGTCACCGTGAGGGGGTAATCTCAAGGCCGCCCACGTGATATAGCCGCTAAGCATTGGGAACTTTTAAGTACATGAACCACATGGATTAGCATGCGTTCAGCATTGGGAACTTTTACGTAGACCACACGGATCAGCATGCATTAAGCAGCGGCTGCCGGCTTATCCCGTGACACCTTTTATATGGTACGATGCCAAAACCCCCCCCCCCCCGTGAATTACTTTTTACCCCCGACACGTACTTTCCACCCCCCGAAAAACGGGGGGTAAAGAGTATAAATCCGGGGGTATAGAGTATAAATCGGGGGGTATAAATCGATGTCGGGGGGTGGAAATTGTTGTCGGGGGGTGGAAAGTACTTTTCGGGGGGTGGAAAGTACTTTTCGGGGGGTGGAAAGTACTTTTCGGGGGGTGGAAAGTACTTTTCGGGGTGGAATTTTTGTCGGGGGGTGGAAAGTATTTTTCGGGGGGTGGAAAGTACTTGTCGGGGGGTGGAAATCTTTTGGTCGGGGGGGTGGAAAGTATTTTCGGGGGGTGGAAAGTACGTTTCGGGGGGGTGGAAAGTACTTTTCGGGGGGTGGAAGTTTTTGGTCGGGGGGTGGAAAGTACTTTTCGGGGGGTGGAAAGTACTTTCGGGGGGTGGAAAGTACTTTCGGGGGGTGGAAAGTACTTTCGGGGGGTGGAAAGTACTTTCGGGATTTTCGGGGTGGAAAGTACTTTCCGGGGGGTGGATTGTTTTCTGGAGCGCGGCGGGACACTGTACTTGCACACACGAGAATCGACCCGCAAACCCGCGAACCCGCATATCCGTTCCCGCAAACCCGCATACCCGAACCTGCAAACCCGCAAACCCAAACCCGCATAACCAAACCCGCATACCCGCGTACCCAAACCCGCAAACCCGCATACCCGTTCCCGCATACCCGAATTTGCAAACCCGCAAACCCAAACCCGCATACCCAAACCCGCATACCCGCGTACCTAAACCCGCAACCCGCAACCCGAACCCGCAAACCCGCAAACCCGGAATCGCAAAACGCGCAAACCCGCATACCCGCAAGCCCGCAGACCTGCAGATTGTGGCTGGAACTGTTTTTGGAAATACACACAGCAAATCAAAGAAAGGGGGGAAAGGTGGAAAATGCAGATCAAACGGGAGTAAAACGTGTACACGCTTATCCGACTCTTGACTTACTATGCCGTGTTCTGAAAGCTGTCGAGGGGCCCCTCCATAGGTTCTCGCATGATTCGTTCGCCTTTGTAACACTATCCGTTTGTAGTACGCTTCGCAATTGTGTTCTTGCAATATCTAGCCGAATGGCGGGTGGCGGATTTCCGCGCTCGTGCGCAAGACGCAATTATGCTGCTTTTGCAGTGCAAGCCGAACCCGGTTCGCGACTTTGTCGCGGTGAAGTGTTACAAAGTCTTCGGCTTTCAGATCCGGATACGCTCAATGCAACAGATAGTTAGAGGTCACTTGAAGGATACCCGTGTGCAGCGTTCGAAAGAGTTTGCGTATCTGGTCG